>VZSC01002509.1:112245-130301 GCA_013398225.1 Steatornis caripensis
TGTGGAGTCTCCTTCTCTGGAGATATTCAATGCCTGGATGCATTCCTGTGCAACCTGCTCTAGGCTAACCTGCTTTAGCAGGGGTTTGGACTAGATGATCTCTAGAGGTCCCTTCCAACCCCTACCATTCTATGATTCTATGATCTAACAGCTTTGGGATAGCCGGCATTTATTTCACTTTACATAATTTTATTGTCAATGGGCAAGACACAGACCGGAATACAGTTAATGAGACAACGCTATAAACTATGTAATTCTGCAGCAGACTGAAGTATTTTTAGTTAATTTTAAAGAAGTATTCGATAAAATATTCAAACCAAGTACTCTGGTCTGAAAGACATCAAATGCTAGAAACCACAATATAGTATTTAAATAACTTTGCCCTTCTTTTCTACCTGGAAATACGCTCTTACATACACCTATTCACCATGCATGCACAACTTCTTTTATTTGCTGTAGCTTACTTACAGTAAGACACTTTTTTTTCTGTGTTAATAGTAACTTGTGCATTCAATTTTAAATTCTTACCTAAGAATTTTCAAGATTTTATGATTTAAAATGAGAAGGTTAACAAACATTGCTGCTAAAGAAAAATGGGCAAAGTAATTTAAGTGCCTGAAAAACACACCAGATAGCTTTAATACCACGTTCATATTTAATAATTTTAGATCCCATAGCAATAAAAAAATGTTAGAAGGTACAGGTTTGCCTGACACACCACAGAAGACAAGTTTTATAAGAAGAAATAACGTAAGACAAAACAATACAGCTAGGAAAAGAACCAGACAAACTTCCAGGCTAACGCACCCTTCAAAGCTGAGTACAAGGCCATTTCTGACCAGAAGAAACTGAGGTCTGAAAAATGTGTCTATTCTTTTCCCAACTACATCAGTTTCCTAACAAAAGATGTCAACTCTCCCTTTCATTTTTAGTCTGTCATGACAACAACAGGCCACCAAACAATAGCAAAAACCAACTCCCCAAGAAGGAAAGGTCTTTTTGAGAAGACAATGTCATAGCTGCTCCATCGCACATTCTGCACAAGGATTATTTCTCAGTGGTAATGGGAACATAAGCTAAGCCAGAGAGAGCTAACTTTGACATTTCTGGAACAAGCTTTAAAAAAAAAAATCTCTAAATGTGCAACCAGGCAGCAGTGTACCTAAAAGTCTTAGATGTTTGAGCAATGTTTGTAGAGGTAAGTATAAGCTGAAACCTACATTTTAAAAACTCACATTTACATACACCAACACATGTACAGAGTTTTACTCCCACTGTTTGGACCTCAACAGTATTTATTCCTACAGGATTTTAATAAATGATGGCAAAATACTAACCTTAAAAGATGTACTTATTTCATGGCAACTCATATTCCACATCCTGGACACTTAAGCAGTGTTTGGGCCAAGAAAGATCCTAACTCCTCTTGTAAAGTAGAGGTATTACCATCACAGGGCAGTCATGAGGCAAACTGGGACTCCCTTTTTCGAAGTATCAGACCTTTCCTGGGACACAAAGGTCTGAATCACACTGCTCCTTATGGAGCTTTCTTTTCAACCATCCCTTACTTCAGGCCCCCTCAAAATATTTTCTACACAAGAAATACAATCCATTAAGGGGATAATGGTACTTTAATCAGGAAACATGAATTTCATGTTTCAAAGATAAAAATCTCAACATTTCTTAAATGCCTCCATTTTGACAGCTTGGGAATATACGTACATAAACCACAAATAATTCATACTAGGAGCACTGAAAGTTGTGGATACAGCATGAGATGCAGGCTGGATAAATTATCTCCTTGTGTCTTTATTTTGGTGAAACTTTACTACATAAAACCTAAAATATTCACAAAAAAAAAGCTGTTTAGATGCCCAACTCCTATTTTTCTTCTGTTTCCTTCCTATTATCTTTGTATTTGACACAATTAATGCTTGCAAACCATGGCAATTCTTTTCCATGTTTCCATTCCACCTCCTCCAACACAAAATGCAGAAAATTAAGAAAATAACTCAAACTAATTTTCATGCACAAAATGAACTTAAGTTATACTGCAAGTGCATCAGAGTAATTCCCAAATGAATTACAACTATTTGTAAAAGGGAAACTCATGAGGGAAGCAATTTTTGGCACTAAATAGACAAAAGGGATTTGATATTACCTCTACTTTGAAATGGAAAAATATTAATGAATTTAAACTCTGGCAGAATGCTTTGGTATTTCTTGCAAAGAACATAAGTCTTCGGGTATGGTAAACTTAATGTCAAACTGATCAAAACTGGAGCTACTTCCCTGTCCTAGCCTAGTATATCATTAGGTAAGTCTGGCTGAGAGTCAAATCAGTGTATTTTGAAGACAAAGTAAAGAAGATACTGGTTGAAAACTAAGTCTCCAATACTGACTTCTGCACCTCACCAACATGTTTTTTTCATGAAAAAAAGCATTCCCTGCAGGATCAGTTCTAACAAAACATCTTCTCAATGACAGATCTATTAAATAATAGAACTTATTTCTGAATTAAAGAGAGAAGTAGGCTAAAATGCTTTTACAGGTGTTTGCAGTGAGAAGTTACCTTATGGAAGAGCTTTGCTACACGTTTATTGAAAACTAATGGTAGAATACCACCCAACAAACACAAAACCAACAAGGGAAAAGTCAGGAGACGATATGTGTTCCAGGTTCTGGATGGTAAAAGATCCAGCTTTCTTGTCTTTCTTTTAAGAACTGACAATTTTAAAGACAATAGCATTGAGAAGAATGCATGCACTGAAACAATGTGTTGCTAAGACTAATACTTATTTTATTTAAAAAATGGTTGCTGTTTCTAAGCCATTGTACATTTCCAGAGATGGAAGGATATCACACTCGTTCAAACACTGAGATTTAACTGTTCAGCCCAAAGCCACAGAGCTAGTCCCCGTCACCTCCCACTGAGGCCGTACTCACTCTATTCAGATCTTTAATGAACATTAGGGATTTACAGCTACCTTAAAATGCAAATGAATTACAGAATCATAGAATGGTTTAGGTTGGGCAGGACCTTAAAGACCATCTAGTTACAACCCCCTTGCAATGGGTAGGGACACTTTCCACTAGATCAGGTTGCTCAAAGCCCCATTCAGCCTGGCCTTGAATACTTCAGGGAAGGAGCATCCACAACTTCTCTGGGCAACCTCTTCCAGTGTCTCACCACTCTCACAGTAAAGTAAAGTTAGCAGCTTTATATTTGAAAACAAATGTCAGAGCAGCAGAGTAACATTTTAGGACCAACCGCAACAGTTGGGCTACAGCAGAGATGGGAGGCTGCCTCTCTTTTCTAGCGTGGCAACAGAGTTACAGGTACAAGACAGTAAGGTGAGGCTACTGTATGGTTTCCTGTAAGATCAACTCCACAAAAAGTGCAAAGAAGACTATCTCCAGAGGAGGGCAATAGAAATTAGATCTCTCAGCAAAAGTTAGCATTTAAATACCAAGTGCCACAACGATTTCACACAAACCAAAAAAGGAATGAGTTGGTAAAAAGGCAACAGATACCTTTTGCTCTATCACCCTGCAAAAAAAATGGTTCTGAGATCTACAGACAAAATTCAGCAGCTCCATGGGTAACTTTTAACACTGTCCACAGATCAAACTGACCAGGCAGAAAGTATGGCTTCTGGTATCTCCTAAAGTTTTAAAAAATAAGTCAATTTTACATCAGGAATGTAGCGTGAACATTATAGCGATACTTAGCACATTGCACTATGTCGATTACACTTCTCTGGGTTTAAAATTCAAATATAATTAGATCACCTTGTATTATATGGTTCACTAAACTAACATTCAATGGATATGTTTAGGAACAAAATTCTGATGAATAATAAGGGTTGCTGATGTGCCTATAGGGAAGAGCCAACTTTCTGTGTGGTGTCCGCACATTAACAAATCCACCATAAAACACTACAAAACTTAAGTTCATTGTACCATGGTCTATAACAATAATGAGCTTCTGAGAATGTAAAATCAGAAAACCAAATGTTTTTTCCTATCCACATCTGTAATACTTTAATAGGGAGAATGAGCAACTGGTAGTTATTACTGCATGAGACAGCTTTAACATCTGCTTGAGCTTTTTATGTTCACTGGCTGTTACTTTCCATTCTCCTAGGGATTTTTTAAAATTTTGAGTTAGACTGACCATGTAATAGAATAACTTAATTTCATGCTGTGCTAGAGTTCAACCATAATCTTCTTTTAGAAGATAATTCTTACTGAGTGTGAAGTCCCTTCAGCCCTTTTGTCCTTTGCTACTTCCTTCCTTTAATAGGGAAAGGTTTGGATAATAATCAGTTTTATGCATTCTGTCAACAAAGGACAGGAAAAGGTGGTCAAGAGACACAGTGGTCCTTCTCCTGGTCTCACACCTAATTGCAAAACACACACATATGATGTCAGGAAATGTCATATTCAGCACATGTAACAGAATTGCATCATGTTAACCTTACTTTCAAAGCTATATTTATTATGTAAAATAAAGGTGTGATCTTTGCAGCATGACTGCAATACAAGTTCTTCCCCATCTTGTCTAATTTTGACCTTAT
The DNA here is from genome assembly GCA_013398225.1 of Steatornis caripensis. Taxonomy (NCBI): domain Eukaryota; kingdom Metazoa; phylum Chordata; class Aves; order Caprimulgiformes; family Steatornithidae; genus Steatornis; species Steatornis caripensis. The sequence goes on from VZSC01002509.1 coordinate 116,826, forward strand.
TTTCAAAACGTGTAACAGACTTATTTTGTACCTCTTGACCACATAATACTGCAAAGACAGCTGTAGTTGATAAATAAGGTTTAATAGTTATGTTCCGTATCCTAACTGAAACTGCTTTGCAGAAGTACAACCCACAGAGTTCAGAAAAGTATCAAGAGGTGTGAATTTAAAAACTAACAATGTAGAATTCAGAGAGCCATTTCTCTAACAGACAAGTAAAACTAGGTATTAATTTATAATTTACATATGCTGGGCAGAAAATTGGACGGTGGAGTGCCAAGTTTCAGAGTGATGTACAGGGGTACATGCAGTCTTGGAGCATGTGAGGAAAAATAAAACTGATCAATTGCCACTCAGGGAAGAACATAAACTACCTATGGATATGTTTAGTTGAAGGGTATGATCCCCACTCATTCTCAGGGAAAATCTGTCTCTAGGCAAAACTGAAATACAGAAAGCAGAATAGTTATGTTTTCCTCCAACACTTTTTTCTGTTCACTCTCTTATCATTAGCTTTCTCATTATCTTTGCAACTGGAGAAAACAGTCTTTCCTCACAATTCATTACGATGATCGCCCTGGAATAAAGGGCTATAAAATTAGTCCCTTAATTTCTCAAGTAATGCCTTTAATTAATGTTTTAGGACTGGTTTTGCTACTTCAAAATATCACCCTTTGGGAACTCAGAGTTACTAAGCCCATTTATGAAAATGTGTAAGTACATATCTTCCTCTCAGGAAGAACCATGTATCACATTAATCTAACAATATACCCTCTGAGTGGCTACAGAGCAGTTGGATTATGCAAGTCATTACCATTTGTAATTTATTTTTAATTTAGAAATCACCCCAAACTAGTGATATTGTTGGAACAATACTCATTGCAAGTCTTACGAAATGAGTATTTGAACTGCACTGCTTCAGTACAGAACAGAGTGCACAGATCTCCCCGTATTCAAATTCCTTCCTGTAAAGTTTTCCTGCAGAATTTGAAAACTTACACAAAAGCATACATGTGCTAGTGAAGCAAAAAGCTTTTTTGTTTTGGGGTGGTTTTTTGAATTTAAATTTTAAGTTAACTTATCACAAATAACTAAGCCTTAGAAGGAAGAAAGTGAATTACACCTTAATTCTCTCTTATGCTCTGGAGATCTCAGAAGTCCACACTAGCAATTGTTTTGGCACAATAGAATCAAACCTCACAAAAAAGGATCTCAGTGCTGAGGATATGAAATCCATCCCTGTATGTTTCAAGGGTGTTCACTGGACCACCTCTAATCTGGTCCTACAGACTGAATGTTCATTCAGGGCTCTAACACATTTTGTAGCTCAGTTTCAAAAGAATCCAAGTTTGTGTGCTCCAGTACTGCTCCACAATAGAAACCAAAACTTAGCAAGTGTAAAAAAAATGTGATTCATTCCAAAAGCCACATTGTTATTCAAACTAAAATAGAAAAGTAGGTTCAGTCCCCGATTTCCCTATTTGAATGGACCAGAATCATATGCTTGATACAAGGAGCCACCATAGCACGATACGTATGACTCATTAGATTATTATATGGTTTCCAAAATTTCAGACTAAAGCAAGAGTTTGAGAGATTGATGGATTAAGAGATCACATAACTGCAAACTCATCATTCTGTAATCAGTGAAACTCCCCTACATACAAAAAATTACCAAGCACATTTACCACCACAAACCAAAACTTTGTACTTCTCAGAACAGAATGTAAGTAGTCTATTTGCTAGAAAGAGAAGCTGTTACAAAGCTAGAATTTAATTTCTGATCTGAATAATAAGTCACTGGCTCAAGAAGGGCAAGGGGGAGGACAAGGAAACAATAGGCCAGGCAGCCTAATCTTGAGCCTGGGAATGTTACATAGCCAGCTCTGCTAGGAACTTCATGAAAGACAAGGTGATGAAAGACACAGCATGATTTTACCATGGGCAAATCGTGCCTGACCAACCTGACTGCCTTCTACAGTGAGATAACTGACCCTGTGGACACAGGAAGAGCAACAGATGTTGCATAGCTTGACTTATAGCAAGGCCTTTGACAAGGTTTCCCACAGTACCCAGGCACACTAGCGACATACAGTTTGCACAGGTGGAGTACCGACCAGACTCAAATGGTTGTGATAGCAGTATGAAGTCCAGCTAGTGGTGAATTATTAGCAGCATTCATGGGAGGGTCAGTACTGAAGTCAACACTCTTTAACGTCCTTATTACTGACCTGGACAATTGAAACAAAAGCACTCACAACAAGCTCAGAGATTTTAGCAAATCCCAGGAAAAATTTTACACTGGAGGGCATGACTGCCAGAAGCACCTCAGTAGTCTAAGAAACATGTTGACAGTAGTCTCACTAAGTTCCAAGACAAACGCAAAGTCTATTATTCAGGATGGAATAATCCTGTACAACAGTACAGAGTGGGGGCAGACCAGCTAGGAAACAGCTCTGCAAAAAACAAGATTGTCCTACTAGACCTAGCACAACCTTGCAGCAAAGGCGAACTGCGTATTGGACTACATCATTAAGCATATAGCCCACAGGTAAGGGAAGTGACAATTCCCCTGCACTTTGTACTTGTGGGACCACATCTGCATTAGTGTGTTCAGTACAAGAAATCACTGACATACTGAAATGAGCCAAACTGGGAGCCATCACTCACACATGACATACAAGGAGAAACAGAAAGAACTGCGTTTGTCAGCCTTAGAAGGCAGAATATTTCTGTTGTTTCCCATGAGACAGTGGTGAAAACAGACTCTTCTGAAGGGCACAGTAACAGGATCAGACTAGGTAATGTACACAAGTTGCAGCAAACAAAATTCCAATTAGATTTAAAACAAGTTCACAATGGGAAGACTCAAACATTGGAATAGGGGAACAGAGAGGCTGTGTAATCTCCACCCAGGAGATGTTCAAAGTCTGGAGTAATCTGATCAAACTGGACCAGATTTCAGCAGGGGACTAGACCAAATTCTTTCTAGAAGATCCTTTCAAACTAAACTCCTCTGTAAGTTCAGTAGTGCAACAACTTGAATTAAAAACAAAGATCCAAGGTGTCTCACAGCCATGGACACACACTTCAAACTAGAAAAGTTCCACCAGCTGAGCGGTGGCCTCCATCCTCTCCTTTTGTTCTTGCTGCACTGTTTTGCCATGATCTGATCAGAAAATTTTCAGAGCCTGCTTATCACTCATACGTCTTTGGTGATAACAAGCAGCTGGAGATGGGCTACGGAGTAAAATCTTTAAATTAGCAGTCAGGTCCACAAAAGGACACGGGTTGTGGCTTTACCATTTGTCAGACTACAAATCCATGTACTGTGCGTATATGCTTCCCAGGTGGGCTGTTCGATCAAGAGCAGAGAGAGATTACCTCATGAATCAACACCAGCCTGCAGCCTCTGAAAGAGACCTCAAGTTTCAGCTTGACCAAAGCTTCCAGAAAATATTAAAGTTGCATGTCAGACTTGTGCAATGATACAACTGAACAGACCATCAGATGGCTAAAATTATTCATTTATCATTCACTTTGAAGGTAGAAACTGAAATCATCACAATCAAATTGGCTATCTTGTAGAACTAAATAACCAAGAACTGATGTAAACTTACACAGTATGAGGCTCAAAGGGATAAGATTCATCTCACACCTCAGCCAATGGAAAATGAAGTACTCAGTCAAGTTAGTTCTTACAGCTTTTTGTTTTTCCTTTTTTTGCTTTTTATTTAAGTCAAAAAGGCAACACATATTGGGATCAAATCATCTCAGAATCTGTCTAACCCTCTTCATTTACTGGAAAAGCTCATAGTGAAGTTGCCACGGTCAGGTGACACCAGTCATACCTAGAATGAATAATTTAAAGAACCATTCAAATGAAAAAAAGACAAGAAATATGCATATTTCACTATGATTCCTTTTCACTACATTCTTCAATCTCAACATCCTTTGGTGGCATTTTGATCTTCTAACTCCCAGAAAGAATCTCAGACTACCTATCTGCTCAGGAAACAAACAGGAGAGAAAAGAGACAGTGATCAATAAAGAAAAATAATTGACTTTTAATAGCACTTCAACAATTACCTGGTGTTCCATGGTAAAGTACAGTTTTAAAGATAACACTGGTACCTCTGATCCAACATATCAGTGTGGGTTTCTAGCCAAACGAAAAAAAAAAATGCATTCCCCTCTTGTTCTTTTTTAAGAAAAGCTAAGACTGACCTTAGCTACTTAAAAGCAGACACATTGCATACTGCAGTTAGATACTCTGAAGTCAGACAACACAAAAATTAACGCTTTAGGGTGTTAAATCCCTTCACATCCCTTTTTTGCTTAGTTGGGAGGGAGAGACACAGAGGATTACTTCTTTCTTTCTTTCCCCTTTTCCCATTTCCCTCCCTAGACCTAAAAGAAAAGTTCAATACAACGAAATCAAGAGGCCATACACGCTACATTCAAATATAGCTGCCATGATGTTTTAAACTAGAATTCAATTACAAGTCTTTTCCTGCAGTGTACAACATATTAATGCTTACATGATCATTTCTATTTCAAAATATATAAAAGAGATTTGCAAAAGGGTAACTTTTCACACATTGTTACATTTCTTAATGCATTACCTGTTCAAAGTCTGTGTTTTAAGTGACCTTCACATAAAAACAGAGGTAGCTAAGTAGAAATACTATATTTTGTATGAGGTCTCTATACATGGTGTAATAAAAAAATGTTTGTTCTATCAATCAAGATGGATTAATTTCAAGACATCGTAACAGTCTGTCTTCCCCATATATGAATGCTTTCTAACACAAGTACAGCTATTTCTATTTAGCCTTTGTCATCATGGACAGTTGCCACATAATTGTGGAAACAAGATAATTTCATTTTATTAGGCAAATATTTGAGTTCCACTCAAGTGTACTTGACAGAATAAAAACAAAATAGTAATCGATGTCATAATTCAACTCTTTGCTGAACTTATGGGAAATTAACAGTGCTCTTAATTAGATGAGGGAGAAACCAAATAATCAAAACACTGGATTTTAAGTTTGCTATGTTTCTGTGCTGTCCAAACAACAGCTTATTTATTTAGAAAAATTCTAATAAACTCCAGCATCTTATATATGTTCAAAAGTGCCTTTTCCAGCATCACAAAAATGTTAATTAAGAACTCATCACTAAATTTTGAAGTAGCAAATACAGTTAAAAGTCATAGTGAACATAAGCTGAAACACTGTGGTCCAAATTCTGTGAACAGACATGCAAGGTGTGTAAGATGTCCTGCCTGTCCAGAACCGGACCATATTTTCCTCGGACACTTAAAAAGGCAACAACTGGAAAAGATGGAGAATTTAGCAGCTGCTGAAAACAGTTAAGCAGTGCAAGTAAGTATACATTTCCTTGTCAGGCTTGAAGATCACTTGGTAGGTCCTGAAATCATGTGTTTCATTTTACATAATGTTAAGTGGGCACTATAAAAAAGTGGAACTGTATTTCAAAGAAAAGTAATTTTCCTAAAATGTTCCTGATTCACAGTATCCATACAATCCACAAAAGAAAGAGAACCAAATCATGTAAGCATCTACTTGCATCTGTTTGTAATTCTGCTTGAAGTTTTGATGAAATAAATACTTGTTTTATCCACACACTGACCGAAAACCAGCTTTAACGATAAGACTGAATACAATTTTGGCACAGTATTTTTTAGTGAATTTCAGTGACAGAAGTACAGACAGTTAGGAGAAGGAAGCCAGTAACTACTTAAAGAGGACCACAAGTTATTAGTTCCTGCTTCTAACAGCTCAATGTTAACCTTAAAAAGCACATTTTCGTTCTTTAATGCATTGTCTCATGGGAGATTTAGTTTGAAGGGCTAATGTGCCCATCCTTTCATAAAAGCCTATGTTCCCTGACTGAACTACATCTCCTAGGAGTCAATGCGGTCTTCTCCAAATGCCGGCTGCATTATGACAGTAAGAGATTTTTCTAACTCTTGTTTTCCATGACCTCTGTGGCAAAACTGTAGTCACTATCACAAGTGGAATATAAATCACATTTAGCTTTGATATGATTCCCTGACTTTGGCCTGCAGGGCATCACAAGTCTTCTTTGCATCTCCCAACAACATGGCAGTATTGGGTTTGTAGAAGATTGGATTGTCCACTGCTGCATAACCGACTCCCAAAGATCTCTTCATTACAATAACCTGCACATAAAGAGTTCATGTTTGAAACAGCAAAAACCAACCACCACCCCTCCCAAACAAAGACAACACAAAACCAATCTCCACAAACAAAATGAGAGGAACAGACATCCCTGGCCAAATAAGAGTGCCTACTGCTACAAAACTGTATTTCAAATTTTAGTATAGCAGATAAATGATATCCCGCTTAGTTTCAGAAATATTTATTGCTAAACGCAGTATTACATGTCAGATGAAGAGACTGTAGACACTACACATGCATATGGTCTTACTTTATCCCATGTAAAAAAGTCAAAGCAAGATGGGTGCTGATGATTATAACGCAGAAGGGTTTCAAGGCTTTTTTAGTTTTGAGCTATTTTAAGAATCCACTCCCTGACAGCAACAAAATTCAGATTAGTGTTCACATCACTACTTGGTACAATACTCTCTGGTACTTCTCCAGAACATTACTCTGTATTATTTCACATGTGAGATTTAAAAAAAAAAAATCCTAAAAAGAAATTTCACCTGGTTTTACCTATTAAATGTCAAACTAGTTACCCACAGCACCTTCAGCAGAGAAACTGTGAAGCTTTACCAACTTTAACTATGTACATGTTTATTTCTCAAATTGCAACACATAGCTACGCACAAAACACTGATAATTGTATGTGCTATGACTCTGAGTAGTTGCACACTAACCCACAGAAGAACTGAAGCTATGATTGGGTTCAGAACAAGAGATGAAAGATTTCACATCAAGGAAACTCAAGTCTATATACTTTAGAAAAAACAATGTTGCTTTCAAAGAGCAAAACTGGTGAGGTAACTAAATTGTCAGTTCAATCTGGATGGACTAAGCTCTCTACTCAACCAATCCACTCATTGTTTGGGTTTTTTTAATGAAGCATATGATTCATTTCTTTATTTTCACCTCAGTATTAAAATTGTCAATCAAATTTCCTATAAACATAAAAAAGCAGCTATTTGTACAGAAATGCTTCAGGGCTGCAGATGTGAGGAGATCATCACTTATTCTAATCATATTTTTAAGTAGAAGCACTTTCATTGGTCTTTTCTACTGCAATCATCTTTAGTCTCACTAAAGCACTTGCTGATGATTACAAAATCATGAACACTACATCACACTTGCAAAGTACTGACTATTTTGTTGGACAACTTGCAGAAAAGCTGCTCATGGAAATCAGTAGAGCAGGAGAATCTTGTTAGCTTATCCTATAAACCATGTTTTTAAAAGTATGCTACTTTGGGTAGATGCTGATGCAACTCTGTTAATCTCACCTGTTTGGACTTCCAGACCTCAAGAACTGGCATTCCAGCTATGATAGAGTTCGGATCTTCCTGAGCTGCTGAATTAACTGTATCATTTGCACCAATTACAAGGACCAAGTCAGTTTCTGCAGCAAGGCAAAGAAAATAAAACTGATGAAAAATTATTCGAAATCTGAACAGTGAGGCCAATGTACATTTTTGTGTTAAATCTGATCTCTAGAGGCAGAAGAATCCCTTTTGGTAAGCACTCTACAAACAATTATTGGGGATCTCATTCTCAAACGTTTTACAAACTTATCAGGCAAGTTCTATGTCCAAGCGTGCTACCAACTACCTTCAGCAAACTGCAAGCATCCACAACCCTATTCAAAGGGAGTCATTAGACCACTCTGACACACAAAAGTTAAATCCTTTGTTATTTAATCATGGTTTCATACACACATAGTATCATCACTTCCAAATTTCTTTGTGCCTGGATTTTCTTTTGAATATTCATCTGAAAAGCTTTTTGCCAGCAGCTTTCTAATTTTAAAATACAGACATAACAAAGCAAGAAGAGGTTTGTACAATGCTATACTGGTTTGCAAGACATGACAAGTTCAAGTCATCCACAACACCTGACCTAAAGAATTAACAGTAGTTTCCCTGTATGGAGCAGTAACAGTGATCAAAAAGGCACAGCATTTGTCACTTATTTCATAGCTACAAGCAATTAAAAACAACCCTCAAGTCTTGGTTCTGGAAGAAACAAGTTTCACAGGCTTATTTAACTTTCCTTCAATATGTACTCTTTACTGTAGTCCTACATTCAGTATTTCCCTTTGCTTTTACCTGTCCATACTCCCTGCTTCTCAGTTTTCTGCTTCTGAGTCAGGCTATTTCTTGTACTCCTCTGTGCTCACTTGCCATCAGCTGAGAGAGAACTCAGATTGCAAGAAGAAAGACCTCTGCTTCTCTACAGTGGTATCACAATAGGCACAAAGAAAAATTGAATGGCCTGAGATGTTCTGTTTTCAAAATCTTTGTGCTATGTCAAAACAGAATGAAATAAAAATTGACAACATCAAATCCAATCTAATCTACTGGAAACTTATAGCTCACATGCTAACCTGGGAAGTCTTCGTTGATCTCATCCATTTCCAGCACAATGTCATAGGGAACACCAGCCTCTGCTAGAAGTACATTCAGCTGACCAGGCATACGGCCAGCCACAGGGTGAATACCAAACCTAATAGAGAAGAAAGTCCAATCCCATTAATAAGTACTCACCACTGTTTTACACAGTAAAACCACCAACCTGTGATCTACAAGGCTGAGTTGTTTTTGATTATAAACACACACGTGAATTAATAAAATGAAATGGTAAAACCTTAACAATATCATAATTACTTTTCCAGTGTGGCAAGGAAATGAGTGGGTATGAAAGGCAACAAGCGCCATAGATCTGACTCTTCACTTGAAGAGCGGCTGTTCCTTTTCTGCAAAGTTAAAATTACGACTGACACAACAGGTATGCAAAAGAATATTATGCTTGTTTCCCAGTAAAACTAAAGAAGATAGGAGTACATTTTCAATCCTTCCATCTGAATCTTCAGAAGGCTGTTACACCTGCCAAGTGGCTTTAGAGAACCTGCTGGACACTTCTAGTGACCACACAGGAGGAACTCTTTGCCAGAAATGCCTGGGAACACATCACTGCCAGATGGATCAGAGTAATTTTCCACCCAGCAACTGCTTATACCAACAAGCTTTTCTTCAATTACTTTTGAAAGTAAATAGGACTATTTTACCATTTTATCTGGCTGAAATCATCAGCCTAAGCCACATAACACATAGCAAGCATTCATGTCCACCTGCCAAGCAGTACCATATTTAAAACCTTGTGACAGATACCTTTGGGTTTTTATGAATAAGCTTTCTTGCTGCAAAACCACCACCCACATTAATATGCTTTGCAGGTCCTTTACATCATTGAAAAGCGAAAGCACCACAGAGTAAATGAACAGGCCACAATATTAGACTCTTTGTGAAAAGGCCAAAAGACTGCGCAGACTTCCTAAAGCAAAAGCACTCTTACACTTAGAAATGCCCTTGGCAAATGACATTATTGACTCAGGTATCTCTAGAGTATGCATGGTTATCACAGTTTAACACTCCAATCCAACACAAAAATTAACAGGGACTCTACTTTTAGCACAAGACAATGCTTTGCTGAATTATGTTAACATGTCACTTTCTTCTCATGATTGATCTTAGGAGGGAAAAAAAAAAGGAGCGGGAGCAAGAAGGCGGAGAGCTAAGAAGCTATACCAGTTTAAGCATAACAACTTAAGAAATATTTGCAGAACAGCTCAAAAACAACTTTTTAAAAATACACTGCATATGAGTTACTAAAAATTCAGACACACAGGGTGGCAGTGGGGGCTGTTAAGGCATGTATGCAGGTCTGTAAGAGTAAAAACCTCATAAAATTCAGAATGGAGACATTAAACTGGTTTAGCTGTAACTCCCAAACACATATTTTGGTTAGAAGCAAATCTATTTCTTGTGGACAGATTGCACTCTTCTGCTCATCAGCTGGCCCTGAATAAACTAGGCATATCAATGTCTACTGTTTTGTACATTTTCTGTCTTTCCAGCTCTGGAGCTATCACCAAATGTAATGCTGAGTCAAGCACACCAGAAATGCCTCAGATGAATGTTGTATATGGCTGAAGCTAAATGTTTAATAAGTAAGCCTACATGTACTTTGGAAGATAAAGAAGATATGCAAATCTCTGAAATTTCTGAGCAGAAATCCAAGGAGTAGGGAATGCAATAAAAGGACTTCAGGCACCTTCAGAAAGGAGGGAAAGAATAATAAATCAACTTGCCATGACAGATGGATTGTCACATATTTCTATTTTCAATTCCACTGCAATGGAAGTGGATAACACATCACTGATGGTCCACAAGTCACATCCAATCAACACAGATCACTTGTGAATTTAACACTGTACAAATACATCCTTAAAAGGGCAATTTTGCACTCCATCAGCAAGACAATTCTAAGACAATGCAAAGATGACACAATTGCAACTCCAGCAAAAAATTAAGGACACGATTAATCCACATAACACTAGATATACTACCATTTTAAGGTCTAGGCCAAATGGCAGGATCAAAGCTAGTTTTAAAGGAAATGCTTTTAAAGAAACAAAGAGAATAGATTGTATTCAGCTAGTAAACATTCTGAATCCTGTTGCAAAGGATAACAACTAAAATCAGAAAAAGGAGAGCAAATACACAGGATAAAACATTAACAACTTACATTTTACATCACTCACCCAGTAATATAAGCCATGCGTAGTACTGCAACTAGTCCTTAAGTGTACCAAATTCAGTCACTTACAGTACAGTAGGAAAACTCTTATTCTGAAGTACACTTGAGAAAACCCATCACTCCTCTGGTAGCGGAAATAGATTTTCCAACAAAATTCTCTTTTGTTTCTAATAAAATTATTTGAACATCTTTGTGACTAAAACTGCTTTGGCGATACACAAAACAAAATACTCATGAGGTTTCTATTAAATACTATACACACAATTGTATTTCAAGGGCTGGAAAGTCAAAATTTAAGCTGCCAAGAGAATGAATTTCACCTTTGATTTCACCATTCCTAGCAAGAGGCAAAGAAAAAAGAAAAGAAAGGGACAAATTATCTTAGTTCGGGAAAAGTTATGGCATCAACCAACAGTAGTTAGAGACTTTTGACAGACTCTGCTTGAAACCACATACTGCATATTCACAAAGTCTGAGAAAGCTGCTCATACAAAACCTTTTCAGATAAATATTGAAGTGACTCCCAGAAGTCTGCTTCTAAGAGCTCGTTAACCAAATATTACAGTAGCCTGCCAGTGCCTCTTAAAACTGGATGTGCAAGTGTGTCAAAAAGAATCATAAAAAATGTGTGTCCCTCTAAGACTTTCATTATTTCACCAGATAAGATCTACATATATCTGGAGTGAAATTAGCCTGTCCAATTGAAAGCAGAATTCAAGTAAGCATGGAAAACAGATAGCTAAAATCCCTGATGGCTCACAACGTGTCTAATAAAAGCTGTGTATCTCGCTCCTGACTCACTACAGCAGCAGTTCTTCAAAGCTACATACGTTATGGCAAAAATATTGTCACATATGCTCTCCCAGATGTTTAAAATAGGAACCTTGTTCATATTTAAAACTTCAACACACAAATTATTTGAGAGAGACATGTTTTACAGCAAAAATGTTTTAAAGTGAAAAAACGCTATGTTTCTCTGATATGCTTTTAAAATCAGCTATGCAAGAACACCCTTAGGCTGGTTGGTTTGTTTTTAAACCAAGCACAAATCTCATGCTCTTTTTGACTTTCTATTTACACGACATTAAATTCTCACTCTACACATACCTTACTCACAGTAAAGATTCATAATCATGCTATGTCTGGCTTGCAACATTATTCTGGCAGTTCACTGAAACACAGAATTCACCAGGAATTTTTTCTCTGGACCCCAACCATCACCATGTAACATGGGGCTTGCTTATCACCTCCAATTGCCAGATACACTGAAGTGAGCATACACCTCCTTGCTACTACGACTTCACACCTAAACAGCGTGAGTACCAGGCAAGGATATTCAGTCTTTTTAGTTAGCCTCTTTTGGATACTTTTTAGCTTTAGAAAGACAACACAGCACATGGAAAAGTGAGTTCATATTTGGAGCACTTTCTTGTAATACAAGAAGTGCAACATTTTCTTTTAGATTTAGATTAAAAATCTAAAACTCTCGACATACACATCATATCTAGGACAGAACTTTCAGCACAGAAAGCACTGAAATTCAGAGGGGAAATAAGTTACCTAAAGTACTATGAAGGTAATTATAGTAGTATGAAAAAGACAACCATTGCATAAAAAATTACCAAAAAATCTCAAAATGGAAATTACTTTTTATACAGTTCATAAAGTCAGCTTCTATCTTTATTACAACTGGCTAGATAACATTCTTGTAATCAACACTGAAAGAGCTAGCACCTACCTAACCCAATGTAGAAGTGTTTCAAGATCACTTCATCCATGAAAAGATAGGATTCCTGTCATTATGCCAAAGTTGGACAGAGTGATATAAGTAAGTAACATCTGGCTAGTGCCTAATTTAGCTTACTCAACACTTTAGACACTGTACATACAGCGTCTCATTTGCCCAAGGGTTTTGCCTCACCTCCTCTTCCCCCCTCCCATTCACTTTATTTGTGTTTTGACACCTCTCCATCTGCTTTCAGTATAGACAATAATCTGTTATTCAAGGTAACAAGAAGGGGGGAAAAAAACCCAAACTAGATGAACTGAGAAGTGTTATTCAGATATTCCACAGCTTGAATCCTGCAATATAACAGCTGCAGTGTAGCACAACTTGTAAGTATCACAGTATAATGTTCTCATCACACATTACAGATAACTATGTCAATTATTAGCATTAAAGCACATAGTCAGCTTAGCTAGCTTAGGCCTGGTGTCATGCCTGAGCAAACAACTTGTCCCCAGAAAAAGTACTTCAGCATGGACTAAGCTCAGTGGCTCTGCTGATGTCAGGTCAGTTAAATTTAAACTGAATTAAATTAGTTAAATTAAGGGTACTTAAGTAAGGGTGGGTACTGGCTCCCTATTTCCAACTACTAGAGTTTATCACAGCAGGGGCAAGATCCAAATACATGGTATGGACCTTAGCCAAACACAGCAAGCCTCCCAAGAAGCCAACTACAAGGAAGAAAGAAGAGCCTGCCTCCAAAAAGCATCACAAACAGGCCTTGTCAGGTACCTGCAGCTGAGCTGACCCATATGGAACCAATGACATACCTACAATATACCCCCAGAAGCACACAGCTATAGCTGCATTCCTGCAGAAGCATATCAGGTAAAGTAACAGTAAAGAAGTGCTTCCTCATGTTCAGGTGGAACTGCCTGTGTTCCAGTT
>VZSC01002509.1:131485-142895 GCA_013398225.1 Steatornis caripensis
TTTCAAAAATGATGGAGAGTGGTTTGGCAATACCATCTGCCGGCTCCCTCAGCACTCATGGGTGCATCCCACCGGTGCCCATTGATTTGTGGGTGTCCAGTTTGCCTAAGTGATCTCTAACCCAATCCTCCTCAACCAAGGGCAAGTCTTCCTTTCTCCAGGCTTTCTCTCTTACCTCCAGGGACTGGGAATCCTGAGGGCCAGTCCTAGCAGTGAAGACTGAAGCGAAGAAAGCATTCAGTAATTCCGTCTTCTCTGTATCTTCCATCACCAGGGCACCCACCTCATTCAGCAGCAGGCCCACATTTTCTCTAGTTTTCCTTCTGCTACTGATGTACCTGAATAAGCCCTTCCTGCTGTCCCTGACATCCCTTGACAGATTTAATGCCAAGTAGGCCTTAGGCTTCCTTGTTGCATCCCTGCATGCTCTGACAACACTCCTATATTTCTCCGAAGTGGCCAGTCCCTTGTTCCAGATTCTGCAAACTTCCTTCTTCCCTTCAGGTTTTTCTAGAAGCTCCTTGCTCACCCATGCAGGTCTCCTGCCTCCTTTGCCTGATTTCTGACTCATAGGTATGCATAAATCTTGAGCTTGGAGGAGATGGTTCTTGAATATTAACCAGCTTTCTTGGGCCCCCCTACCTTCCAGAGCCCTAACCCATGGAATTCCTCCAAGCAGGTCTTTGAAGAGGCCAAAGTTAGCTCTCCTGAAGTCCAGGGTTGTAATCCTGCTTGTTACCCTGCTTCTTCCACACAGGACCCTGAACTCCATCATCTTTTAGACACTGCAGCCAAGGCTGCCACCAACCTTCACATCCCCAACCAGTCCTTCAAGGTATCCACCTATAAAAATTAGGTTAAGAAAAACCAAACCAAAACACTAACATATCAGCAACTAATTTGAAAGGCTGTTAAAGACATAATCTGCATTTCTTTCAACTATGAGAGTTACCAGAAAACCATAATTTTTAATTATGAGTAATTAGAAAGTCTATACAAAGCACAATTTTAAGAGCCCTTTCACGCTGCAATACATTTTTCTTATCAGGAATTTCTTACTACACAGGAAACCAAAGCACATTATTTGAAAAAGTCTTAGAAAAGTCATACTGTGGCAAAAAGTAGAATAGTTAACTTGATGTTGAGATGGACAGAGTCAATTACTCATCCATATATGAGAATGTATACAATTTTACACTGTATTACAATACTACAGAATAACTGTATATCTATATATAAAATTACTATAGACTATAATTTAATTATAGAGAAAAAATCAGAATTTCACAACTCAGGGACTACAAAGAACACAGCGTGTGGCAGGAGAACTTTTGTAAGGCGAGAACTTTCAACAGTTTACTCAGTTGTAACTTTTCAGAAATATACCAGTTGTAGAACAGGCATTTCCTCTCCAATGCCAATGGATTATGGGGACTATAGGATTTAGCCTATGAGTTCTGTTGCTTTACCCATCCATAACATAACAAGGAAAAACTATAATGAAGGCTCAGCAATATCCAGCTTTCTATGTAATCCTACTAATGCATTAAAGATGTCATCTGCTGCAAGACCATCTCAAGAAAGCGATGTTAGCTATGCAATTAAATAACTAAAACATTATGAAGTTTCCAAACTCTCCTGTATTTCTGAATTTAAATCCTAGTCAAAGGTTACGCATCATGTTATATAATCTTCATTCTCCACTGAGAATGTTATGACTATAGGCAAAGTAAATGAAAACAACAGCTTCTCTGGATCAATCATGTGCCATGAAGCAAAAAAAGACTGTATGACAGATGCATTTTTCTCGGCACAATACCGGCATTACAAATTGATGACAATCGTATGTCCACACTGGCACCCTTCCACAGTGGATGTGTGAGAGTGTCACTACATCTGGATGGTGAGCATGCTAGGGTCCCGAGGCACTCCAGGCCTGCTGAAACCAAAGGGACAGCAGCTGCACTCAATGAACACCGTGGGAGCTCCACAAAGTGATGAAAGGCTTGAATTGCCATAAACTGTAAATACAGATTTATTTCATTAAAATACTAGGTAACGACTGCAGTGATCCCTTCCTGAAACTGACTCATTTCAAGTATAAACCAGTTATTTCAAAGATTCTTTCACATTTCTCCCCTGCAAAGCCAACATAAAAGGCAAAACCAATAATCTTTTCTATCACCAAGGTTGATAAAAAATAAAGCTAGTCCCCACAGAAGCAACGAAAGGAAAGCCAAAAGCACATGACACTGTCATCACACTAGCCAAGAAAGGTTCTTTTGCTGCACAACTAACGGGTCTTCAAAATTTTTAGAAGAGTAAAAAGGCAAGGTAGACTGTGGATTTTTAACTTAAGAAGGGCATCTAGCATTATAGTGTGATTAATTCTTTTCATCAGTGCTTCAAACATGCCAATCCGAATGGGATGTTACTTTTTGTATTTATTTTTTTTAATATACAAATGTTGCTGTGTAGTAGTAAGCACTACTTACATTAACTTAAGTCAGTTATCTCATGAAAGAAATAAGTCTTATGTTCTTGGTGCAGAGGCTGCTACCTAATCCACATTTCCACTTCACACTAGACTGACCCCAGCAAACACTTCTCCATACCGCAAGAGGCCCTCATGTCCTGCCTACGAGCCTCAACTATTCCCATCGCACTCCTTTTACTATTGCCCACCAGTTTCACAAGCAGAGGAGTCCATTTCCTTCGCACATTAGAACTTTAAAAAAATAAAATATTAAAGCTATTTAGCCTAGTAAACAATCCCACTTAATGGAGGTTTTTACAGGAGACAATTCAAAGCACTGAAGTTAGGCCTGCGCTCTCTCCCCATTGACTACAAACAAAAAGAAAAACTATTCTCCCTGCTCTCTCTGCACTGAAGTCAGCTGTTGTGATTACTCCTCACAGTAACATATTTCCACAAAGTGTTGCTTTCACAGAGCTCTCCAACCTCCATCTTTACAAAAGGCTGCTAACTGTTCTCTTGAACACAACAAAAAAAGCTACACTAAAGTTTTATTTTTAAAAAACTTCACTGCTTGTTTTATAGAAAAGTACTACTATATCTAAAGGTAGAACACATGTAACTAAAGGGGCTAACTTACCTTTCAAAAAAGTAAGATTTTGTTGCTAAAATAAAGCAGTATTAAAATTTAAAGTCATTCTTTTTAACTGAACTTCAGCATGACACCAAAAACAAAAGCAAATAAGAAAACAATAACAACATCAACAACAACAACAACAAAAAAATCATTCTCCAACTACTGGGGCTACTTCCAAAAACCAAATTTATTAAGAATATAAGGGAGTAAGGGATCTTAATTCCCCAAAAATCAGTAGAAAGCAGAGATACCTTTTACACTAAAGCATGACATTTCTAGATATTCAGCTGTAGGTTAAAAAGACTAGAATACACCTCCAGCTAGTATTTCTGAGAAAAAGATCAGCATAATGACTGCTGCAAGAAAAATTAAACCAAAACACAGACCTGTAGTGGATTTTAATGAAGTGAAAAAACCCCAAACAACAAAACAAACCTGTAATACTTTTCATCAAGGAAAGTACTTACCTGACATTTTTCCCTTGTTCTCTTAACATCTTCACCAGATCAGCTATAGGGTACTGAGCTTTTGCTGCACACAAACCATAACCTGAAAGAATTCCCAGATTCTAAGATATTTTTCTGTTTCAGTGCAGACAGAATAATTACAGACAATAAAAGTACTTTCCACACAAACAGAAGCTTTCATAATTAAAAATAAATAGATAAATAATATGTATGTATCTCTCTATATACAGATAAATATACATATATATCAGACAGTCATATATTCCCAGGAGAGTTTCAGCCTCACCACTGTAATTTGTCTCACCTTTTTGGTCTCCTGATCGCTAACAGTGTAGTGGTTTGACTAATCAAACTACAGAAGTAACTTATTTCAGCTTCACAAAAACATGTATTCCTTTCTCTACCAGAAATGTTTCAAACAGGTATACTGAAAGAGGATACTATCAGGTTACTTTACCACCATATCCTCAACAAAATTCTGGATTTGCGTAATGCAAATCTAGTAGCTGAATATGGCAAATAATCTTTTCAGTCTGAATTAATTCATCAAAGCAATAATGCCCAGGAAGCAAACGCAGGGTATAAATTACTAATGGTGTCCTCAAGACTGGACCACAGGAGCAAGAGGCAAATTCTTTGAACATGTTTACAAGCTTTGTTGGAAAAATAGGTAACTTCCCAAATTAGAACACTACCCTCACTGATGTTTTCATATAAGCTGAAGCAAAATAAAAGACGACTTTGTTTTTTAGCATTCTTCTCATTCCAATGCTAAAATAAATTTAACACAATAGTTGTGCCATTCAGCTGAAGAAAAACAAGTCTTGAGCTATTCCCTATGTGATGTCTCCTATACAGGGAATATGCTATGAAACCATATGAGCCCACAGCCAACATAATAGTTTCAGACAACTCAAGGTTTTGGTTTTAAGGCTTTTTTCTACTTCAATTCCAGTATATTGTATATTAACTAAGTTTTACAAGTTTTTATGCCTTTTTTTAATAAAACAATGCAGAATTGAGCAAGTAGATGAGAAGCGTAAAACAAAATTCATACTACTGGTACTGTGGTAGTGCTTGGAAACCCACACCACAACGGCCGTAGATGAAATTAACTGTAAACATAATTTAGAAAAGACAGACTTTGTCCTGAACAATTTAAAGTCTAAATAAATAGGAAAAGTTTGAAGACACACACACAAGGGAAAATAAAGTGGCATACATATGTCTACACAAAGAAATGATGACTAACCTGGGAATAAAAACAGATCCCACAGACCCAGTCAACATTTAACACACTGCTGCTATGTTGCAATTGCAAGACAGACTACAGTTTTTTGTTTTGGGTTTTTGTTTTGTTTTGTTGTTGTGTTTTGGTTTTTGGTTTTTTTTTTTTTAATAATACATCCTTTGAAAATCTTGCTGTATGAGTAAGAATGTCTTACCTGGAGTAATAATAATACTATTGGCTTCTTTTATCATTTCAATGGCATTGTCCACATTGATTTCTGTGTGGGTTCCAGTAATTTCCATGGGCTTCCCACCAGCTGTTGACGTGGTGCCATAGCCCCCTAGAATCACATTTGCAAGGGAACGGTTCATAGCCTGAAAGACAAAGGGGATTTTGATCAGCTAAAGATGAAGTCCAAAAATAAAGGAGAGGAGACATCCACAAAGAAAACTTCTGACAACAGTCTTTATCTACTGGTTTTGCCTGCTTACAACTCAAAACTTCTTAGACCAGGGTCCTTGAAGTAGAGACACAGATTAACACAATAACTAAACATTAGCTTCTAACTCATTACATTATACATGTCATGAGATAGCATCAGCATCTCCCCAAGACAAAGAACAAGAAAGCACAAATAGCAAATACTGATCTCATTTTGTTCTTAAATGGCAGGGATATAAAAGAATGCATATTTGATTACAGAGTTGGTTGTTTGTTTGTTTTTTACATACATACATATACAAACACACAATTTTTGCAAGATATTTTCTTAAGTTCTTGAGCAACTCAACATGGAAGCACAGCACTGCTATACGACAGCATGGAAACCACATGGCTCTTACAGGTAATACAAAAGCAAAGCTCCTACAGCATCAATACAGAAAACACAAAGCTAAGTAGCCACACAAAACTAAACAAATGCTAACTCAAAGCAAATTGTAATGAACTCAAGGGGGCCATTAACTTACTGGTTGAGCACCAAAGGGGAACAACAGATCTTAAACTACAAGCTGTAAAACGAGAACACATCCTGAAAATTCAGCTCTGTAGATATACATAGCCAGGAAAAGCCACTGGCTAAAAGCTTTTACTGGCATGTCTCCTTGTGAATGTGGTCCCACAGCAATATCTGGAAGTAGGCAAAATTTGTAACTGCAGTAAACAAAGCTTTAGAAGCAAGACAGGAACAGGATAAATTGCTTCTTTAATTAAACATGTGTGTCATGCATCTGCTGCACTATCTCAGAAACCACAGCAAAATTTAAGAAATGATCTGGAGAGGCACACATACAAGCGAAACACCCACACAAAAGTATGCTTCCAACTGTTCGTTTTGCACTGACATTTCAAAGCATGCAACTCCACACGTTTTTTCCTATAGTCTGAGAAGATATGCCATTCTGTGAAATTCATCATCCAGCAAACAACCACAACAAAGATGTCAGAACTTTTCTTTTTCCTGATAAATCACTGTTTCAGATGCTGTAAGGAAGGTGCACAAACGCAGTGAAATCAGTATCTTTCTACTGTCTGCAGTAGGCAGTAGTTCATATCCTCTAAGAATATAGTGCCTTTGACATGTACCACAATATTAAATCTTCAAACAGGAAAACAGACTACTTAGTGTATTACAGTAGCTAAGTGTCAAGTAAGACAGCCTAAACAGAATACCCTCTTCAGATGTTGTGTATGCTAAGCTTACAAGAAGCAAAGCACATTTGATGCATATCCAAACCAAAAGACAACACTAAAACCAGGCCAAAGGAAAAAGTTAAAGTATTATTAGAAAACTGAGAATCCACACAAAGCAAGCATGAGACTGAAGCACCCTTGCCTGGCTCCGCACCGGAGAAACGAGGAAAGAGGAAAGTCTGGCAAAAAACGGGGTGGTACAGAATGCTTTAAAATGAGCCAAGACTTCACCAAGCAACAACTAACCAATGTAGCTAAGGCCTACTCAGCACAGGGACAGTGTGGAAACTCTTCTATAGCCTCTTGCACCTTCTTTACCAACACAGGCCACAAACATACATGAATTAAGTGCAGACTTCACCATTCACAGATAATCCAACTACCAGCAAAAAGCCCTCTCTAATGTGCATACACAGGTGATACTGGCCAGGAGCTTCCAAGCCACAGAAAATCAAACCCTTCATGCCTGAGAACTCAAAGGCTTTCCACTGTGCCCACAGAAACCACACAGCTAGTACAGGTGATGGGCCAGCATACCATTTATAAGACTAACACAATTTGTCCTTTCTCTTGCTCTGTTTCATCATTCCAATTAATGGTTTCTCTTTCATCTAAAGTGTTTTCCCCATCCCTAAGCATACTGATTCTAATACTACAGTTGCAATCATCAAGTATTCAGTCTGGGAAAAAAAAGGGAGAAGGATACGCCCATACAATCAAGTGTTCTGAAGAAGACATGTTGCATTAGTGTTGCAAAAGTCGTCACAATTCACAGGATGAGTGAACAGTACATGCCTTTGCTTTTTTGTTTTGAAGTTAAAATTCTTTATCCTTAAGTCACTTCAATAGGCACAAAAGAAGGATGGGTGGAAAACCAAGCAGACACGAGTGCAAGAACTAAGTGGCTATCTGAATACATGTTGGCCAATTCTATGAATTCAAGGCTTAAGAGATTATCTGGATAGGCTTTGGACAATTAAGCCACAGTTTTATCACAAGACGTAATTGGAAATGTTTTAAAAAGAAGGTTTCAACCATTAAGATGCTTCCACAAACACCTTCTCATTTGTACTAGATAACCTTCACTAAATATACTGCTTTGGATGGAAGTCATTTTGGAGCAGGAAAGAGAGCGAAGGAAACACAAAGAAGGAGGGAAAAACTGTTGCTTTGTTAGCACAGGTTGCAACAGTCTAAAGCAGAGTTTATTGAAATTCTTGAGCATTTTTTTCTCCTGAAATGCAGCTTCAAGACAATGATACGGAATGCTCTGATTACAACAATGCTTTTTAAAGTAATTATTTCCATTAAAGGAAGTAAAGCAGAAAGCAAAAATGCTGGGCTAGAAACAAGCTATTCTGCATATTGTGCAAAAATTATACAAAACTATTTCAATTTTATTGGTTGATCAACTGTAATTGTCTAAGCTTAAGTCAAGCAGCACAAGATTTCTAGAATACTACCTCAAAAAAATGAACTTCCTGAAATTTGAGGAACACAGAGTATAGCCACTCTGTTACCTCATAACCATTCTGCTAATCACTTCCCCAGGATTCCTATTTACTTAAGACTCCTCCAATCAACAGGTGCAAGTATTTCAAAACTCTCTGTGAGTGCTGAAAGGAACTATCAATAAAATAAGCAAAAAACGGAAGGGCACAGTAAACAAAATTGAAGGTATAGCGTGACTATGCCTACTGGTGTGTATATATATACTCAACAGACCATGTTTTCACAAAGACTTACAAAAATTTGATCTTTGAAGAACTTACTTTTCATACCTGTGTTGGCTATAAGCATCATCTTTCTACTGATAGTGACTAAATTATATGACTGTATATATTTTTATATAAAAAGTGTCCCATAAGCCACATAATCTGGTTTCCTATTGATAAGGACATACAAAATGCAGGAAAACAGCGATACTGATCATACAAGAACACAAGACCAGAAGTGAAACAGAATTAGACAACAGAGAATCAGGAGGCTGGCAGCTGTTGCACTGTGAACAGTTTTAAGTCATTACTTCTCCATCTTTGAAAACAAAGAGGACAGAGACACGGGAAAACAAGAGACTTCTGTACATACGTTCCAGAGAAAAGGAGGTATTACTAACAATGCAATATGATTTACACACATACGAGTCACAGCTCAAGTTTGCTCTGACACATACATTAGTATCAGCAGTATATTAATGCAGGCCTACTGCCACCCCGTGGTACTTCAAAGTAGCTGCTCTGAAGAAAAGTAGCACTTTCCTACACTCCCCCCAAAAAAAAAAAATTTAAATTGCTCTCTAATCGAACTACACTTTTTTTTTAAAGGAATTAACTACTTAAAAGTATACCCTGCTGCTAAATTTTAATTTTAGCTTAAATTTAACAACACTGCAGAGTGACAGAACTGAAAAAGAACAGCTGAGCACAAGTAATCATACCTATTTATCTCAGATTCAAACCCTCAGTGCCCAAGTCAATGCAAAGGCTTTCCCCAGTGTTGAAGCACGTATCTCTCCAAATCAAAAGAGAAATGACTGACATCTAGTCAAACAATTTCCATCAAGAATTTTCTAGTCTGTAAACACCTAGCAGTTTAGCCTTCCAATTACTTATCATCCTAGCAAATACACTGAATCAGGTTTTTCATTACTCGGAAAAAAAGCACAATTTCTGCTGACTTCTTACCACACACATGATGTAAGAAAGGATGGCACCAGAGGAGCCAATGAGTGCACCAACAATGGTCAGCAAGTTATTGTTCAGCAGGAAGCCCTCAGCACACAAAGCCCATCCAGAATAACTGTTCAGGACAGTAATAACTACAGGCATGTCGGCACCTCCAATAGCTGCTGTTAAAGTGACACCCTGGAGAAGGAAAGAAAATACTTCAGTGTAAGCTATGACTAGGAACAACATGCAGAGAAGATAGTCTGCCTGCAGCACTGAAAATAAGTATCAAGTTACTTAATAACCTATTCAAGTATTTTCAAAGAGACATCAAGCTGCAGCCTGAGGATTGGACTTAGCGATTCTGCTTTCTAAGAGAGGACAGGAAGGCACTCCACTGCCCTAATCCTGTGCTTA
Source organism: Steatornis caripensis (assembly GCA_013398225.1). Taxonomy (NCBI): domain Eukaryota; kingdom Metazoa; phylum Chordata; class Aves; order Caprimulgiformes; family Steatornithidae; genus Steatornis; species Steatornis caripensis. The sequence continues at coordinate 141,072 of VZSC01002509.1, forward strand.
GTCACATATTTTTAATCTCAAAAATATCCTACCAGCTCCACGGAACTGTTCATACCATTAAAGGATTCCTATCGAGCAGTCTTTGCAAGACTCAGTTTACAGAATGGTAATACTCAGTGTAAATTTTGCAGCAGCTGGTGTGAGTGAACAGGAGAAATTACACAATGGGATGATCTTATTAAGTTATCACGATAACCTGTAGATCCAGTGCTCTTTTAAGTATTTTAAGGATAAACTTTCCAAAAAGTCTTAAATCAGTTTGTCATATAAAAGGGTCCATTAAACCATAGCTGCAAAAAGTAATTATATACACACATGTCTGTTCTCTGCAACAGTTCTGGTTTACAGCTAGATTCAGGCAAATCAGTTGCTACTTGCTACTGCAAGTTATCATACAGGCATTATCAGACACAGCATGGTAAAATACAATCATTGAGAGAAAACTCGCAAAGCTGAAGAACAAACTGCTTAAGTTGTTCCACGTCCTGCAATTCCCTGACTTACCATAATGGCTGAGAGAGCTGACACAGAACCTAGGCAAGTAATTCCCGTAGTGTAACTGGGATCAATCATGTATGGAATCATTCCGCCAGCGCTGGCAGCCAGCAATCCTGCATTCAATGCATGTCGACCAGGCAAAAGCAGTGGCGCAGAATTCAGGATACCTGCAGTCAAATGCATATTCAGAGGTTAATACATACATGCGGGAGAGTCTGTCTCCTGCCGCAGAGAAGACTGACTACCTCAGCAAAGGAAAATCAAAAAAGAAAGAGGGAGGTGTAGAGGTTAGTTGAAGCTGAGACCTTGTGCTGACTCAGTATTGCAAGACATTCAAACTTACTCTAGATTCTCAAATACTCCTGTTTAAACTCTTGGTTTTACTTCCTAATCTCACTGAAGTACTTCAGAATAATCACAAAAACCTCTTCTCCTCTTGAAAAGCCTTTTTTTTTTTTTAAATGTACTTTCAGTCAGGCCCCAAGTCTTTGCATGTTGTCTATACAAAAGCTATGGGAAAAAAAAGCTAATGGAAAGCTTTTAGCTGGAACTTAGTACAGGTATTACCTCAGTCTCTTAAAAGCTGTGTGCTTAGAAAAATATGATTATGAAAAAAACACAAACACAAAACACTCCTGCTTTCAAATGCTGTAATTTCACCAGTACCCTCAGTCACATAGACCTTCCACAGTTTCCCATATTGGCAGAGACTTGTGGGGAAAAAGACAGTTGGGTATTTGTGTGATTCAGTTTGAAAAGACAATTACATATTTATTTTCACCCTCAGCTTTTTTTCTCCCCATGCCAAATAACACAGCAAAGAGTAAAAATAATTCAAGTTTATCTGTTACATTTGGTGTAAGTAATTACTTACCGAGTGTCTCATTTAAATTTAGCTGAATTCAAGGGAAAGAATAAACTGATGCTCTCAGGACTAAGAGTCAAAGTGTGTGACCTACTACCTCTAGTTCAATATTATAGACAAGCTTACAATTATTGTGCTGATATGAAAATGCAAGAGGGAAAATAAACAAAAACACAACAGTGGGCTGAAACAGGCAACAAAGTTGACCAGAGCCATGCATACAAATCACTGAAGGGGTGGTGGGAGTAAGATGGAGAAGACAAAAAAATAACCAAGAAGAAATAAACGAGTAACTAATTAGCAGAAATACATACTACTGACAAATCCTTCAAAAGATTATTAGAGAAGACAGCTTTCCATCCATGCTGCATGGATGCGTGGACAAGGGGAGAGCAGTGGATGTTGTCCACCTTGACTTCAGCAAGGCTTTTGACACTGCCTCCCACAACATCCTCATAGGA
>VZSC01002509.1:143158-154836 GCA_013398225.1 Steatornis caripensis
CTAGAGGTCCCTTCCAACCCCTACCATTCTATGATTCTGTGAAAAGCTGTGTGCTTACAAAACCAAAAATAAACGCAATAAAGAAATCTTTGGTGCATAAGAATCAGAAATCAGTATTTAATTTAGAAGGCATATTTACTAAAACAGTAAGAGGTATGTAGCATGGAGTTTGCACGGTAGGTAAGCAGACAGTGAACTGAATGGTTTAAAGAGAGGCAGTCTCAACTGAATCTGCAAGCAATCTACCTAAATGAAGTCTGCAATGCCAAGAACAAAATCCCATAAATATTAGCAGTGCTTACTGAGTCCAGCAACACCAGGGTTTCAATTAGAATGTCTATTCAGGAATACAAAGTTGTGATCATAGAAGTTCAATAAAATCAATTAGAGAAGCAGCGTCAGGTAGTGTCTTCACAACACTAAAGCAAAACTTACTTCTAAACAAGATGAATTGAGGGAAGCTTACATGACTTGGTAATTAATAGCAGTAGTATGTCCAAGCACTGAAGACAAACCTTTCATAACTACAGCTGTACACAAATTAAAGACTTGAAAACAAAAAAAGTACACACAAAAATGAAACATACAAACTTCCACCTGGTGCAAAATACAAGCTTTCTTTCCAGTTACACAGCAGTTTAAAGGCAGAGCTAAACCCTGGGGGGGGGAAAAAAAACACCTTTAACAAATACTTAATTCTGAATGGAAGGTCTCACCTTGCAGTTTTCCATAAGCAACAAGAGAGCCACTGAAAGTCACTCCACCAATGTACGTGCCAAGGTACGCCACAACCTTGGTGAGGTTTGCAGCTGGATCAGTAGTGAAGTGAGGATATTCAACCATGTATTCTGCTACACAGGTCAGCACAGCAGCCAAACCAACCAAACTATGGAAAGCAGCCACTAGCTGAGGCAGATCTGTAATCTGGATGCGTTTAGCAATCGTCAAACCTATCGAGAGTTGAAGACAGAAGAGAAGTCTTACAAAACACAATCAATCTGTGCACTTAAAAATTAGGGTATCATGGTTCAGTGTGAAAGAAATACATGCGTGCACATGCCTGTTCCAATGGAAAAATTTGTTCTACACTGGGAAATTGCTATAGCATTTAACTGAAAGTTGCATTGTGTATTTTATGCAATGAGGGTATCGTGGAAATTAGAGAAAAGATTAAAGCATGTCACGTTCTTAGAAACTCCACTAAACAATGAGAAATTCAACATTTTCTGTGACAAATACAGTCTGAAAAAATGGAATTTGGAAACATTGTCAGGAACTGAACAGAAATATGAAGCTGGGTAAGTTCACTCACCTCTGCGTACCCAGTTTCCCTAACAGAGATTATGTGCTCCTGCTTTTCTACCAGTCTCCTCATTCTTTACCACATCCTGATGCATTAATAAAAGCCCCGTGACTTATGATTCTTTGTTCATGTATTTGCAAAATAACATACAGAAGCCATAAATGTCAGTCAATTCACTTGTGAGCTATATAATATTTCATGTACATACAATTTGCATAAATACATGCATAGAACATACATTGTTAGTTTATAGTATCATACACATACCTATGGTACCACCAAGTGCCATTGCACCTGACATCTGTGACAGCAATTCAGGTGAGGGTTTAAGGCCTCCAAGAGTTGCTGCTAAACCTCCTGCAACACCAATCATACCCAAAGCATTTCCAAGACGAGCTGTTCCTTGGGTGGACAGACCAGCTAGGGCACCAACACAGCATAAGCCTGAGCCCAGATACATCATCTTTAAAATAAGAAAAACATCAACATGCATACATGAAGTAGAGACGAAGTGCATAATCACTATAAAAATCTTTCTGATTATTACACAAAAGGGCTGATTTCTCCAGAATGTGTTTAAGTCACAGTTCTTACCTGAAGTCAAAACTCTTGACTGTGAGAAACTGTTGTAGAGGATGCGATTTTGGCCAATTAAGTGTAATATCTATTAAAACTTTTTCCCCAATTTACGACCTCGGTTTATCTGCACCATGAATAATAAACTTGAGTCAAGTCAATTTTCCTTCTTAGTTCAGAAGCAACTTTTTCTTCAGTACAAATGCAAAGCTAAACTGTCCTGTTCATTACAGGAGTAGTTTTAGAATTTGCTTATGGTACATCTGAACTCCTGTTTTCAAAAAGTATAAACAAACTCAAATTAATTCAGCTGTACATGTCTAGATAACTGAAAAAACTCAGATATATTACAAACCCCTGGCAAAAAGCTATGTTTGGATTCACTTTTTCCAAACACAGAAGGCAATACATATTGATTTTTCTTATTATTATAATACATGCAAACAAAAGTTTACCAAAAAAGGTGCTACAAGTACAATTCCTATACATCCCTCTGTGCTAAAATCTCATCCTATCTAGAAGTCGTATCTACTTTAAGTGTCATGTCAAGTTGAGTCTTCAGAAACATTTAAACCAAAGACTGATTTCTAGTTGCTCTAGTATTTAAGCCATAGTTTAGGAAAACTGCCCACTAAATAACAAAATACCTGCTGCTTTACAGGAGGAAAAAGAAAAACCACGAGTTTTTAAAATTTGCAGATTCAGCATTTGGGGTATGACTGCAAGTTTAAAGTTAATCAACTTCAGATTGGCCTTGTAGGATACATAGCTGATGAAAAAAACATGGCTAATTTGCTATTTACTCCTCAACAGAGTATGCAGTGAATAAGCATACCATGCTGTGAACAGCGGGCTAAGAGACACAAAATTATCGTCTTACCTGTTCAATGTTATAGCCACCACTGAGAGCAGCTGCATAGCCTCCTACAAATAAACCACCAGGAAGGAGGTACAAGTAGTTGTATTCAGGAGGGTCTGTGGGACGTTTGAACATATCCAGCATTCTCTGTGTAACTAGAAACCCACCTGGCCAAAGTAAATGAACAATTTTTCAAAAAAAAAATCTTACTCTAAGTATATGCCAAGCTATAAGGGAAACATCTGGTTAAACAAAATTATTACACAAAGTTAGCAACTGACACCAATAAAGCCTCTGAAAAGCTAGTAATCTGGAAAATCACCATAAAAAAAAAGGTGTAATCAGGGTAAGATCCTGTTGCCTTTCTCAACCTTTGGAGGAAATTAATAAAAGGAAGAGTTAGAAAGCCTGGAGGACTTGCTCTAACTCCACACTCTATGCTGACTATAGCATACAGCTTAATTCCTTTTCTCCATCTATTCTAGCAAAAAGCTGTATTTAAGTCACATTGCTCATTCTCTTATGTTTTCAGTCACGAAGCTGGAACTTTTAAGCTCAAGCAAACAGAATTTTGTTCTATGTCACTAGCACATTTTTCAAGTAGGAATACAAGGACAAATACAGTACCATCTTGAGATATACAGGAAAAGATATTTCATATAATCACCCAAAGGATACTGTAAATGAAAAAATGAACATTTAAATGCTTACCTAAAAACAAGGGGTTACACCACAGGGTGTGCAAAACAGATACAAAAACTACTATGAAAATCTGGCAGCAGGGGGAGGTTCTTTATTAACGGATGCTCTCAGATCCTATTTCCACAATAGTATTTCTGGAATCTATACAATTGAAGAGCTAGAAGAAGTAAAAAAATTACACAAGCGCTTTAAAATTACCCTCAGGAGAAAACTTAACATTCATACCTGCAATATTGACTGAAGAGATAAAGGCTGAAAGCACTGCCAGACTTTGAGAAGTGTTTTCAGGAAGATAGTTTCCTCCCATCAGTACCAGCCCACCAACTGCAGTTAGTCCTATTTAAAAGAGGAAAAAAAAGTGTTACTGAACCTTAAAAGACTCTACCTATAGGAAGTTTCTTTGCAGCTGTCAAACAGGTATCAGCCAACTCAAATTTTGAAGCCCACTCTACACATTACTATTTAAACAAAGACTACCGTGGTCTTTTTCAGCAACACAAACATGTTTCAAAAGAAAAAAAATTAATGTATTAATACACTTTAGAAGTCCAGTGCCTCAAGCACAGAGTCAGCCTCTGAGTACTCATTCGATAAAAGAACCTTTGCTTTTAACAGTCAATCAGACTCATGACCTGTCACATATATACACACATAGATATAGAAAATCTTACATATTTAAAGAGTTACGAATCTTAGTGGTCACTTAGAATTTTTTTCTTTTTCTCCACTCTCAAAACACACAGTTTGAGGAGAGGAAAAAAGAATGCAGAAAATATGAAAGACAAGTTCTTTTCAGGGCAACATTTTAGAGATACAGGAGGAAAGATGTGTTCTGTGAGAGGAAAGACTGCAGCACTCCAAGTAAAACAAACTTTAAAGCAAACAGGTTGAGTGAAAAATTACTTATAAAAATTAAAAATATACAGCATCACATTTGCCCTTGTCTTGAAAAAAAAGTACTCTCAGGAAGAGTATGTTTCAGGTGTTCTTGCTACTAATGAAAGTAAACTCAGACATGCAAAATAGTACTAGGGTCTTTGGCATTTTAAAAGGTGTATCAGCATACTTGCCTAAAGTTTGACTAAAAGCAGCTGTGCCTACTTCAAACAGAAAATAAGCAGTTATGTGACAGCTACTTACCTGAGATGGCATTAGTCACTGACATGAGCGGAGAGTGAAGAGCAGGAGTCACACCCCATACCGTATGGTAGCCCACTATTCCAGCTAGGCCAAATGTTGTCATCATTTGCGTGAAAGCAGTATTAGGAGCTACAATGCCCAGTCCTAACATGCCAGCTAAACCTAGAAGAAAAGCACAGCAAAACTTCTCTATAATTTTTCAATGGCTTCTTATATTAAAATTCTGTACAACAGGCATTCAGTATTGAGCTAAAGCAAAACGGAGTTTTGTGCATGGACTTCTTTCAAGATGAGCTGGATCATTTTTGTCAACTACAAGGCTCTTTCAGTGCTAGTGTTCCTTTTACAACAGAAAATAAAACCATAAATACAATACACACGTCTTTGTTATGCATGCACACAAAGCAGCAAACAGGTTTCTACACCAACACTAAATCCTACCACTCTCCTGTTCTATAGCAAAATGTGGAAGAGTCACAGTCATGTTGAGATACTACTTGGAAGGCTCAAAGCACGTATATGAAGAACAGAGGTTAAAACTAAGAATCTCAACTTAATTATCTTATGCAGAAGTTCTGATGCACACAGAATACCAGATGACAAGAAGAGCCAATATGCACACAGAATTATCATCTGATGCACACAGAACACCAAATTCCAAGAAAAGCAAATAGTCATTTGTCAAGGCAAATGCCCAGTTCTCAGTACTTTGGTGGATTGTGGGCATTTACATCGCACACAATACACCAAAGTCCGAAGAAAGCAATGGCACTGAATTCATTCTGCTGCAAAGTATGGGCACAGTCCCTAGCAGGAGTCCTTAAGAATTTTAAGTGTTTTACTGATATTTAAATAAAGCCAAACACACATACATGCACACAGCATGCCAGCACTGTTCGAAATTTTAACACTTCTGGTTAAATGTCTAAAATTTTATTTCCCATCTCAAATGCAATTATTACACTACACTGATTTTGCACTAGGATACACCAGCTAATCAACTGCTCTCCCAAGTAGTTATTAAATTGCATGAGTAAGATGAAGAGTTACTTAAAAGTATCAGCCAAATGAAGAGCACTCTAAACTGATTCTCCAACTCTGCAAGTTGCCTACCTGCTGTGTATACAGATGCGCTAGTCATAGTTTTTCTAAAAGGTGTAATAGTAGCTGCTTTTTCCGCTTCCAGCTCTGCTACAGTCTTCTGCTTCACAGGGGCTCCTTGAGGAATGTTATTTGGTGGAGGTGCTGGGAAAATCACCTTGCCATCCTGACAGAGAGATATTTATAGTTATCCCTAACATGGTAGATGCTTTACAGTTAAGAGGAGACTACTCTTCTTAATCCTGCAACTCAGATAAGTCTTAACATCCTGTATCTATGCCACAAAAACATCTTCCTCTTCTGCATCAGCAAAATTTTGCAAGGCTGGATGATCAGTACAGTCTGACCAAGTTAACCATACTTGTTTACTTATTTTTCAGACAAGATTTAATATCAATGTCCAAAAGCACCTGGCAGAAACACAGCTAAAGGCTTGAAAGCAGAAACCAAAACAAAGAGGTAAAGTTCCTTAAACAGAAAACATTTATGCAAAATAAAATAAGGTCTTGGAAATAGCACCATCTGCTACAGATCTGAACTGTATTCACAGCCTGCCAGACCTCAGCTAGGTACCAAGCACGATGTCTCACATTTCTTACTGTTCCTCAGGCCTCTGGAGAAATAAGTGGTGGAGCTGTCACACCTGAGCTGCACGCACCACTTCAGTGGTCTGGGAGAGCTGAAGTCAACACAAACCTCCTCCATAGTAGATACCATAAGCATTACAAAATGTTCACAACAGTTATGCAGCAAAACTCATCAAAATTAGTAACTCTTACAGAAACTGCAAATTACTATTTCCTAGAAGTTGAAAGAGGAGAGCCCATACTGGCCCATGCCTTAAGTCTCTATTTTATTATGTCCTAATAGAGCTTCAAGCATCCTGCATATTCTAGTTCTACCGTTTTTTTTTCTGAAGTTACTCTCATAAGAACAGAAACATGTATTTATTTAAAAAAATAAATAAAGGAAGAATGCTTTTCTGGTCCTCTAGCAATGTTTCAAATGTGTTAAATAACTATACTTTAATCACATGAATACAAAATGCAAATTTAACCTTTTTTTTTTTCAATAGTAGACATTAGGTATTAGTTTAACCATAATAAGAAGACAAAAGCAAAGAGACTTCCCTTCACATAAAGGGACAGAGGAATATTCAGCTGAATACAAACATGATTGCCTACACTGTACATCAAGCCACATCTGAAGTTTATTGGCATGCAGTATCTTTGAATGCATTTTAAAGAGACAACACTGATAGACGTAAAAGTATGTACTTAACAATTAAGTAGAGAGTATTTACTGACTTACCTTCATTACTACAGTTCCTCTAATAACATGATCCAGAGTCCCGTAATCAAATTCATCTTTTGGATCAAAGAAGAAATTCTCTTTGTCAGGACTAATAGCCTTTAGGAGTTTGATAATATTATTGGAATACAGAGTACTGGCCTGAGTAGCCATTCTGCTAGGCAGGTCTGTGTAGCCAATGTGTGTAACACCCTGGAAAAAAAAATGAAGTAGAATATTTAGGATTAGTTCAATTGCTGAAAAAGCCGCATCTCTTCCAATATATCCTTTCAGAAATACATATCCAAATGGCTTAACTTATTTCTGTTTTTAACCTCAGTTAAAACTGTTACCTGCAGCTCTAACATAATTAAGTCAGTGGAGGATTACTCACAACAGTTACGGAATTCAACACAATCAAACCAAACACCTTAGATGCTATCAGCAACAAGCCTACACAGAGAAGAAAATGTATTGCTGCAAGAGCTTGTCCTCTCCAAATCCTACCAATCTCTCAGAACTTACTTCTTAAGGCAACCAGGTAACAGATTATCTTGCCCAATACTTGGCATCTCCATTCTTCTGGAGGGCACGCACTGGAGGCAACTTTCTATACGACAGGGGAGTGAAGGGAGCTTCCTCAGAGCTAGCTAGCTGTGCAAGTAATATGCCTGAGTTCACATTTATATAAAGATGTAATATAATATACACATGCTGTTTAAAGAACAAATGTGAGTATACCTGGCTATCAGGCTCTTGAGCTTTTGGAAGGTGTGGGAAGCTGAGGCTGGCATACACTCTTCACGTTCAAGCAGGCTTGGGTTAAAACACTGCTCCCGCAACTTACAGCTAAGATCCATGCATGCTTCCAGGAACTCTGGTTTCTTAATGCAATGCTCCAGCACACTGCTAGTTGTTCTGCACTGCTGCTCTTTTCCACAGCTCCGTGCCAGCACACCATATCCAGAGGTAATACTCCTCTGACTAAAAGCACTGCATATAAATTCTTCATGCAACTATCTGCTTATTTCTGTTCTACATACTCTAATTCCAGTTTTTAAGTAATGCCACCGAAAGCCCTAGAAAATCGCAAAGCCAAATACAATGCCTGACTCATATACACACACAGCCTTGCTTATATTAATGGCAACCATGGCAGCAATATGTCCTACAGACTTCTCTAGAGCAGCATTACAGCAGCATTATGTCCTTAGATTACCAAATAACAATCTTGCTGCTTTAAATCTCATCACCCAGATTTCTATCACTGCTAGTAGATTTCTCACAAGTACCAAAAATAAAACTCAAAAAGTAGAAAACAAGCTCTCAACTGAGCCAATGAACACTGGAGCAAAACCAAAGTAGTTAGTTCAGTCCAGAGCAAGACTGCTTAGTTTAATGAACCGATTTACACTACTCAGTTTGGGTTACAAGTGGTTTGGATACTCCAGGGCAGACACACTCATGTTGGTGAAGCTAAAGAAACAAAAAGACTGCACCCCCCTGAAGCTGAAATTATATTGAGCTAAGCCAGAGACTTTGCATTGAAGTAAACTCCGAAATAGCGTGGACCTGTTTAGCTTACCTATTACAGGGAATGTTAACCTTCAATTCCGGGAGGTGATGATCAAGTCAGAGAAGCTATTGCTACTGCTGTCTCTTTAGGTAGACCAAGAAACAGACATTAAACCACACCCTCAACTCAGTAGAGACAAATCACTGGACTTGGAAATCTAAGTAGTAACACTTCCATACTTAACAACCAAATTAAGACTATACAAATTGTTTTACATAGAGATGACTATGACCAAATGCAAGTCTAAAGGATTACTTAAGCCCAAATAGCAAAATCAGCTACTCATTTTCAGCATACAGTTTACAAAACACAATATGCCTTCGTGCAAACAGAGAATGATCTGCAAGATTAAAACACTCACCTTATGAACATACATTTCTCCAGGCTTTGTAGTCTCAATGTTTCCCCCTGCTTCTGCAGCTAAATCCACAACAACCGAACCTTCCTTCATTGATTCAATCATATCTTTCTTAAACAAGATGGGAGCTTTTTTGCCTGACACGACAAGGCATAGTAAGTTAAACACCAAATAGAGCTTTTTATCTGTAGAGCTCAGCAGATGAGTTCTCTTCTCTCTCTCTAAACCTTATTTTTCTAAGTAGAATTTTCAAGTAATTGGCACCTAGGATGAAGTGTCACAGAAGGTTTGTTTATATAGGCAGAGAGAAGAGATGCTAGAACATCTTGCTCCCAAGCACATAAAAAAGCTATGCAAGGGCAGTCTACCAAATATGCTGGCAAGTCTAATTTTGTCATCAGTAAACACACCACGTCCAATCTTACAGTTCAAGTCATAACCAACAAAAAAGAAACATCACATCATAAGTTACTAAAAGACAGATGTTGTGCAATACAAAGCACTAAAACCTAAGCTCTGCCTTGCTATGTTTTGATTACAAAAGACAATACTGTTTCAATTGGACTATTTCAGCACACAAGCTGGACAGCAGAAGTAGCAGTGATGCAATAAACATGCAAGATAATTATATATTCTTACTTTATTACCATCTACTCCTTGATTAATAAGAAAACATGATGATATTGAGTCAAAGACTGCTAGTTTGTGGAAACAAAAGTGGTAAAAAAGGCACACACTTTAAAACCCGGTATTTATCAGGAAAGTGAAAAGTTACACAGACATAATTCATTAACAACTCTGTTTTCACTGCAGGCCCAGCTCTAAAAGGTGCCAACTTACACAAGATAAATGAAAATTAGCATCTTACACATAAAACGTACCTGGAATAAGCGCTGTAGTGATGATAATATCAACATCTTGGCACTGTTTGGCAAAGAGTTTCATTTCAGCTTCAATAAATTCTTTGGACATTTCTTTAGCATAACCACCTTGGCCCTCTCCAGATTCCTTCAAATCTACTTCCAAAGGCTCAGCACCAAGAGACTTGAACTGTTCCAGAGCTGCAGCTCTAGAAAAGAATAAGGAGGAGAGGGGGAGGCAAACAACCACTACTTTAAAAATCCACTATGACTTTTCTGATTTTTTAGTAGCAGTCTTCTTCAGGTAAGAGATCTAAAACTTATTCTAGAATTAAGGACACGTTAACTAAAGTCCTCAACTTTCTGTATTTAGTGGGAAAAGTATTGCACCACTAATTTTAGGTGCCTAATGAAGATACTTGGATAAAGAATGAAGATAGCCTATGGTTTCCTGTACAGTCAGCAGAGCTGCTCCAAGAAAAGTCTCAAAGCCAGGAGCTTAACTGTTGACTAACTCTTCTCACTCATTTCCGCAGTCACGACTAGGTAAATTTACAGCCCAAACTGAGATGCCTAACATAGGTGACAAATACACAATCTGCAGCCCTGTCTTTAATTTGTGAAATGGGAAATACCAGTAAGTCTTCTTTTCACAGGGAAAATTGGTTTGGGGAGGGTTTGGGGGGTGGCGGTGGCGCTCTGGGGTTTTTTAGTTTGGTTTTTTTTTTTTTTACAGTTATCCTGTAAATCTGTAATTTATTTTGCATCACGTGATATCGCAGTAAATAAGGAGACTAAATTTCAATGTTAGGTGAACATTCACAACATCCAGAGGATTTAACACAAACATTCTTCCACACAAAGATAAAAGTATACATGTTTAGAAGTATATTTATATATATATAAAATATATATGGTTTAAAAATTCACAAGTTTTAGACTGTAATCATGCTTTTAAGAAAAAGAAACATACTTTCATAAAAATAAAATATTTCCAGTTTGTTTTAAGGCATACGCAGATTTTCTAACGCACATCATAAATCTGGAGATACATTCATTTTTATTCTTTTATATTAGATATAGATAAGCAGCACTAGATGTCACTTTTGCACAAAAACAAGTATGTCTAAGTAATTTTAATGTAAATATAGTATTAAGCACATAGAAATTCAATACAAGAAGGTCATTTAATAGAAAAAAATTTAATCAAGTTTGCAGTCCCTGTAGCTATAATAAAATTGTTTGTGCTCTGTAGTTTTCCCAGTCTGTTGCTCTAAAAATGGCTATAGGCCAAAATAATCCTTCTGAACACAAAGAAGAGCCTTGAGGAAAGCAGTATCTAAAACCATTTCAGCTGCAGTTTCGGTTTATCTTGAGTTTCATAAATAAAATAACTTGATCTCTTTCTCTCCTTCAGCAGATTGAGAGAAGTGTCTCTCCAAAGAGTTCCTAGCTGGCCTCTCCGGGATCAGGAGAGTAGAGGTGGATGAGAGTACGCAGCTATGAACCTGCATCAAAGCAAGCTATAAATGAGGGCATGAAGATTATTTCTTTACAATTTTCCTAGTGCCTCCAAGAAAAACAAAGACATGAAATTCTGGATGAACGCCCTAACTTTCTCGTTTTCATAAGGCAACAATTTTTTACTCACATAGGTATGAATGATTTAATGAGAAGGACTCTTCTGAAAGTTTAGTGGGTTTGAAGTATAAAAAAACGGAGGAATAATGGAATAAAAATGGCAGGAAAGGAATTGTGATTCATAGAATCATAGAATGGTAGGGGTTGGAAGGGACCTCTAGAGATCATCTAGTCCAACCCCCCTGCTAAAGCAGGTTAGCCTAGAGCAGGTTGCACAGGAATGCATCCAGGCAGGTTTTGAATCTCTCCAGAGAAGGAGACTCCACAACCTC
>VZSC01002510.1:0-53920 GCA_013398225.1 Steatornis caripensis
TGGTTCCAGGCTGTGCATCTATTGTCATGGTAGCTAGCCACAAAGCCCCAAACTGTTCAGTAATGGCAATATAACGTACTATCGATATGAAAACTCCAGCAAATGTTTAATGTTGGGCTTGTCAGAAAATGAAAACAGCAATAGTGGAGGAGGGAGAAAGGGACATTAGGACAAGCATGTCTCAGAAGGCTTGAGGAAAATGCAGCCTTCCAGAGCTGCTGGTGCCCTGATCTTTTCACTTGCTGTCATGTGGGCCTCCAACATGGAAAGAAACGCAGGCTGAGCTGGAATCATGCACACTGTTCTTTAAAAGAAAAATCCACATATTTTTTGTTCAAAAAACCTCAAAATGAATCCAAAACTCTATGCTAAGTTAAGACCTTCTGGATTAACATATATTGACTTCTCCCTCTGTATATTTTAAAGGCAAAAAGTCTTTTGCCTTGTTTTTGTTAGTCCACTTGCATGATGTCTGAATCTATTTTCTGTTTACTGCCATCGAGAGAATCTAACCACTAATAATAATAATGCATGCCCTTACACATGACACTGGAGGACCAGCTGTACTGAAAGCTTAGGATAACAAGCAAGTATTCTTTCTCTTGACTTGTTCTTTAGAGTCTTCCAGAAATTAAGTAAAAGCAATGAGGACCTCAGAGGACAATCTGCTTCTGCTGGCAGCAGTGCACGGCATCTTGACTTGTCCAGAACGTGCAAGCCTGAAAGTGTAAAAGCCATATACCATGCACTGTCTGCTCTGAGAGGCGTGTCACCTGAAATATCAGCCTCTGTGTATCATTACGTAGAAAATCATAGTTAGGAGAACAGTCACTGAAATGCCAATGTCAAGCATAAAGTCTAGGAAATACCAGGACCAGTTTCCTTTGCTTGACCTGCCTGGGTGACTGCATTGCTGCAGCCTCCAGTGTCTTACTCGGGAGCTATTTCCAAGACGAGACCCATGGCAGTCAGTTTTTACTACTCCCAACTAGCAATTCCTTAATGTGATGTTTAGGCCTTGCTGTGCAGCATGGGACTGTCTTCCCTATTTTTAGCATGTGATTCAAACCATTATTCAAGTAGAGATACGCCATTCATTTCTGATTTTTCTGTCTCCTGTAACTGCAGGACGTGTCATAACTCCATTCTTCATCATGGGGAGCGCAGTCTCCCTTTTACAGACACTCTTTGTCCCAGCCTCGCACTGCTCACAGCACCTGCAGCCTTGCACACGAATGGAGACGATTTCACCTCATGGTACCTGGCTGCCCTTTGGGCCGTGCAGGAGGGTTGCCCCATGGCCCACACGGTCCCAGCCCCTCGGCAGTTTGGGGCAGCCCAAGGCCCTGACCTCAGCTGCTCAGGAGCTGAGCCCCGCTGCACGGGCAGCCTGGCTGCCTCTCGTCTCCAGTCTTTATTCAGGCAAAATCTTCTACGTTCCTATTTGCCAAAATAAGGACTTGGATTTTTACGGTACGACCAATCTCAACCTTTAGCACAAATAGACACTAAGGCGAGCGGCATCTGTAATTTTTCCGAAGTGGCACAACTCATCACAGGCTGTTTCCAAGAAGCTCTTTGTAGTTTCATTTCTTCCCCAGCCTGGACGGATGGATTGAGAGCAAGGCTCGCAGGTAGGAGCCGCGGGGGGCCCTTCGGTCCCGTCGGGTGTGCACACGCAGCTCCCATCAACTTCGGTGCAATTTACATCCCTGGGAGTGATGGAATTGGGTCCTGGAGCCTGGTGTCGGCCCCGCTCTGACTCGCTGCGCGCCTCTGGGCAAGTCATTTAACACCAGGCTGTGATACCTCTCATTGAACTACACATTACACCAAAAAGGGTCTCACGGAAGTCAATGGAGCTACTTGTGGAGCGCTTGTACTTAGTAAGTGTGTCACAATCTGGCCTTCACTTAAGTTTCCCCTTTTATAGGAAATTACAGACTCATTTCCAAGGTTGTGGGGCTTAATTAGTTTATGTTTGCGAAACACATCTTATTGCTGGTGAAAGGGAATAACCATTATTATGATGATGATGTGTTCAGTGCATGGCAAGGTCTTGGGTCTGTCTAGGCTTTGCTTCATTTATTCTGTATAAAATTAAAAAAAAAAAAGTCCTTCCTTTGCAATCATTTGAAAACCTATTTCTAGTAATGGTGCACTCATTCTTCTGTCAGAAGTGTTAGGGAAAACAAAAAAGCAAACTCTTCTTGGGCAAAGTTCCCCGGAGCCTGAGCCCAGGGCACAAACCCAGCCACCACTGCAGGGTGACGGGGACTGCCCAGCCATAGCAAAGCTGTGATGCGAGTGTGGTTCGGATTGACTTGTTGGTTGGCACTTTTGCAAACACAAATGCCATTCTCTTTCCGGAACTCAGGATATATTCTTTTTTTAACCCTAACGTGAATCATATCCTTAAAACTTGGCATTAGCAAACAGTTTGTTTTTTCATCAGCTGTAATCGCTTTTTTTAATTCTGTTTTTTGTTGGGGGTTTTTGTTTTTTTAATCCAAGTATGGTTCTCATGGTGTAGTAAATGACATTAGGCTTTTGTAAATTCTTGCAGAATATAACAGATCATTGGTTTTATAACACAGTCACTGCTTTTGCATTCTGATGAGATTATTAGTAGCAGCCTAGAATACAACATCCCTGCATACTGTTACTTAAAAAAAAAAAAAGTTTACTAAATGGTCTCTTGTCAACTGTATCTGAAAATCATTATAGTTTCTCTGGTTTCCTTTACATGGAGGGCTTCTTCTGTGAACTGGTGGGTTACATCAGTATGAAGTCACAGAATTATTGTAGAGATGCTCTTTATTTCTCTATAGCTCTGTTTGTTTTTCTACAGAAAACCAGTTTTTAAGTATTTATAAATTGGTTGTAAAAATTATTCACATGCCCAAGACATGCAATATGGTATCTGAGCTCAGCAAATATATTTTTCCTTTCATATTTTAACTGCAATTACATTAGACATTTTTATCTCATGTCAAAGCAAATACAAATCAAGCCGCTTTCTGATCTTTCACACATCCTGTCTTGCAGCCCTAAGGCAGTTTCATTTGCCAATGAAGACACGAACCATCTGATCTTTTCAGGCCACATTCTCTTGCTTCCACCCTGCATTGCAGCTCCTCGTTGTAAGTCCAGCGTGTGCCTCCCCCCTCCAATTGCGAGCTGGTGAGCCACATGCAGCACCGACCTGGGGCCACGCTCCAGACCCTGCTCACCAGGCACAGGGGAAGGGAGAATTTAAGCTTGAATATATTTTTAAAAGGCTAAAAATGCTGGAATTAAAAGCTGGGTACTGACATGTAGCATTTTCTCCGCTTCCATACTGTTATTAACATACATTTGTATTAACACCACGACAGTCCACCCTACAAATTGATACAATACCAAATGAAGAGCCTGCACGGTGCACTGTAATGACTCTACAGGAGCCATTACATCTGATATAGTCAATATTATACATTTTTTAAAAATGTATGAGTGCATATTTAACTGAGAGATCTGATCTGCTCCAGCAGTTCTGGTCTATCAGAAACATAATATGCATTTTAAAAAACTGCTTGCATACATTTTACATTTTTACCTGAGAAGTCGAACACGAGGTCACATATAAACATTTTATTTTCTACATCTGCTCATGACCTGTTTGTTTCAGAACAAAACAAAAGTGAGAAAGCTGATGAAGTCCGGGCTCCGCTGCCTCGCTGTGCCACCACCAGCTCTCTCAAACCCTATGCACCTCTCTCCAGCAGCTTTTTCTCCATGACCCTTGCACGGCGTATGGGTACATTTTTTCCTTTTTGTACAGCTCTGAGGAATGACCGACCTGCGTCTCAGCAGAAGGAGCATCGATGGGCCTCTGCTGAGTTGCACCACTGCAGTTTACAGCCGAGCCACCAGCCCCACACACCCAGGGCAAGCAGCATGCACCCACACACGCATGCACAGAAAGTGGGAGTGTGGGATGCCACCAGTGCCCACAGGTTACCTGATCTGCACAGGGAGGGGGTGGCAGAGGGGAACTCAGCTGTAAAATCCTGGCGAATGTATTTCTCTCTTGAATGAGATCATACCCTGTGGTTTCGCAGATAGTGAATGACGCCATGGCCATGTACTTGTGGGGTGTCTTGGGGTGCGAGCAGCTGATCTGGGAAGCTGATTTTGGGATGCCGTGAAGGACATCACCCCAGGCTGGGGTCCGGACTTGAGCACAGGGCCACTGGAGGCTTCCCGTCAGTTTTGCATGCATTGCTGATGGGAGGCATCAAACAGTCCCAGGCACCCCCAGCTCTTCTGAATGTGCTGCCATTCCCCGCTGTGACTGCTGGCCTGCCTGACCTATTTTGAGTGTTGTGAGCAGAGGACATACAAGTTCAGCCATCCTCATCGTGAGAGATGGGATGGAAAGAAGGGCTGCAGAGAAAACTTACCTACGCATTTGTATTTTGAAAAGCAACCTTTGCTTTTATTCCTACCATGGAAATTCTTATATGTTAAAAATAAATGCAGGCAATCTCACTCCCTTTCCCACCTGTACCTGATGCACAGCATCTCTGTACTCCCACAAGGCTAATGCAGAACATGGCTTAATTCTACGGTTTCCCTGGGACTCACGGCATCTCCTGGTCCTCAGGAAGTGTTCCTGCTTCTTGCCCATTACAGCCCTCTTTCGCTTCCTCCTTTGTAACTCTACGGAGCTTTTGTAGTCTCACACACGTGTGCAAAAGAGCTAAAGACTGCGATCAGCAAAATAGAATACATTAACATTTCATTATTAATTACTCCTGTGCATTCATGGTTGTGCACAGTAGTTTTGAGGCAAAATGTAGCTTGCCCACGTAATGAGGATTTGGACGGCAATGTCACCGGCGTTGCCAGCTCTGTAGGAAATCTTACTCATGGATTTTCCCTTAAAGCACTCGTACCTGGAGTCAGGTGATTAAGTGAGCAGCTTGGGTTTCTAAACAAAAGCTGGTTTCTGTCACATGCAGCTGTGGTTTGAAAACATATAGCTGAAAGGCTCTAACATCACAATATTAAGGTCAGATATGCTTACTTGTGTCTATATTTGTGGTTCTTTTATCGGGCATCATGCAGAGGGATGCACGTGCACACTTCAAGGGGCGTGTGGAGGCAATGTGTATACTGTGGGCAAAGTAGGCTGGTATAAGGCATGCCACGTCAGCTCTTCAAACACGTACAAAGGTTTCTTTCAGAACAGCCTGGCTGGCGGTGGCAGCTGTAAGTGTTTCAGGGACTGTGGGTAAAGGTTGATTTCAGAGAAGCGATTAGTGACAGTAGGGGACTGGGGGGCAGATTTGAGCGGAGGCGCAGTTTCTTGTACCCTGCACTTCCTTTGCCTCCTGGGTGAGAGGGTGTGGGTGTGGGTGCACATGCTATTGAGGTATGTCCTACGTTAATACTATAATGAAAAAGCTACTAATGCAAGTGCTGAGTGTTTTCTCAGTGCTGTGTAAAACCAAAAGAAGACTGTCCTTCACCAACAGAACTTCAACCCAGAGATGGCCACCACCTTAAAGAAGTGAACAGCTCAGTGCAGAACAAAAGAAAAAAATTTTTTACAGTCTCTGATCTTGCAGTTATCTCCTGCTCTCTTATCAGAAGAGAAATTCAGTGTGCAAATATTATTAAATAAGAAATGTATGAAACAATGAGGAATAATTTCTGTCAAATGGATATAAGATGCTAATTGGTGATGTGCTGAATCCCAGAGATGCTTGACATTCAAAAAGTGAGTGAAGTACGGCAGAGCATTTGTATAGGCCATCTGGAGATGTACACCATACTCTACACTTGATGAGAAAGTGGCATTAAACTGAAATTTCTGATTCCAAGACCTAAATATGCATCACTCCAGGCTTCAAATTTCATAGATTGCCGGGAAGATCACAGATAAACAGCAATCTGGCACATCTCCTACTAGAGGGAGAGAAATGCTTTGCGCTCCATTCCTTACAAAATTATTAATGATTTGAAGAACTTCCATAAACTTAATAAGCAAAAACTTCGGCTCTCACATTCCCATTTATACACAGTTCTGGCTCCTGTGAAATCCCTCTGCAGACAGGAGTATCCAAAATACTGTATCAGCAAACTATGGTACCATTACAGAGGGAATAGCATACAAAACATAGCCAGAAACATTGTACAAATCTGCATGGTGATGCCCTCAGTTCTTCCACGACATCAGGATTTCTCTGGTAAAAGAACAAAAATGTTGAAAAAGCAGGTAGTAGCAGTAGCTGCTCAACATCCCCTTTTTCTAGTTTCCAGAAATCTGTAACTTATGTCACTAAATAATTTTGTTCTTGCGAAAAGTTGCTCTTACAAAGCACTTATACAGCATATTAAAACTTAAGATGATCCAGATGGCAGTATCGAAGACATTACATTGCAAATGTATACACTGCTACTTTCTTCATACATTGCCATCAATTCTTTGCAGTGCTGTCGGCCCTACAGGCTATGTATGTCCTGAATCCACTGTGTTAGATGCTGTAGCAACACAGAGCTACGAGTGAATCACAGCCCAGATAGCCTGCAAGCTAAGAAGAGAGGGGCAGCAAATGGTTGGAGGGTGCATAGTGAGGGATTTTCAGATACAGGCAAGACAGAGCTCTCAGCGTAGCAGCCGTACAATTGGTGCCAGTTTTCATAGGCACTTGAGGGAAAAAAAAACTTAAAGAAAACAAGGAAGTAAATCTGTTGATGTTTGTATAGTGCTCTTCTCAGGCTTGAAGAACAACAATGGAGAAAGTGAGGAAGTGCTTGCTGCGATGTAGCAGCTGGGTAGGTGGGAGCTCCTCACATGGGCCAGAGAGCAGTCAGCATCTCACCAGGGCCAAAGGCATGCAGGACATCGTAGGTTGGTTTTGAAGGCAGAAATTTTGAGAAAATTACATGGATAGAGGTTTAGATATGGCATTGGCACATTTACGAAGAGCAAGGTCACAGCTGAACCCAAGCCACAGCGCCCAACAGGATGACGATGGTGTAGACAGATAAAAAATGAAGCAAGCAGGAAGAGATCCGAAGGGAAAAATAAGATCACCGGTTTTGTCCCCTCAGTCTTGAGCTCATGGTTAGTTATGCTAAGGAGATATCAGAAAAACAGACATCACGGAGGATCTGGCCTAAAGATCTGTGCAGCACTGGACGACAAATTTGTCTGGCCAGGAGAGATAAACAAGAGATCATCTGAAGGACAGAAGAGGCAGGAAACAAGAATAACCCTTGGTAGGCAAAGAGGATCCTCTAGAGTATATCTGAAAGAAGACGTGAAAGAGCAAACGCACAGGAGGGGGCAATAGAGGCAGAGGAGGTGCAGGTGGTTTCAGGAAAGTACAGTTAAAACTGTTGGCATTGACAGCCCCAAAACATGGGCTTATGGGCTGGTTACTTCTTAGCCAAAATATTCTTTTCTCTCCCCACCAGCAGAAGACTTTTATGCTGGCTGGGAAATACTGAGGGCTTTTGCCCCTCGGGCACACCTGCTGCCTTCCTTGTGCCACCGGGGTCATGCCGATCCACGGGGGGAGGTGTGGGGTTATAGAGTAAAGGAACAGGGAAAGAACTGACCCTGAGCAGCTTAATCAAGTTAAGGCTTCTCTCAGTTGCTGTAACTCTAGGCAAAATAGTACAGCTGATGGTAAAACTAGGTTGCACACGACAATCTAGTGACCCCAGAGTAAGCAATATAAACACATAGTAGACCGAATGTGCCTCTTTCAGGTTTCTCTGGAGCTGCTCTGATGTGTCCCTGCTTAGCCAACTACGCTTTTGCTGTCCCCTCTCATTGTCTTGCAAGCTTCCTGAGCAAGGTTCATAGCTTAAATACATTCTGAAGACTGCCTTGTAAAATGTCTTTTTATGGGATGGAGATACAAAAAAATAATTTGCACCATCTGCACTGATTCCCAAGGACAGAAATCCAGCAGGCCACCAAAAATTCTTAAATAAACATAATAAAAACATGACATGAGCCCTTCGCTACTCCATGCAGACCTTCAGAAGCATTGAAGGCAGGAAGGGCAAAGTGTGTTTCTTTTCTTGTAGCACAGCCGAAAGCCTAGGATAAAGTGCTCCGAGCTTTTCACTAGTGTTGGATGTAGGCAGGTTGGGGCTCTCTGCCTCACAGGCTAGAAGTACCTTTTCTGGCAAAAGCATCTGGAAAATATCTGGATATGTACTGGATAAATACCGCAAGAGAGCAAAAGGCTGCACAGCTCCTCTCATTCTCCCTGTACTTGTAGAAAAGGCGTACTCACAGGCACCCTCCCACTTGGACTCATATTTATATGAAAGCCAAGGAGAAAGCAAAGGCAAGGCATCCCAGCTTTGTGTGAAGACCATGTGTGGCAAAGGTGAGAAACTGTGACTGAAGTGCAAATGGGCTGCACCCTTGGGTCACCGGGGAGATGTCCATCAACGCCTTAGCACTGCTGGGCAACTCGTCCACCTCCCACACTGCCAGCTGGGGTCAATAGGAAGAGGCACGATTGCTGCAGTGTGGCTGCGTTCATCAGACCCCAGAGCACAGTGGCAGGAAGCTGCTCCTTCTTCGTAAGTCTGTGTAGATTAATTAGTATCAATCTATCTTCTCCACCGTACATCTGCTCTGTAGGATGTCACTGGGGGGCAATGGAGGCTCTGGTGCTACCCATGTGTCAATGATGACCAGCTCCTGCTCTGCTAGATCAAGGTCTAATCATCTTTTACCCACAGATTCTGAGCAAACCGGAAGAACAGCTCTGAGAAAGCTAATTCAGGTAAGAATTAACTATACTGTACAGCAAAGCAACAGTTTCCAAGCAGCTAGTCACGATACATTTTATGCAGATGCTACCAGTAGTGCGCAAGGGATGTTGTCTCCAGATTATACTCAGTTCCTCATCCCTCTTGAGTACCCAGGTAGTCCAAGGTATCCGGACAACAGGCCCATACTTGCCCTAGTCAGACCCATGGCAATGGCTGATGCAGTCCAAAATGCCATACCACAGTCCGCGACCTATGAATCATGCAGAGCCCTCCTGTTGATCTGGGCCTGCCCTCAAGGTTATTCTGGGTGGCTTCCAATCAGTTTGTCCTTTCTGCTTGAAAATACTTGTATGGTTTGAAGTGGTATAGTATCCGTAATCAACTTTTTGTCCTACCTTTACCACCAACTCGCATTTGCAATCGCCATGGCTCTTAGCGGGACTCAGTGTGGGGCTGGTAGTGTTCGGAGACACAGTATTCTTGGTGGAAGGTCTGTCATTCTGGCAGTGGTGTTACTGTTCAATAATGATTCAAAGAAATTAGTACATCAAGACCAAGTAGATATTAGACTAGCTGATATGTTCAGAGCAAATAGTCTCCAAGATAAAGAAGCCATTCTTCAGCTCATTCTCAGTAGCTTTTCCTGGGACAAAATATGGTGCCAAGCAGCTTCTCATGCAGCCTCTGGCATGTTGTAAGGAATCATTGTCAAAAGACTGAGAGATATTTCACATCTCCAGAGTGTTATGGTGTTTATTTATTCTGAAGCTGCAGTTTCACATCTGGTTCCAAAGTATTTGGAACTGCATTGCACCCACCATGATATAAATCACTGAGCAGGCACAAGGTCATTTGGTTGCTTCAAATTTGTTCACAGATATTAAAGGTAGTTTGACATAATCTAGATCCTGATGGATCAGGTGCTTACACACTGCTCAGACATTGTCTGTCCTTCTGCACAAAGCTGGTATAAACATCGTGTTGTGCTTTCAGACCAGGTCTACAGGAGAGCAGCTGTGTGCTTTGCTTTTTTCACATCTGACCTTAACAGTTTGGGGATCTGCTCCTAAATTGTTCCAGGGTTAATTAATGTAAAACTGTGCTCTGGCAGCAAGGATGCCATACTAATAACTCATCAGCATGCCAAGTGCAAGAGCTCCAGAGATCACCTTGTCTGCAACTTGCTGCAAGATGGAGGAGACAAACCAGAAAAAAACCTGGAAAATTTGCCTGACCTCTTCTTTAAAATTCCCCAGTGATGGCAACTCCGTAATTTCCCTGAACAATTTGTGAGTACACTTCACTGCTCTTGATTCCAGAAAGGTTTTCCCGATGTCTAAGTGTAGCTTTCATTAATACCTATTGAATTTATCACTTTCTGTCCTACCAATTAGACTATACACCCAGTATTAAGTTTTGATCATTTACGGTTAACACAGATTTCAATGGACTTACAGAGTTGTCAGACACAGTATTCATGAACAACTTTCAATTGGGTAATTAATCATTGCATCTGTTTTCTGTTATTGTGATTCCAATTCTGCACGTGTATACACGATTGATTTTTAGGCACACAAATGGTGCCATTAAAGACAATGACACTTGTGAATTTACAGCTGAGCACATACTTATAGGTTTGCAGAGTCAGGATTATGGTAGCAATCGTGTTTTTGCATAAAAATCCTTGAATTTCAGACCTGGACTTCAGTTATCTCAGGTCATAGGTAGTCCTTCAAACCAGAAGTGCTGAAAAGTCATTACTGACATTCAGTAACTTTAAAAGTCGGTAACTGGTTTATGGCTACACTGAAATGATCACAGTGCTTATACCGTCCCAGACAAAGGGTGCTTTGACAGACCAGATCATCATGAGCAAGCCAGTACATGTAAGAATAACTCACAAAGTATTTGCACCCTTAGAATAATTTTTATAAAGATCATCTACTCGAGTTGCTCAATATTCCTCCATAATGACTGCAGATTGCATTCAAAATTTTGGAAAATAAATATATTATTAAAGACTCATTTAACGAAGGCACAAATACTATGACTTCAAATTAACACTGTAAAGTGTCTGACTTCAGCGAATGGTTTTGAAATATGTGCTATTTTGCCCATTCTACGGTTGTTGGTTAAAAGGTATTCAGGCTATTCAGGAAAGTTGCTGATAGAAATTATTAAAATAATTTTATTGCGATTTGAATGATGAACACAATTCTATAATAAAATTGTACTAACTGAACTGTCTATTCATTATGCTTTTTAAAAATCTCATCATAAATTTAGAATTTCCTGAGAATCTTAGGTTCTTAATGCTGGTGAAATTTGTCCAGTTAATAATTTTGTAGCAGATGCTACAAATGGTTACAAGGTTAGACAAGATGCAGATCCCTTGCTCCCAACATAAAGACGTAAGATTTAAATGCCGCAGCGAAAAATAAATTCCTGGAGGATAGAAGGGATGTACCCGAGAGCAACCCTGATTATCCTGGGAGTGGGCTCAGTGACTCCTCAGAAAATGCACACCCTTGGATTGGAAAATTGCTGGAAAGGCCACAGAACAGTCAGTGTAAAGGCTGATTTATTCAGGGCTTAGGATCTCAGGCAGAGGTTCGTCGCATTGGGGGCACATGCCAGCACACACAAGAGAAGCTGCAAGAACTTGGGTTTCTGCTGCTTTTCGCTTCTGTTTCAAACGCAGGCTGAACCCTTGCCAACAGGGACAGGCAACACCACAGCACGCAGCAAGGAGCCAAATCTCTCCTAACCCTCCCAGCGAAGCATTTGGGAGGAGGGACCACATGGTCAGCGTTGCTTTCTGCACGTTAAGGACATGCAGCTGCAGGGGCTCTTTCACTGGGGAGCTGCCTCACTCTCCCCAACCTCAGCTCCCAGCCAGCCACTGGCACCAGGAAAAATGCAGCATTGCTGAATTTCAGGACATATCTCTGTTCGTGTACCGAGATGTGTGTGCCTGTGCCTGCCGTGAGCTTCAGAGAGCACATGAACAGCCCATGCTATTTGTCTCTCAGCACCCCAGTGCACAGCAGCATTATGCCACAAAAGCACCTTGCACCTCTCCTGTAGCTCCAGGATGTTCCCACCAGGTACCAATGCCACAGCCCCCTTTGTTATGAATGGGGTGAAGGATATCACCGAGGCTAAGGCATTAGCAGGACTATAGCTACTGCCCTCTTCTTTGGGCAGCACTGATGGTGGCAGCAGGACACGCTGATCCTGGTGTAGTGGAGCTTGGGCTGAGCTCTTCACTTTCCTGACAATTAGCCTGGAAACCAGCCTATGCTGATCATCTGCTCCCCTTATTAACTCACTGCAGGAAAAGAGTTGAGGGGAGAGCGGAAAAAAGAGCAAACTGCCATGTCTCTGCGGCTCTTCCCTGTCAGTCAGTTCCCAGGAACCCTGGGACTTTCCTTTTCCCCAGGGAAAGCCAAGCTGACTTGAACACTGGCAGACAAAAGGGAAATACTGCCATGCCAAGCTGATCCACCCATGTGAAATACCAAACAAATATCATGTTTGCTTCTGTTCCATCTCAGCAGCAAACGTTCTCCTTCTGGTCACGTATGACTTTGCTTTCTTAAGTCTCACGTGCAACTTGGAGGCTGCAGCTCCTTGGCTTTCTCTCTGGTCTGAGCAGAACCACAGGCAAAGGCCCTTCACACACTTACAAGGCTGGAAGAGGAAAACAACAAGTCATGTTGCTCAGGGCTCGGAAGAGCCNTGCTCTCCTTCTGGTCACGTATGACTTTGCTTTCGTAAGTCTCACGTGCAACTTGGAGGCTGCAGCTCCTTGGCTTTCTCTCTGGTCTGAGCAGAACCACAGGCAAAGGCCCTTCACACACTTACAAGGCTGGAAGAGGAAAACAACAAGTCATGTTGCTCAGGGCTCGGAAGAGCCCATGTCCTTCCATGAGCTGGCTGCTGGTGGAGACGTGGTACACACACGCATAGCAAGAAGCAGCACAGAGTAAGTCCTGCCTGTTGGTGGAGACCTCACATCTCACCAGCTGGTCTACAGGACCCTGCCCTCCCACCACAATCGCTGCACAGAGACCCACAGGAGGGACAAATGCCATGGGGGCCACCAAGTGCAACAGGAGCTCCACCACTGTCCCCCTCCAGGAGAGCGCTGCCTCCAGCAGCACTGAGGGAGCCAGCCCTTGCAGCGGTCTGCTCGCCTGGCCCATCTCCTCAGCAGCGGTGTCAACCTCAAGGGCACATCCACTGCCCTGCTTGCTGCAGTGATGTCCTACCCCCTCCTGACACTTACTATCTTGCTTTTATCCACAGCTTTCAGTGCTGAGATTGCCATGGCTGCTCCTTTCAGCTCCCTCAGCAACGTGTCTTCTCGGCTTTCCATAGTTCACTGCTGAGCTAACGTGGCCTTGTGAGAAAGGGGAGAAGTTTGAGAAAAGAGGGATGAAATGGAGAAAGAAAACTAGTGTTTCCTATTAAGACAGACAACATACAAAACTGTGTGAATGTGACATTGAAGGTGTGAATGCAAAAGGCCAAGTAACATAGAAGCTAGCCCCCCCCCTTTTAAACGAGCAATAAATAATGTATTAAATTGCAAAGTGGCAGTACAAAATCTCTGTCTGTCTGACATGACCTCTGTTCATGTACTACTTCCGTACATGTAATTGAGGCCAACAGGAGAATCTCTTGGAGATTTCTGTTAAAATTTCTTCTTCTCTCACCGTCGCTCTTTCTGCTTTTATTCTGATGCCTTTTATACCTGTCTTTTTCTTGGCAATAGTGGCACAGCATGCATACAAGGTGCAGAAGGAAGCAGTCTGCCAGCTTTAGATACCAGAGTTCACTAATAACATCTGAGGTATTTTTAGCGAGTTGCACAGTGCTACGTGCTTCATTTGGCTACGTTGGATTCAACCTTGCTTTCGTTAAAGAGGTGTTTAAAGAAAAGGACAAACTGTTAGCAATTCAGTAAATATCACATTAATTTCAAAGAGTGTAATTACTAAACATATATTAATAAAAGAGTCATAAATTATAGTTGTTATTTTAAAAATTGCTTAGGTCTTAAGAATTAATATCCAGTGATTACAGTTTGTCTTTATGTTATAGACATATTTCAAGTATTTTACAGTGGCTTCCCTGTACGTCACCAGCCATCACACCGCAGCATCTGGGATACAGCAGTCCCTCCACTCTGGTTGCCATCTAAACCTCTGCTGTAACAAACACTGCCGAGACGCTTGCAGTATCCCCCAGGCTGCCTTCCTGCCTGCAGGACCCTTCCTAGCACGTCAGACACGCTCCCCGTGTTCCCAGCAGTGCAGCGTGGAGTGGTGTTGTGAGCAGTGGTAATGATTGCTGGTGAGGAGAGGACCGTGAAGGTGTTAACAGTGGCATCATAATGAGCGTGAGGTAGTTATGTATGGGTTTCTTAATGCTGCTCTTCTGGAAAAATCTGACATAGTGATGCCTCTTTCCACAGGGCGTTTACATCACCCTGTGCCATACTGGAAGGAGTGTGCAATATAAATGCTGCTTGGTTCAATAGGTTAGCTCTTCAGTTCTCCAGAATTTAAATAATTCTCTAGTAATCCCATCTGTTATTCAGAGTAATTTCTATTGAATCCCATTGGTTTCACCCCTATTATCTTCTCCAAGTTCCACTGCTCGTGGTGAGTCAGCATGGTCTAAAAGGCTAAATGCAAAGAGCCAGAATGAGACATTTTTCCAGGAGGAAAAGTATGTCCTTTCCAGATGCTGAGTTAGGGAATTTCATTTCACTTAACTAAATTCCCCTTGCAGTTTCTGGTAGGCGCAAATTTTTTCTTTATGTTCTGTCATAAACTCCTCTTCTGTAGTGCACTGCTGCATACTTACCTCCAGTTCCAGGTTGCATTTCAATGGTAAGCACAGTCATATTTGTTTCTGTTTCTTTATGTTTGTAAACGCTTCGGAGTCCTTCTTCATAAAAGGTGCTGCATAAAGTGTAAACTATATTTTAATATTATAAGCGCTGTCACTTGCAGGGGAAGTTCTAAATATATTTCACTCTCATTGTAGTCTATCAAATTAATGTAATGATAAACACTAAGGCTTTTTATAAACCAGCTGAAGGATGCAAATATTTTTTTTTTCTCCAAATCATATAGAATTGAATAAACCCAAATGCAGAGATAGTCCACAAAGTCCCGTCTTAGTCTCTCTAAGATCTGTCTCTAGGGGTTCTGTTGCTCTTGTTCTTTACCTTACAAAAACACAGAAAGACAGGCAGGGGTAGTAGGTTTACAGTGTGGCCAGGTAGATGGCAGAAATGGTCACCTTCGGAATTCTCTAGTGCAAGTCTCAAGGGTGAAGAGGCAAGGCTGGATTTTTTTTTTTTTATATTGGATGCATTCTATTCTGTACGATTTGGAAAAAAACCCTCATCAGCCATGGCCAGCTCATCACCTCATCACTCAGGCCAGCTGAGAATGCAGGAGAGTGTCTTTGTGCCCTTGTGAGTTTCCTATTCTGCCACATCTCCTGTAAGCCAGTACAAGTGACCCGCTCGCTAGAGGTTGTTAGAGATTGTAGAGATCTTAGAGATGGCAGAGATTATGCTTGAGGTGGTGGATGGCCCCAGAGTGTTTGAGAGAGCCATGTGAGAGAGAGAGCTATCCTGTCCACATGAAGCTCAACTCTACATGATTTGTTCGGGTCCCATTTTTTACAGCTGGACTTGATGCAAGTAACAGATAGGGTTGGTTTGGGACAGTAAGAAGGCAAAGAAAGATTGACAAGCTGTGTGGGATGACATGAAGAAGGCTGCTAGGACTCAGGGCAAATTCAAAATCTATATTCTAAATAAAATAGGCCATGGGCTGTTCTCCAGTCCCACAGAGCATGGCACAGCTTGCATCTGCACACCTGGGCTCTCTCCATTATCTTGTCCATCCAGGACAACATAACTATACCCAAGAGTGGTCCCTGGCTCATGATGCCACTTCAGCTGTGCTGGGGGATTGCCTAAGAGAGCATTCCCTGGCATTGCCCTCATGCCAGACAGCAATGAAACAGTTTGGACAGGAGCGGGTAGTGCTTGAGCCAACACGCTGGCTCTGATTTCATTACCAGTAAAGACATGGCTGAAGTGATACTGTGGAGATGTCCCTGGTGTCTGCACAGTGTCAATGGATGCTGTAGATTAGTAAAACTAATGGTATCTGAGGGTAAAATGGCCAGAGCTCTTGGTAGTGGGGTAGACTAAGGAAGCAGCAAACCTCTGCCAAGACTTGAGGAAAAAGGGGTCATGGCATCAAGGTTCACTGCTGCTCTTCTCCCTCCTGGCCCAAAGCAGTAAAGCAGCAGCTGCCCAGCTGTGCAGCAGGCCAGTGTGCTACAGAAATGCTTGTCATCCTTGAAATTTGTTAGCTTTTTCATATGCTGGTGAGAACATCCACCCTATACTTGCCTGTTCCCTGATATCAGCACCCCTAGTACAGGTAAGACATCATCAAACTGGAGCAAGTTCAGCAGAGGCCATCAAGAAAGTTGGTGCTGGAGCACTTGTGCGGTGAGGAGAGGCTACGGGACCAGTGCTTGTTCAGCCTAACAGCAACCCTCCAGTATCTATAGGAAAGTCATCAAGAAGATGGAGCTGGTGTCTTTATAACAGTGCATGGTGAGAAGACAAGAGACAACAAGTCTGAGTTGAAAAAATGACATGTTCACCCTGATATAAGGAGAAAAATCTCCTCAGGAACACTGTGAGGCAGTGGCACAGACTGCCCAGGGAGATTGTGCAGTCATCATCCTTGGAGCTTTTCAAAACTTGACCAGAGAAATGCCCAAGCACCTGATCTGAGCTCGTGGCTGAGCCTTGTTGAAGAGAAGGTTGGATTAGAGACCTGTGAGGTCCCTTCTGACCTGAATTAACCTGTGATCCTATAGAAAACTTCTTCCTGGCAGAAGCAGTAATACAACTGCAGCAACAATTACGACTAAACAGACTGCCACGTCATGTTTAAAAAAAAAAATGTTTTCCAGTATTGGCAAGATTTCAGGATAATTTTCTTTCTAAAACCTCTTGTTATGACTTGTCCAAACTTTTTTTAAAAAAAGTTTTCCTATGGGATTAAATGGAAACTGTTAGGAAATTAGTTTGCATAGAAACAGGGGCAGTTAGAGGAAAATCAACCATAGGGTACTCAGCAGGTACTAATTGGGTGGTTAGTTGTGAAGAAACTCAAACGAAGCACGTGATTGGGAAAAGCCAGCACGGGTTCACCAAAGGCAAGCAGTGCTTGACAAACCTGATCGCCTTAAACAAAAAAGTAACCTGCTTAGTTGATGTGGGGCGAGCGGTGGACATTATCTACCTGGATTTCCCGAAGGCTTTTGATACAGTGCCCCACAGCCTTCTCCTAGAGAAACTGATGAGTTATGGTCTAGACAAGTGGTCTGTGCAGTGGGTGGGGAACTGGCTGAAAGGCTGCACCCCGAGTGTGGTGGTACAAAGCTCCTTTTCAAACTGGCAACTTGTCATGAGTGGGGTCCCCCAAAGATCAATATTGGGCCCAACGCTGTTTGATATCTTCATAAGTGATCTGGGTGATGGGATCAAGTGCACCCTGATGAAGTTTGCTGCTGATACCAAACTGAGTGGGGAAGTGGACACTTCAGAAGGGAGAGACACCCTGCAGGAAGACCTGGATAGGCTGGAAGAGTGGGCTAACAAGAACCTTATGAAGTTGAACAAGGACAAGTGCAAGGTCTTGCTCCTGGGAAAACATATTCTAGCAGTGCAGCACAGGCTGCATAGCAGCTCTGTGGAAAGGGACCTGGGGGTCCTGGTGGGCACAACAGTGTGCTGCTGCAGCGGCAAAGAAAGCCAACAGGATGCTGGGTTGCATCCACAAGGGCATCACCAGAAAAGATAAAGAAGTCATTATCCAACTCTACTCAATGCTTGTCAGGCCACATCTGGAATACTGTTTCAGTTTTGGTCCCCACTATATAAAAAAGTTGTGGACAGGTTGGAGAGGGTCCAGAGAAGGGCCACAAAGATGATCAAAGGTCTGGGAACCCTGCCATGTGAGGAAAGGCTGAGAGAATTGGGTTTGTTCAGCCTTGAGAAAAGAAGGCTTAGGGGAAATCTCATCATCATGTTCCAGTACTTAAAGCATGGCTACAAAGAAGATGGAGACTCTGTTTTGCAAGGACTCACATGGAAAAGATTAGGGGTAATGGGTACAAGTTACTTCTGGGGAGATTTCAGTTGCACACAAGAGGAAAATTTTTCACAGTGAGAACGCTAAGCCATTGGAATAACCTCCCCAGGGAAGTGGTGGATTCCTTAATACTGGACACTTTTAAGGTTCAGCTGGACAGGGTGCTGGGCCATCTTGTCTAGACCATGTTTTTGCCAAGACAGGTTGGACCACATGATCCTTGAAGTCCCTTCCAACCTGGTATTCTATGATTCTACGAAACAGCATTCCCCAGGTACTGGGATAAGCCAGCACAGAAACGACTAGAAATATGGATGTGACCCGATACCTCCCTTTTAATTCAATCTTTTTCCAGCCCATCGCTGGAATTTACACAACGTTTTATTGACTATGGTATCAGAGGCTATCAATTTGCTGCAGCCTCATAAAAATAAAATAGTGATACAGAAGAGAAACTGCTGTGTCAGACACACTTCAGCTATTCCCAGATTTCCTCAACCCCTTCATCTACCCTCTCATCATAAACATCACTATTCCATTTGCCTTTTGCTTCTCCTAACCATTAAAACAAGGAAACAAAAACATAGCCCAGAAGCTGTTAACACAAGACCCAGAAATGCGTCAAATACTCAGTGTCTGAAATATTTGTTGGCACCAACTAGTAGGAAGGAACAAACAAGCAAGCAAACCGCATAAAAACAGGTGTGTCTGTGGGTAAGAGAGAGATAAAAGCAGGGTTATGTATTTCAAATGGAGCAAGAGTGTTGTCTCATACCATGATTGCTGTGGTAATTACCCATTTTAACGCATATTAGTGCAAACAGCTGTGCAAAATTCATATAAATGGTGGAACAGAAGTAATACTGTTTAATTAAAAAATTTACAAGGTTTTTTTTTTGAGTTAAATGTATTTTGCTCATCGTACTTGATCCCTTATGACATGAATATCTCCCAAGGAACGGTAACAGGGGTGCACAGTAACCATTTACCTCTTGGTTTAATTCTACATATATTAAAAATACCTTGGTTTGGTGAATTCAACAGTATGTTTTGGAACACTACCTTTGTTTTGGCCCTGAAAATCATAGATCTTCTGTGATACTGATGCTATTTACTGGACTTTATGCATGGCCACACGTCAAAGACAGAGCATTTAATAAAACTAAAATAGCTTGGGTTTGGGGGAGTTGTAATGTTTCTGCTGTGACCATGTAAAGTGGCTCTGGTAAAATATACTTAGTAGCGGGAGCTACTTTGGACAAAAGCGTGGCCCTGGGTAACTTGAAACTGTGAGGAACCACGACATATTTTTTTCCACAAAGAGACAAAAATCTTTAGGCCAAAACATAAGATGAGATCCTTAACATTGTATTTTAGAGTCTGTGCCTAATAATAACTCGAGGGGAAGCCTCTGAGCGTGGAGCCCCTGTTAACCTCGTCGCTCAAACACATGGTCTTGCAAACTACCCCAGGAAGTTTCAAGTCCTTCAGTACATGCGTTTGCCTACAAGAATTGTTCCCTTAAGTATATGCCCGAAGAGATGAACTTTACACTGTATGCCAACTTTATGATGTGATAAAAGTTTGTGTTTGAGATACCTTACTGATTATCTATTAGGTGGAAGCAGAAGAATAAAACAACCAATTAAACAGTATCTCTCATATCTGTGTCTTAGCTAACCTGGTAATTGAAAAATGGCCCCCATTTTTCCCTCCCCCACCCATTTCCATGTAGCATTTCAAGAACTCTGTCCAAGAATATCACTATATGAAAAAAAACATCATCTCAAAATTATTAAAATCTCTGTGGGAATTCATGATTAATTTTAAGGCCTGGCAGATTAAAATACATTATTATGTACACTCTAGTGCATCCTTTCAGATATTTTCAGAATCTGATTTTGCTCTCTTGATACACACCAACGATTCTACATGTATCTAGTAGATTGCAAGGAATAGATTAGCATTAAAGAGGCAGTATTGTGTTGTTAGGTTGTTATGTGTAACTTGTGCTCATACATTAAGAAAAATGTAGCTGGCATTCCCTTGGACATGACCAGACCCCTTAAAAAAAGGAGATTATTAATAGTTGGTTGTAATGCATTTGTAGAGCACTTCTGAAATTTTGACCTTTAGTACATTAACTGGCTGGTTTTATTCAGCTCCCAGGCAGAGAAAGATCTGCAGTAGCCTGCTTAGGAAATGGAAATAATGGGCTTATTAGTAGGACTTGTTAAACCTTCAATTCCTGATCGTTCTACCTTTAGCTCTGGACCTAGATTTGCAATAAATCTATTGCCCTAAACAGCAAAATCAACAGCATTCTACATCAGGAAGACAGAAAAAAGAATGGTTTTTATTTGGGACAGACTGACCAAAATGATCATTACTGCAAAGTCATTAAGGTTCCAGCTTCGGCCCCAGCAGCTGTTGTATTTCTGACTAGAAGTCTGAGGACCAATGTAGCATCAATTTTCCATCATTCAGAAACATCTTTGTCCTCCATCCTGACAAAGCAAGTAGATAGAGCTCCTTAAGTCTTTTTTTATTAAGGCATGTTTTCTCATGTAATTCTAATGTTAATATCTTTGACACTCTTCCATAATCCTCCTACAGCTTGGTATCAACCTGTCTGAGCTGTGGACACATAAACAGGACAAAGGACTTTGACAGCATTATGGCTGCCATAACCAAATCCCTCTGTCACCGCATACTGTCTTGTTTATACACTCAGAGACAACACTGGGTGCAGGACCAGACTGGAGTTCTCGCCCAGTTGACCAGTCACCATGATTCCCGTCTTTTTCACTGCCTCTGTTATGAAGTTGTCCTCTCTCTTTCAAGTATTATTCCCACAGATACTGCACATACAGCTTTACTGAAATTATACTGTTTGTTTGCACCCATTGTCCTAGCAATCAGACCCTCCTGCAGCAGAGATCTCTCCAGGTCATTATTTGGCCCTAAATGTCACGTCACCAGCAAACTTTATCGCCATAATGATTTTATGCTTTCCTCCACGTCACTGATGACGTTAAATGATATACAGCCAAGAACCAATCCCTGCAGAATGCCACTAGCAACAGTCAGTGGTGATTGTTGCTTATAATTACATTTTCAGACATATCTTTTGACCAGTCTTAATGCATTTAACATGTATCACATTGGTTTTATGTTGCTGTAGTGTCTTAATCAAAAAACTTCAAAGTACCAGGTCAAATACTTTAGAAAACTTGAAGTATACTACATCAATATAATTATCAGCTTAATTAATAATCTCATAAAAAATGTTAGGAAGT
This sequence comes from Steatornis caripensis, assembly GCA_013398225.1. Classification (NCBI taxonomy): domain Eukaryota; kingdom Metazoa; phylum Chordata; class Aves; order Caprimulgiformes; family Steatornithidae; genus Steatornis; species Steatornis caripensis. The sequence continues at coordinate 21,302 of VZSC01002510.1, forward strand.
TAGTTTTACAAGAACTGTTTTCTATAAAACCATGTTAATTGTCACTAATTACACTACATTATCTACTGATCAAGTCCTCTGTCAATGATCCCGTTTCAAAACTCTGGACTGACATCAGACTGAGAGGCCTGGAGCTAATGGGGTGATAGTACTTACTCTTTTTTAAATACTGGCACAATGGTCCCTTTCTGTTCCTCCTCTGCAACATCTGAATTGTTATAAAAATTATTGAAAATCAGTGCTAACAGTCTATAGAGATCCTTGACTAGCTCTAAATAAAACTTCTGATGATTTTAAACATCTAACCTTCGTAATGGCTGCCTAACATCAGCCTTACATACTGTTGGGAATGCTAGGAAATAGTTCAGCATCAGTTTCATATCATATGAATGTAGATCTACCTTTTTCCCAAAATGAAAGAGAGATTTCTTGAATGTTTCCACCCTTTTATATAACAAATGTTTATTCCAACATTTTCATCTTTTTTAAAAACACCCTTCAGTTCAGATCCTTTTTATTCTTCTAAGTCTAAAAAGATTCTTCTGTATTTTACTTTTACTCTTTTATCTGTAAATTTCCTCTTTGTTGCCTTTATTATACAGTTTTATTATATTTATATTTATATAAATATATATATTATATTACATTTATATTTATTATATTTATACAGCTTTATTATACAGTTTTCTGTATTTTTCTGCTTTTAATGTATGCTCAGTGCTATTGGCATCTCATTTTTTTAACTTTTTGTTTTGGTATTTATAGCGATTTACATTTCCATGCTTTCTTAGCTTATACAGCCTTTCTTCTGGACTTATTTCTCAAATAGTTTACAGTTGTCATTCATATTTTTCTGCTTAAATCTTGTGGTTCAGATATTTTAGGCTGTGTAAAATACACCTGTGTAAAAAGCACCAGACAGATGTATTGGGGGTTTGGGCTGTATTCTGTTTTCACATAACAAACACAGCCAATTTACAATCCTAAGCAGTTGTCAGATTTTATTTCAGACATAAATTTCTCTTCTTCTGTTAGGTGAACTCCAGTATAACTTTCACCATGCTGGATTCAACTGTTGCGGGTTTTTTATTTTTTCGGAAGTGATGAAGTTGTCATCCATGCTTTTAAAAAATTCCAAGGACGTTTTAGTTCTGCCAGACAGATACTTCCTGCACATGTCAATCACATTGGAATCTGTTCCTCTAATACAGCTTTTTCCCCCCTACCTCTAATATATAGAAAAACGTTTAAAGGACTGGCCATCCTGTTCTCTTGTGTGATTCAGTAGCCTAGAGTAGTTGTCAATTCTCACATTATCTTGTTCGTTATCTGCTATACCTTTGATCATAATATTTGAGATAATTTTCTTTAGAGCTGCCAATGACTCAGAAGTAAGTACTAGTGCTGTTGATGCAGAGCTCTTTTCTTTCTATTCCTTTGCTCATCTGCTTCTTCCTAAAAAAAAAACCAAAAAAAACACTCAACATCCCAAGCATGAAGTTCTTTCATAATAACCACTAGGTCAACTAAAACAGTTACTTGGTAAGAGGACTGGGATTTAAAATCACAGGTTCTGTTGCTATTCTACATTGCTTTACTTACAGACTCAGGACATTCCCAAAGCAGAGGAACTGTCCAACACGTGCTTCGGTCTCATTGTGCAAAGACATAGGTAATCGCAAAGTGCAAGACGATGCAGAATCAGGGTAAAGTGAGGGTAAATTACACACAATGTTATTTTCAATGGTGGCTCCCTGTCTGAGTGTCTCAGTCCCTGGTATCTGAGCAGCACGAGGGTATCTGCGCTATCAGAGGCACTGTACATCCCATTCCCACTGTCACTTAAGATCTCCCAAGTGCAAAGTCTTGGGCTGGACTTCGTTCCCTCCTCTCTCAACCTTAGGTGTCCCCAAGGTAGAAGTCAAACATCGGCCATGTGAACTCAACTTCCAATCCCTACTCTTGAACCCAAAATAGAGGCTGATTTTGCTACTGTGGCTACTTTCCTTCCTACACTTCAGTGCATCTGCTTCTATGAAGTGGAAATGGCAATAATAGTGGGTGTGGAGGGAGAACACTGTAAGGGCCAAAAGGACGAGCACTGTAGAACTATAATTACGGGACATGTTCCTGCAGCTCCAGTGGTACCTTCTGAGAAATGTATAATGCCACCTGCTGTGAAGGTCTGGAGCACTGATGACACTTAGCATCTTGCAGGAACTGACCTATCGTCACCCATTACTTTTTTTTTTCTTTTCCATTACCTTGCAGATAAGCTAAGTCTATGTCTTACCCAGTGCAGCTCTGAAGAAAATATCTCCATCCTCTGCCTTTCTAATTGCTTGAAACTTGGAGTTCAGTTGGATAGCCCCACTGTTATGGATGATCCCCACAGCTAAGGAGATAGAAGGGGCAGGACAGCTTTAGATCCCGTCACTCTTCCATAATGACCAGGTTGACTGCATGGGCAAAAGGCGGGAAAAACCTCTTCAATCAGAGAAATAATTTATGTAACCCTAAATAAGGGCTAGAGAGGCTATTCTGCAAAGCATCAGATCTTGAATTAGAACAAAATTGTGACACACGCTTGCTACCCAGATCTGAGACTTGCATTGTTACTATAGTTGTTAAATGAAAGGCAGAACAGCAGGTTGAAGGGCTGACGTGGTATCCTGCATCACAGGGCTCATCTCCTCACCAGCAACCACAGGAGAACTAGACAGCCAGGGAAAGCAGAAAAATGGTAGGGCAGTGGTACAAGGTCAGTTTAGACACAGGATAGAAAGCAGAATAAAATCAACAAACAGTTGTAGTGGTCACTTCTTGAGATGTGTCTGAAGGTTTGCTTTTGAGCTTTACTGAAAATTAACTGAAAAGCTCGTTTTTATTGTTTTTAGTTTCTTGGTTATGTGAGTCAGAGATGGAAGAAAGGTATGCAAGAAAGTAACAGTGAAAACTGTAATCAGTCACAAAATGGAAATGAAGATTTATAAAAGAATCACATGAGAATCTGCCAATAATGCTTAGAATCACCTTGCTTTATAAAAAATAATTCTGGCATTGGTGTATATTTTATTATCCTTGAAATATTTTGAAGAATTAATTTTTCTTTTTTATTAAAAAAAAACCTTCAAGAATGTAAACAGTTCACAGTCTGGATTCTTTCCTCCACCATAAAAAATGGCTGAAGTTTTTTTCTGTGTAGAAAAACCCAAATCAACATACTGCACCCTTTGCCTGCTGCACCTCCAGGACTCTCCCCACTTCAGACAGACCTCCTCTTCCTGCCAAATGTGTGACACCTCGTCTTCTCCACCAACCTGTCCATGCCTGGGTGGGAGGTATCATTATTTTGTACTGCTGCTTTGCACCAAAGTTGAACCTCAGTTTCATCTGCCAGGTGGCAAGAAAGAAGTTTAAATATACAGCGTCTGCAGTGACTCAATAGGTGCATTCAGTGCTTAGCAGCTTAAATATCTCCACAAGGAGTTTCATCCTGGGTACTTATCTGTCAGTGACCCAAATGGACTAGAGAGGAGGGATTTGGGCATGGAGGAGGTCAGGGTGTGGAAGTTACAGTACTTGTGTCAGGAGGTGATCAGAAAGCTGATGCTGTGCACTTTCCTGCTCCTCAGTGAACTGATTCACTTTGAATGGTTCATTTATTTATGTGACNGCCTGGGTGTGAGGTATCATTATTTTGTACTGCTGCTTTGCACCAAAGTTCAACCTCAGTTTCATCTGCCAGGTGGCAAGAAAGAAGTTTAAATATACAGCGTCTGCAGTGACTCAATAGGTGCATTCAGTGCTTAGCAGCTTAAATATCTCCACAAGGAGTTTCATCCTGGGTACTTATCTGTCAGTGACCCAAATGGACTAGAGAGGAGGGATTTGGGCATGGAGGAGGTCAGGGTGTGGAAGTTACAGTACTTGTGTCAGGAGGTGATCAGAAAGCTGATGCTGTGCACTTTCCTGCTCCTCAGTGAACTGATTCACTTTGAATGGTTCATTTATTTATGTGACCATCTAGGGGGAAAAAAGTCTTTAATTGCAGGCTCCATAATGTGTTCTTCACATTAAATTGCAAAGTGCTGATTTCAGTTGATTCTGTTTAGAGGTCCATATAGTTTTGGTGCCGAGCTGTGTCTATTCTTTAACTGTCTTGGTTTTGGTGACATTATATTATTTGTAGCAATATAAATCACCTTTGGAAGGCAGCTAAATATTATTAACCCCTTTGGACAGAGGAAAAAAGAAATTATAACACTAAAAACAGTAACCTAAATTTGCAATAGCATGATCTACGTAGGGATAAAGTATAACTAAATATAGGAATGAAAAGTGAATCCTGTATTTTGGAGTAGAGACCACCTTCTTATGCCCTAGTGTTCACAGTGGAAGATCAATATTTTGTCAAAGGTAGATAGATTTCCTTCTCTTTCCTGAGACAAACTTGGACGCAACCCACAAGACTTGTTTCTCAGAGGTGATCTGTGATTTGTTGCTTTGAAATTCCTCCCATGAGAGCTTGAATATCCAGGAACCGTGCAGTACCATTTCCTCATCCCTTCTCCCATCCTTCAGCAAATCAGATTTTTGGCTCCCAAAGATATTATCTTTCCACGCCTTTCCACTGCTCCTGTAGCTGTTCTTAAAATAACCTGGAACAACTGTGCAAAAAGGCTGTCCAAATTCTTACTGTGTTTTGCTGCAGCCAGAGATCAGTCTCCAGAGTGCAGAGAGACCTCCACGAGGACTAAAAAGCAAAGATCAATCTTGGAAGGTCAGCTTTTTCCAAAGTTAGAGATTAGTTCTTCAGGAAACAAAGTCCTGCCAAGGACTGTTCTGACACAACGGTGTTTATTAATGAGCAAACTTGCTTCCGTCTTTTTTCCAGAAACCAAAATGTTGTATATGACACGTGACCCATCTTCTAGGTTATGAACTGTGCTTAACCCTCTTTCAGAGGTGCGTAACTCAAGGTTGACAGAGAAAAAGACAGTAAGGTGATCTTGCCANTATTAATGAGCAAACTTGCTCCCGTCTTTTTTCCAGAAACCAAAATGTTGTATATGACACGTGACCCATCTTCTAGGTTATGAACTGCGCTTAACCCTCTTTCAGAGGTGCGTAACTCAAGGTTGACAGAGAAAAAGACAGTAAGGTGATCTTGCCATGCAGCTCAAGATTTTAAAAGCATAATAACTGTACTTTTTAGATAGTCAGAACTTAGTGAACCATCGAAAGTGACCCAGTTCATTGAGCGGAGCTGAACAGATGGAATTCCAGCCTCGCCATGCTTGGGTGACTCTCTGAACAATACAAAATCTTCCTTAAAAACCGTCTCCACCAAGCTTCCTGCCTCATGCACGTAACATTTGGGGATGTTCTGGTCACTCCTCAGTTCAGCTCACCGTGTTTCGGGGTAGAGCAGGTGACAGACTCTTAGCATTGGGCTATTGCTCGGGGTTTTTCATTAGGGCTTTTAAAACTTCTGCTGTTTTGTTTCAGACTTCAACAACAACAACAACAAAATCCTATAGTTTTGGGGGTTTTGTTGGAAAATGTCTCATCAGGCTCTAGCCCCTGAAGTGCAATCGCTATTTTTCCTGTTTTCATTTGTCTTGCCTACCACTGAATGCGGGCAAAACATGTTTACTGCATTTTTGTGATTTACAGCAAGCCCCTTGCTCAGCAACTCTGAGAGGCATGGTGGCACCGTGGCTGCTGGACAGAAACCACCAGCACCACCTGTGAGTTGGCTGCTACAGCAGGCAGATGAAGGGAATATAAAGTAATTATGGGCAAGGTAAGAATAAATATGGTCAGAAGGCTGCTGTCACTTCCTATGGGACAAGAGCAGAGAAAGATGATGGATGGAAGGCTTTCGGTGAGGTGCTGATTTGCTAAATGAGAACCGAGCATGGCAGAGACCTCCTCTGGGAGCCATAGTATTGCAAGTTCTTCCAAGAGCAAACTGTCCAGAGCTCTGGTTCCTCATGGGCTGACAGCAAGAAGCACGCTTGGGTGAGGTGGGCTTCAAGCTAAGTGTGGGAAGGTGTGCACAGAAACACTGTAGGGCTTTAATCTTCCCACATGTCTGAATACCTTAGAAAACTTGCTCTATTTCGGATTCATTTTGAAGTGCCTGTAGCAAGCTCTCCACTTGTCTTGGTTATAAAAGTTTTAGGGTATCAATGTTTGTTTCTTTTATAGTAAACTGGGAGTTACTGATTAGATATGGCTTGAGAAGAGAAGGATCTGTACTGGTATGTCAAAGGGTGACTACAAAAAAACAGCATGCAGAAGCCATGCAGCCTGGAATGTATCAGATCAGATAACTGTGGCACAGATAGGGAAATACTCATCCACTGTGCAAGGCAAAGATATAATCTGAAATACTGAGATGATTAAAACCCCAGAAAAGGGGCATGGTCTGGGCAGGTGCAGAGAAGGGCTGGGAGGCCTGTCAGAGGAATGAAAATCCTTTTATATGTAAGACCAGAAGGTATTCAGTTGCGTAAAAACCAAAGGCTCTGAAGAGATACTTTCCCTCTGGCTGTGTGCATCCACAAGGCAAGAAAAAAGATAAATATGGGGATGGAGAAGAGCTGTTAAATCTAAAGGACAGTGTAGGCAGAAGCACACATGGGTATAGGCTGGTTAGGAGGGTTTCTAGCCAACGAGAAGGTGGCTCTGGACCACTGAAGAAAGGTCACTGCCTTTGTGCTAAACTGGGGCAAGCAAGACCAAGTACACCTCAGTGGGTATACCTGGCATGGCTTCACATGAGGAGGGGGTCCCTGACCCGGGAGACCTTCCACTCCAGTCCTTGAATAAAGATGCCTGTACCTGCAGTGGAGAATGTCCTAGTGGAGACACCTGAAAAGAGACAATAATTTCCCTCTTTTCCAGGTTGATGTGATGTCCCACTCAAGAGGCAACGCAAACCATGTTTTGTCACCACCTTTGCTATAGCTGTTCAGCAGATGAAGGGCTGTTACCCAAATGCTTTTCACCTACACTTTGTTCACTGACTTTTCTTTAAGAACAGGTCCCTGAAGTCTGTCTGTGCGGTAATGGAAGACAGGAGAGGTACCTGTGATCTAATTAACCCCAGTACCAATAACAGTTGCTAATAACCTTAACTAGGTCCTTGGCATGTGGGCAAGTTCCTATCTTCCTGGAAAGGCTTTGTACAAGTCTCTCCTTCTCCCGTTCCACTTTGTGTGTACAACGGTTAGGTTACAGATAGCTCTGCTGCATGCAAACGGCTGCAGCCACATCTGTAATGGCACTGTTCATCACACAGCCTTGGTCAGCAGTCCCTCCTCGGACAGGCACTCAGTGCTGAGTCATGAGCACATCTGCTCTTTCTTGGGAAGTTGGCAGAGATATCTGCTGTATTACCTCCTAGCTGAACCAAGAAGGGAAATTAAATGCAATGAACTTATTGATCATCAAAAATAGTAACTCACAGGAGAGGAGTTCTCCTCTGGTAGCTGTCAGCTCACGCTATAAAACACTGGAGGATGCTCCAGTGGCTGCATGAGGTTTATATCCATCCCTTGAACTCACCAAGTACTCCTGTTTGGGATACTCTGAGATTTATAAATGCTAGGTGAGCCGCATTGTAGCCCTGTGGTAGGCAAGGAACATACAGGTTTGTTACCATACACTGCTCCGTGGCAAAGCTGAGGGTAACACAGACAGACAGGATTCTGGGGTAGGTCGACCACTGCCTCACAGCCCTATTTTCTGTCCTGTCTGAACCAGGACACTTGACAACAGGCTACCCTGGCTATACTGCTCCATGCAGCCCCTGAACCTTGCAGCAGGCAACCTGCAGGCCAGGGGGCAGGTACCACCTGCCCCCCACCATCGACACAGCCAGGGTTCAACTCATCAGCTCGTAACCCCTTGGATGTTCTTTGCTCTCCTGACAGAAGGCAGGGGAGGCATTGCCGACTGCCCCTGCCCAGAGCTTCTTCCCCTCTTGGTAGGTTGCGAATTCTCCTCTGCAGGCAAATAATCTTTGCTAAGCCTCTGCCCCAGCCACAGTGGCATCCATTTAACTGATAGAGAGCTGCAAAAAGCAATCATCTTTTTTTATCCAGCGGGAAGCAGGACGAGGAGAAACTATCCCCAGTATATTAATGTCTGGCATGAGCTTAGTAAGTGTTATAATTAGGTGGCATTAATTAGTGCTGGAAAAGACTGTCATGTTTTATATCAAGCCTTTGGTTAAAAGGTAGGAGCAGAATACTTTTCTTGAAAAAATTCCATGTGTATTTTCTTGTTTTACTAGTAGGGATTTTTAATCAGTTGAATGAACTTGTATGTACTAGTTAACTTTGCTGGAGTTTAGTGGTTGTATTTAAAGCAGATTTTATCCTAGAATGATATTAATTTGATAGGATCCCTGATCTGTAAAACCATTGGTTATCTTGGTCTCTCCTGATAAGAAAAAAAAAAGTGCCGAGGGTTTCCAGTTGGTGAGCACATTTGGGCAGAATCTTTCACACGTCACAAATTGCAGATGGGAGGCAGTGATCTCGAACATGCAGTCACATTGCGTGACCATCTGACACCTTCCATTTAGAAAAATAATACTTTCCTCACAGCATACGCTCCCTGCTGCAACCAGCACCAAAAATTATGCCTGGGAGAGCTGTTCCTCCTAGACTAAGGTCTTAAATATTTCTTAGGCTGCTTTTAAAAGATTCATGCAGCAGCACCACCTCACTCACATCCTGCTAAACCAGAGAAAATACGGAAATTCTTCCCCAGACAGTGTTAATCACAAAATAGCTGAAAAGAACAAAAGGCAGAAAAAGACGGCAGGAAAATTATGTACTCACACTAGCGAGGTGAACAATGGAAGGCTCTTGTTGTTTGTGTAATTCAAACATGCCCGTGTAAAACACCACATGGAGTTATTTCCTATCGCTACCAGACTCTCAGCTGCATAAAATCCCACAACTGTGGGGAAGTTCAGCTTTCAGGCACCCTGGTTTTGTGCATAATCCCATTTGACAATATGGTGTACTGACGCTCTTTCTTTTGAAATAGCAGTGATCATTTCAGGGTGTCCTTCGCTAAATATCGAGGTGTCAGTATGCATAAAAAACATCTTTACTGTTTAAGGACAAAGACATGCGAATTTAAAGGCTGTCATTTTGCACGAGCTTATTGCGTCCTCTTTGTTGCTATGTCCCAGTAAATACCAAGAATAAGAATTAACCAACACTCATTCCTTCTACTCAAATTACAAGACTGACTAGGAACTAGGAACACATTTTTTAACCCATGATATTATCAGCAGTAGGGCAGTGTGACCTGAAAAAGGAGGCAGCTCCTGCTGTCCTACCTGACCTTACCAAGTACAGCTGTCTTAAAGACTGGGCCATGTTTTCCCACTCGTCTGCCGAGCAGATGTGCCCCAGCAGCCACATCAGCCAAGCACTTAATTTCTGCAGAGTGCTTTCTTCCTCACATCACATCACCCCCGTTTCAGGTCTGCCATCCCATATCTCTCTTCAGTCTCTGTGTGCCCGAGTGCCATTGATATCCATGAAAAAGAGATGCCCATGTAGCTGCTAAAATGTGGGTGTCTTCCTAGAGGGTGGGGCACTGCTTGGTTGTTGTACCGGTAAAATTTAGCAAACTGATGGTAGGGCAAACATCTCTCCCTCTCTATATGGGAATATGCCCCTCTGGCTGCCATGAGTGTGACATGAGCCACAGCACAGCCCTGCAATAGACTCTTATACTCATCCTGGACGGCCAAGACAGGCCCCAGGGCACATCTCTTCCCATCATCCCAGGAGGGTCTCCCCCAGCCTTCAGGAGTTTTAATGATAGTTTTGTCTCACTCCAGATTTCTGGCTGTCAGGGCTCGCCTGAGCCCAAGCCATGTCACAAACGCTCATCATGCAGAAATAGCAACTAGTGTCTGCCACCATTGGACAAGCTTGAACTCATGGACCAGAGCAGAAAGGCTCTATCTTCTCTCCTGTCTTCTGGCACAGCCTTTCAACACACCAAGCCCTGAACTGGCTCTTTGAGACATGAACTTCTCTGAGCTCCCATCTTGTACTTTCCAGCCCAGGCCTCCATAGACTTCCTTCTTCCCACACCAACATCTCCTGCTAGGTCCTCCTTGCTAAGCAGGTGAGATGTTGCAGCTGTGCGAAGGCTTTCTGCTGCTTTCACAAGTCATAACGTCTGGGCACGGTGTTACCCCTTCCTGACTCTTGGCTGAGGATGGTGAGCTCCCTCCCTGGCAAAGCAGTGTGTGCTGCACCTCTAGTGCCAAGGTTACATACAGCATGTAGGCAGTAGGTCTGCACCAGGAACTATAGGCTATGGAAGTACTGTGCATCAAAGCTGGGAGGATAAGGAAGTGCTTGTTCATGGCAGATAGCCAAGATTGAAGTGAGGGAGATGTGCAACTGCTTAACTATTCTTCTCACCCTACGGCTGGTGCCAGCGTGCCTCAGTGCACCCTTGCAGGTGGGTCTCACCCATGTGGTGTTTGGCTAGACAGAGGCCCCTTCTGCCGCTTCCACCAACAGCCATGCTATATATGCTGCTGCTTCCTAGTCCCACAATTAGCTCCGGCATCTACTTACGTGGTCACAGGACTGTCTCATCCAGCATTCTTGTAGAGCAGGGGTTGCAGTTTTAGGGTGTTGCAGGACTGGCACACTTTGGGCACCAGACAAAATTTCTCTTCTCGGAGCTTGAACTGTCAGATCATGATATATCTCCCTCCTGGGAAATTTCAGTGGAGTTTTATGCAGAACATGGACTTCAACATTTTGTTTTAACAATCTATAGGCACCTATTTCAATCACCACAGCCTGTGACTGTTGCCTACTGAGGATTGCAGGCCTCAGGTTTAGTTCTCAAAGGCAAAGATCAAGTGGTGTTCCTAATGCTCGTTGGAGGAAAAAACCAGACCTAATGGCTTCCCAGAATGAGCCCTCCTTCTCCACGGTGGTACCACCTGCTCAGGTACCACCTGAGCCTGAGGGGGCTCAGAATGAGAGCTGAGTCCTCTCTGTGGCTCAGGACAGCCTATGTTATTTTGTAGCAGACGGCTGGATACCCAAAAGCCATGCTTTTCACCCTTGAATCCCGCTTTTCTGATCTGTTAGCTTAAAAGTTGTGACCTACTGCTTATATCTCATCCGTGTGCCTGCCAGAAGTTGTTGCCGTGTCTGGATCAGTAAGGCTGAGCCAACTGGTAACTTGTCTCATTATCTCCTTGCCGAAAACTTACAAGCGTTACTTATTCTTGGATACTTGTAGTATTTATGCTTTTCCTACCCAGAAGATTAGCTCAGGCATAGCAGAGCTCAGAGCACAAACCCATCTTTTGGCATTAACTTAGCCTGGGCTGGCTGTCATTTTACAGTAGGTGCACAAAAAGAGTAACTAACAGCAGCACTTACAAATCATAGATTATATTGTATTGGTTTAACTCATATTGTTTGCTTTAAATTTATATTGTGCTTTAAATGCCAGTCATTAAAATTATTAGGGCAGGGTTTGCCCTCAGTTTACAGCCCCTCTCTCTCCCATAAGAGAAGCTGCTCCGCAGTTGTCCTCATCCGTCTTTAGTTGTGCAGTAGAAGTCAGAGAGAGTGTCCAGAGAGTCGTAATGCAGCCTGGAGATGTTTCACTTCCAGACAAAATTTCCATTTGGAAATCCAGGCACAGAAGCAGGCAAAGTGCATTAGAAAGCTGCATTTCATTTGATCCATGTGCTCACCCCACCCTGACCCCCACCCTAAATCCTTGACATCTGTGTGGGTGCAGAGATGCAAAAGGGAATAAAGGGAGTAAAAAGCCCCACGTTGTCTTTGGCAACAGATTATTCTAAGCCTACGGAAGACCGTTCCTTTTTCTAGAAGAGCACTTTATTAATGTATTCTTTTTGACTGTTATTATCCTCTCCCATGTGTTGCTGTGCATTTCTCTGGTCTGTCCTCGCATTTCCTGTAAAACACAGTTCTTAAATAGCTTCAGCCATGCACAGATCTTTCTGTGGATGTTCTTAATCTGTGAGAACAAGATCTGTAGCAGAGAAACTAATGCAGCCCTAAGCACAGAGATGCCAGTGACATTTCTTCAGGGCCTTTAAACTGGTGAATGTGATCTTATGATTGTGTCAAATCCCAGTGATGAAATGTCAACGGTGTTTACACAGAAGTCTCCTTATTACAGACAGTGCAAAATTAACCCTTTCCAGCACTGCTGTCGGGACAGAACAGAGGTGGTGTACTCTTCTGCGAGGATCTGGCTGGCAGAAAAGAAGGAAGTATTGCCAAACACCAACCTGGAGGGCAGAGACCTTGTGAAGCTGACCACACTCTGTGACAAACTGAACAAGACATGAGTTGCTTGAGAGTTGTCCTGGGCAGAGTTTCACAGTCACATCTGGTGAGGGCAACGTCACAATTTGTCCAGAATTCCTTAACGTAAGTTTGAACCAAAATCACAGCTATCTTCCAGGCTCAGCTTTGCCATTACATATGTGATGCCCAGGTCTCTCAGGTTTCTTAGGATCGTTTATGTGTGAGACAAAGCCGGACAAAGTTTCAGTGGGAAACTTTAAATCTATTTTGCCACATAACCCTCTGACTGAGCATTGAGAACACGCACGGTGGTCTTAGGGACATAAAGGCAGACACAGCCCATCTCAAGGAGCAGGCAGCGGAAAAGAAGCAAACAGGATCCTGCTGTCAAAAGTCCTGACTTTGTTGAGTATCAGGTCTACAGTGTATGTTATATCACTACAATGACTGAAAAGGTCCATGAGAGAAGCAGAGGAAGTGCAAGAGCAGGGAGTGGGTAGCCAGAGCTGAGCAAGCTGACGGGTGGCAAGATGGGAGGAATACACAACTTGTAGAAAAGCACTAACACCTGCCTTGGAAGAAGAGTGTCAAAATGGTCTAGGAGAAAATGGCACCTGAAGATCCAGTTGTAAGAGAGCCAGTGGAGGTGTCTAAGTGTGGAGAGCTGAAGGTGTCTCCGCAGGGGGAAAGCAGCAGGTGACAGGTACAGTGGTGTCCTACGTGAGGTTAAGGTAAAGAGGGAGGCAGGAGAGGGGAAAAGCAAAATGTTTTGTGGAGTCATGATGCAGATAAAAACTTCTTGTAACTGCAACAGCAGAAAAAAACACGAGGAAAGAACTGGATTTTAGGAGGATTGGAGAGGATAAAAGAGTGGAACTGGTCCCTGCATGGGCCTGGGAAAGCAGAGAGTGGACACCGCAGGTCTGTACGATGGGGAAGAACAAAGAGATGGTAACAGCCCAGGCACACTGACAAAAAACTCCTCTGTCATCTTGCACTTCTTGCTGGATGTAGAGACAGAGCTCTGGCAATAGCTTCTACTGGAAACTGTGCTGGAAAATCAGAGCCTCTCCTGCACTGCAGCAGGAACAGTTTGTGAATTGTGTCGCCCTGAGGTCAGGACGATCGGGAGCAGAGGATACCTTGCACAAAACAGGCAAACTTCAGGAGGCAGAACACCTTGCGCAAACCTGATGCTTTATGGTTGCTAACTAAAACTGCTGTAAAGCTGAATTGTAGGAATAGGTTTGTAGCTTTGAGCTTATGTGGCAGTACACGTATAGGGTTATGAGCTTTGTTGCTTTCTTGTAGTCTCTGTTTGGGGCAAAGGGGAGTGCTAGCTGTGCCTGAGCAGCTGTGGTGTTCCCTGCACTGGTAAAGGAAGAAAGTGTTAATGGGGAAAAAATTACTTAGTCAGAGCTATTACCCTGGCTCTTTCAGAGACTTTATTACAGCATCAACATCTTTCTTCTTCCAGATGTGCTGAGCAATTCTAGTTGCTCTGAAAGTTTAAGGTAGGTGCAGAAACTTAGCTGCTTTGAAAATTACGTAGTATCATACTCGCCATGTAAGCTCAGTCCTCAAATGCTGTATGGACACAACTGCCCTATGGCTTTTGACTCTGAAACACAAACTGAATTAAACATAACCATCAAAGGCAGTTTAGATACGGCCTCTGTGTCTCAGCTCATGCTTTGGCAAAATGAAGGTACCTTTTACACACAGACAAGTATGATAAGGCATAAATCTTCACACCTGATGCAAGACACACCGAAAGGCCAAAAAACAGTGAGAAGAAAGAGAGAAATAGGAACTGGAGGGCTGACAAAAAAATGGGTGAGAAAAGTAGAATGAGTACACTGAAAAAAGAAATTCCATGTATGGGGATGGAGGAGAGGTGCAGAAAAGGGCAATCTGATGCCAACAGGATCTTGTTGAAATCTCCCATACATTTCCCTCTACCCTGCAGCAGTGGTTCCTCATCCAGCGAGCAGGGAGCAGGCACTGCAGGGGCTGAAGCCCACCGCGGGTGAGCAGGGCAGGAGCTCCGGGGCCAGCCACAGAGCCGGGCTGTCACACAAACAGTGCTTTCCAACCAGGGTGGGAGCCAGGAGGTAATTCACTCTCACAGGTTCACTAAATTGTGTGGTTGCATATCAAAAACACTGAAACAAATCCAGCCGGTGTTCTTGGTGCTGTATGATGTCATGGGAAAAAATAGATGGAAATGTGCTGTACTGGGGACAGGAGGGGTCTGGATGTCCCCTTTCTGACACACTTTTCCTCTTTCAGGGCTTTGCTTTAGGTTTCAAATGCCCTTTATAGAGAGACAAATTGCAGTCCTGTTTCTGAGGCTTTTGAGCATCCAAACTCCTCTCTCCTTGCTTTTTGGTCACTGGTTGTGCTCCTCAGAGGCCATTTTGTCATGTTGTAAGGTAAGACAAGGATGTGACCCAGATTCTGGTCTCTTGGGTGCTGTGGCTCAGCTGCATATACTAATGTTGCTTGGGGTTTCACTGTTTCCACCCTTCCTACTGTTCTGGTAAATTTGATTTCCCACTGCCACACATAAAGTGCAACAATACACGCTCCGAGGCATCGTCTCTCACCTCTTTGTCCTCATCCATGAGAAAAAGTCCCTTTTAAAAGAAGTGCTTTGCTTGTATTCATTTGCCTTCTGCTCTTCTTCATATTATTTAATATTTTCATTGCATTTTTTCTATGATTCTTTCCCCAAGACCTTAGATAAACCACAGAACACTAAACAGAGCTACAGTTACTTCCCGGGACAATAAAATCTAAGGGTCAAATGAAGAAGAAAACATCACTTCAAGGTAGGCCAATAAAATCTTTTGCATTTCAGGGGCAGTGCGGGAGTCTGCGGTACAAATGTCTGACTAACAGCTGGTTGCCATGTCCTACAAACACTTTTCCTGCTGCAAGCACATTGGAAGGTGTTTTAAGGCCAGTGCCGGTTAAGGAGAGTCAGCCCAACAGGCGGCACTGAAAAATCACGGGAGCCCTAATTCCCTGAGGAGCCTTTTGTGTTTCACATGCCATAGTATTCTTCGGAATTTCACAGTGCTTTACACCAAATAACAGTACGTTATCTATGTGTGGTAGTCTGTGTTTTTCATTGATTCCTTAGAGGGTCCTCTCTGTCCCTCTCCACTTGTTTACTCATGGGCAAGCAGCTGGAATTACATGTGCCTTGCGCTCTTCAGTCAACAAAACGAACTATTGCCTGCACCTCTTTCTGGTCACCTACGGTGCAGGGCAAGCAAAACAAGCATAGTGCCAGGCATGGCTTGAGAGCATCTTTAGAGTTGTGGCCAACTTACTTATTGTCATGAGAGACAATAATAATGCTAAAGATTAAACAGGCAAAACAGTGATGACAACTTTCTTCCTCAGAAAGGCATAAAGGACTTTTAAAGGTTCTAGAGTATTTTCTGAACAGATCACTTTGCCCATGACAGAAATGTGGCAATTGCAGTGGTGGGACACTACAGCTGGGCAGTAACAGCTCACTGCTTTGTTCCAGTGTCTGGAAGGGACATACGGCCATCTGATCCCATTTCAGCAAATCATCTTCTACGGAAAGCTTGTGTCTATCTGTTGTTTCTCTCTTAACAGCAGAACAGAGGCTTCTGAATGTGCACATCTGCCCCACACTCATATTTTTTAAATGCTTTAAGGTTTCTGCCCGACATCTTCTCTGCATGAGGTCCCTTTCTTCAGACAACTCGAGAATACTTTGCAAATATTTTTATTGTAATTCCGGTGGCCACAGCATAGGGAGCATTCAGGAGGATGCGGCTCGCTGGACTGGAGTGATGGGGAGGGTGGAATTCAGCCCCCTGCATGCTTCACCAGGCTGTGCCCTGCCAAGCTTTCTTCTGCCTTGCCTCCTTGGAGCTGCCCCGCGCTTGCGAGTTAAAAGAAAACTGCAGCCACATTATGGAGACCAGCAGCATGAAAATACAGAGCGAGAAGCACTTGTCACCATGAATAAACAGTGAAATGCATTTTTTTTTTAAAGTTACTAATTCCACCTGGCATTTCTGAGCCCAGCATTGGAAACATCCATCTTGTTAAAAAGTGATGTCATTTGTGACACTAGTAGCATTAGAAGAGACTGCAAATGAGTTTTCAACCTGCTTTAATAATGATTTAACAACCAGGAAAGTAATCAATATTTTAGGGATAAATTTTCCACTGTGCCTTTAGCATACTCTGTTTCTGCCCATACAGAACCGTGCCTACAGATCTGCAGGTGAAAACACCTGAGTGCACGTGTCAAATCTGTGCACGTGAGATATTCCACCTGCAACACTTACTGCCCAGCACCGAGTTTATATTGTGAATTTATAAAATGCATATATTGTGAATTTATAAAACATCCCTTTGTCTTTCCCCAGTCTCTGATAAAACCAATCCCACTGATCTCTCTGATGAATCTATAAGATAAATCTTTATAATTGTTTTCTCTTACATATTTTTGTGTTTAAAAATAACAAAAAAGCTGGGCAGTTTTTTATATAGCATGATGTCTAGCACAAGGCACTACAGTGCCATTTACTGATGGAATTGGCTGACATTTGGATTTCACATCCTGGTCACAAAATGAGATTATGGCATTCTAAACTGCTTGGGTAATTGATGTGCAGATGCTTTTTTAAAAAGTGGATAATCCAAACTGGTAGGTTTACAAAGAAAAAAAGAAAAAAAAAGAAAAGGAGTTCAGGTTTCTTTCTTTTTTAATGCTGATTCATTCCATGGCTATGCCACTAAAAGCAGAAGCCTTTCAAATGGCTTTGGGGGTTTGTTTGTTTTTGCAGAGTGAATTGTTCTTATGCAATTTCACTCCTACATAGGAAATATTTTTGTTAGATTATTTAATCATCATAGGCAAAGTTGCTGTAAAGCTAAGTGTGGAATCTATGTCCTCTCTTCTTGGGAGAAAAAGACTAATATTGTCTGAAGTAAGTAGTAATTGGATTAGTTAGTGTCCTAAATTAAACTTTTTTGGTTTTCACTGAACGGTACTCCAAGCTTTCCAAACCTGAGTCACTCAAAATCACTACTGCCATCAAAAATCTTGGTCCTGCAGCAAAATCCTATGTATGACCTCATTTCTCTAAGGGTCTTTTTAATATATCACCAAGCTAGATGACTTCACTTTAGGCTCCAAAATACTCACATTATTATTGATAGTAAGCCATACTAATACTAACAGTAGCATAATGAACTTTGGTTGCTTTATGAGGACCTTAAAAAAAAGATTATTTTAGATTATCTTTTAGATCATTAGAAAATAATCACACAAAGTATATCCAATGGGTCCATTTCTTAGGGCCTTTCTCCATCTATGTTCAATTCGTTAAGTCACATTCCCAGTTTGAAGTTAACGGGAGTCTCTTTACCTATAGCACTGTAGGATTTGACCCAGGGCTGTGGACACTACAACATTGATGAATAATTTTGCCAGGTTTTTTCTCACAATTAAATTCCTTGTGGGTATTTGGCCAGTGAATGTCTCATGGTGGTAATGTTAAAAATCTCATTTATGTCTAGCGAGAATAATTTTCGGTTTAGAGCACATGTGATAAATGCACCTTTGGAGACTGATGCTTAGCTCACCTGGAGCTGGATTAGTGACTATTATTAGTGGCGAGGCAATTGGATTACACCACGCAGGAGCTGCTCTGAACTTTAGCCCAAAACTTAATGTCAGATATAATAAATTGCAAAAAGAACCCAATAACCTTTCACTTCTCTTTTTCTTCAGACCTTCTCAGTCTGGAGGTGGACCAGGTGGCACAAAACACAACTGACCGCACAGATGAGTTTATGAAGGGCTGGGGGGCAGGGAGGGGGTGGCAGAGCTGCTGGGGAGCTGCTGGAGTCCCCACCTTGGGATGCTGGGCAGAAAAGCTGGTCCAGATCACAAGCCGCATGTGGGCACTCCTGGACCAGGTGTGGTGGAATGCTTCAGAAGCGATGGGAAAGAGAAGAGTGCTCGTGGAGGGTGCTGTGCACCTCTCTGTCACTACGTGGCGGTCAGCTTTGCAAGGAGGTTAGGTGGGAGGAGAAAGGGTCCCTCGCCCACAGGACAGATGTCAGGTGGAGCAGCATTTCCTAGCAAGCTGCAGAAATGCATAGGCAGGCGGTGACCAGCTGTGGATAGAGCACAGCGTGGAATGGAGTCAGACTGCAAGTGACAACAAGTGAAAACTGGGAAATCCAGACACTGAGATTTTGCTTAAATGATGTGCTACAGTAAAAGCTAGCTCAGGCGGGGGATCTGAGATGGAAGTTGATAGTGAAAGCTGAATGTTTTCTGTCCTCNCGGTGACCAGCTGTGGATAGAGCACAGTGTGGAATGGAGTCAGACTGCAAGTGACGACAAGTGAAAACTGGGAAATCCAGACACTGAGATTTTGCTTAAATGATGTGCTACAGTAAAAGCTAGCTCAGGCGAGGGATCTGAGATGGAAGTTGATAGTGAAAGCTGAATGTTTTCTGTCCTCTAGTCTTTACTCTCAATTTACCTCAGATTTCACTTGAAACCAGAACAGTGTGGAAAGGAATATCCTTTTTCTGGCTACCTTTCACGAATCCTCAGAAAACAACAGCTATGACCCTACCAGTCATTCAAGATATTGTTGACTTGGAGGATTTGTGTGTCCATATACGTGTGTGCATGTGTGTGAGCAGGTATGTGAGGTAGTCTGTACTCCCATCCCCAGCACAAAGCACCAGCCCGATATTTCTAACCTGACAATTTTGGAAAACTGAAGCAGAGAAAATGTTTTCTTGTGTGTGATGCAGAGAGACGCTTTTCGAAAGTAGAAAGATTTAGGCAGGATGTCATAGGTATGAAGACAAATCTTTCAGTCGTCCTTCTGAGCCTGCTTCCAGTCATTTAAGTGAGTGTCTACTTGTACTCTTGCAAAGAAAAGCATTCAAAACTTGAAGCAGGCAATGGCACTTGCTCCTGGCAGAGAGGCTGAGGCAGCTGCTGGGAGGTGAAAATGGTCCATGGTGCAGGCTGCAGCACAGCATCAATTTGTCCTACCACCTAGCCAGGCTCAGCAGCCAAGCAGGGGGGCCCAGTCTGCACTTGGATGGGAGATGACTCTGGAATCCTTGGTGCACTGTGATGACGAGGAAGCTCCAGCTTCCCACTGAATGGGAGAGCGATGCCAGGCGTAGGGTGTTGCCCTGGTGAGCTATGCAAGCCACGCACAAAAAAGGGGATGAAAACGAATCTTGGCTCTCCACACTGGGTTGGTGGGGCTGTCCAGTAGACCTAACACTGTGATATGAAGTTCCAGTCAGCTGGTAATGACGGAGTCTTTTTTGACCCCCAAGAGCCCTGGAAGGATTTATATTGAAATGAAGCTGACCGGAACACTCTGCCAGAGCAGGTTTCCACTTGAATATATTACTACCATGACTTGGCATCTTCCCATGAAATATTCCCTTGAGGTCTTCACTAGCCTTCCTGCTTTATTTTCTGAACGTGTGAATCCACATCTTCCCAAAGCTACCCATTTCCCCATGTTCCTTCAGTCTACTGGGCAAAACAGCCGCGAAGCAATTTGCCAAATCAGAACTTTTCAAAAATTTCTCTTCTGTAAGAAATGAAACAACCTAATCCTACAACCCAGCAGGTACCCCAGTTTGGGAATTTTCATTGTTATTTGGAATGAGAAGTATTTTAAATACGTAAGCATCCCTGACTGACTCTGTTGCCAACTGTGAGGCAAATGAGGATATTTCAAAAGTCACTATTCTTAATATCTCTGTCACGTACATGTCCTAGAAAGGAGGAATTGGTATGAAGAGGAGTATCACATCACACAGACCTTGGGGTTCACTGAAGGGCAGAGAACACTGCAGAGAGGACACAGCCACAGGACTACACAAACATAGACCATTAGTTACAGGCTGCAAGGTTCATGATGGGCTTCCTGTTGTCTGATTTTGTTGAAGGTGTGCTTGGCCTTTGAAAGTCTGAAAAGTACAGGAGCAAGGGGTGACAAATGGTTTAATGATTACAGGATGGTACACCACATCACATGTTCTTGGTCCTGACCCAACTCCTGACCTGTTACATGACTGTGAACAAATTCTTTTACTGTTCCAGTCCAAATCCTGCAGTCTGCATCCAGGCAAAACAGTCATTGCAATAAAATTCTGTCTTGCTGAATGTTTTATGGGTAACCACAATAACACTATTTCTTTCCTCTTGCCTATAGCAAGATCTTCTGGTACCATAGTTCCGTGACGGACAAGGCTAAATGTGGCACGATTTGGTGACAGGCTGCGTTCAAAATCCAATCTTAACACCAGTATATAGCGGTAGTGACCCACTTTCACTCTTTATTTCCTCCTCTCATCTGTGGTTCTCAAAAATCACTTGCCTCTAGCATTGCCACTTCTTTAACTCCCAGCCTAGAAGATCTGCTGTGCCAGAGCACCCCATGACTCAGAGAGATCCAAAAAGCCTGAGCTTAGCAGCATGCCTACTGAACTGAGACAAATAAGATGAGCAGGTCAGTCTGACGAGCTAATCAGAACTCTCCTCTAGGAAAGATTATGCTTCCAGGACATACTCCACGTATTGCAGAAAGCATGTGGAATAGAGCCAAGGTAGAGATACCAACTCCAGCATAACCCATGTTCCCTCAGTCTTGCACATCCTCAAGGACAGTTCGTCTTTTGACCTAACACTCAGAACCTTTATAAAGAACAAAATCTCTTCCCTTCCCTTCCTCAGTGGAGGAGTGTTTCTTAGCCCATCACTTTCTCTGGTCTCAACACTGGAGATTCTGCAGCTACAGAAAAATTGTCTCCAAGTGCCCTAGACAGAGTAGGTACAAGACAGAGCCTCTGATACTCCTCACACCTCTGTGTGAGCCCTTAAGGCCTGCATTTGTGACTCTAGTGAGCCTTGNTCAAGGACAGTTCGTCTTGTGACCTAACACTCAGAACCTTTATAAAGAACAAAATCTCTTCCCTTCCCTTCCTCAGTGGAGGAGTGTTTCTTAGCCCATCACTTTCTCTGGTCTCAACACTGGAGATTCTGCAGCTACAGAAAAATTGTCTCCAAGTGCCCTAGACAGAGTAGGTACAAGACAGAGCCTCTGATACTCCTCACACCTCTGTGTGAGCCCTTAAGGCCTGCATTTGTGACTCTAGTGAGCCTTGGAAGGTTACTTAGGTATGGCAACAGGACTGAAGTTACTACTTCACTTATCTGTCTCAGGCAGAAAGAGCACATGTTGTGACAGAAGAGCTGTAGACGGTACCTATAGAGTCTATACAGCTTCATGAATGTTGCTTCAACTTCAAGTCCAGTAACACTGCTGAGGCAAACATTCTCAAGTCTGAAACTCATCATGCCTGTAATTTATTTTTTTTTATTAGATACCCTACAGCACATTTCTCAGTCTTAAAAACACAACAGAAGATCTCTGTTGAAGGAGGAAATAAGCTGGTGATTTACATTCCCCGATTTTCTAATCTGAGCTCCTCTCACCTAGACAGCCATACCAACACTTACTGTTTATCGGGGGTCTTGTTCAAATATAAAAAAATACAGCATATTGGCTAAATGGCACTCTGGGACTGACCCACCATTCAGACCTAACAGCGTTCATATCCATTCCATGCATGGTTTGGTCTTCCGTGGCTGTGGGAGAATGGCAGATAACGGACAAACAGCAGCCCCCCTCTGCCACAGTGCATACTGATCCATACAGGTCCAGCTAACACATTTGTGAACCCCTTTGTAAAACAAAAATCACACAGTCCTTCTAAGACAAGCCATTAAATGGGGTGGCAAGATGTTGTTTTGTTTTGCTTCCCTTATGTTTCGCTTAGGAGAACTAACGTTAAGTCTCCATTTCAGGATTTTGAAGATTGCGATGTTGCTTTGGGTCGCAAGTGAAACATCCTTTTTTAGTTCCATTCTTCTTTGTAATGTTTGCATTGGACAGGAATAGTAAGACTTTGCAGATCGATACACTCATGCTAAGGGAAGATTTGTAAGAAAAATAATGCCGTTCTTATCTGCAATATGCCTTTCCAATAAGACTCACCTACCACCGTTCTTCAGTTGTTGTAGCACCAAATTCACATGCAGGTCTAACACTGAAAATAAATAAGCAGCGACTTGTGTGTGTGCATAGTATGGCAGATACTGGGGCAGATCGTTAGCTGGTGTAAATCAGCCTAGGTCCATTGACTTTAATGGAAACTTGCCAACTTACCCCAGCTGAGAATCTGATTATTGTTTTGCAAGTTCTTGCATTAAAGATAAGCATTCACATTCTGCTCCGTTAGACTGGTGTGAGTGGGAGTAACTTCACTGAAATCTCTGGAGTCTTGCTAGATATTCCTTACCTGGAGAGCAAAATTCAGTCCGAAATCTTAATGACAGTTAAAGCAGCTTTTACCTCTACTACATTTCACCTCTTTCATTTCCTTTAAAAAAAAAAAAAAAGGGGGGGAAGGGAGGAAGAAAGAAATACCAGGCTGTCATGGAAATTCTCAGCTAAGTCTTTTTTCTCTGACTCTTATTTCCAGGCTTTGTGCAAATAGTTTATTTGATTTGACACCTACTGCACAAAAGGTTGCCCCTTCTGTTGTATCAAGGCTGGTATCAAGAAAAGAGAGAGAAAAACCGCACAGCTGGTAATACAGAGAACCCAAAAATATACAAAGACGTACCAGAGGGAATAGTCATCAACATAAAGTGAACAAGCACCCAGACTATTGATTACATGCTGCTCACAGAACACTAGGCATTTCTGCCAACTTCTTTCCACTCTTACACTGAGCTGCAGACAGCATGTTGTACTTTGCATCATCAGTTTTGATGAATAATGCACTGATAAACACTGCAGCCAATATTCTGGAGGAGCTGAGAAGCCAGATGTCATCTGGACCTCCAATAGTTTTAACCCCGGGTCTCTGACAGACACTGAAATAAACACTAGACATGCACCGCAGAATGGGCGATGCCCAAATGCAAGGTTAGGTACAATAGTAAGGTGGCAGGCATATGAAAAACAAACAGGCATCGTAATCCTGTCTCAAACAACTTCCAGGGGTGCTGAGATAGCGAGCTGGCGTGAGCTGCTTACTGGAAACACCTGCCAGGTGCAGCACCCCTGTGTAGGCAGGGGCGCCCAGACAAAAGAAACGCTGGTAGCTGCATCGGCTCGGCCCTGCGAGCTGCTGCCCAGCTCCATTTTGAAGGAAGCGAGCAACGGGCTCGGCGGACTCAGCCCCTCGGGGAAGCGGAATCCCTGTTCAGAAGAGCGAATGTGTTCTTGCCGCGGTTGTGAGCTGGATGTGTTAGGAAGGCAATCGGCTGGGCATCTTACTGATACACCAGAGCCTTTCTGCTCAGGGGCCACAATGCGTAGCGAGGTTTCTCAAGCCCTCAAACCTCATTTGATATTTATCTTACATATATCCTCACCTGGCTTTTTAAAGCAATGTCTGGGGCCCCTCCATCCCCCCCACTGATAAGGTCAGTGCTCAGAGGACCTCAGGCCTGTGAAGGTTTCATTTCAGTGAGTCTCAGCAGCACCAGGTACCCTTTAAAATCTCACACAGCTTAGCAATATCATTGGTTTTGCAGTTTTGAAAGTAAACTATTCTACCCATCTCAATAATCCAAGATCTCAGCATGCCATGTAAGAGTAAAACTTGCTTTTTTTAATAAATGAGGTGAAAGGCTCTACCTTCTCCAGAATTACAGTGTAAAGGGCTCGTTGCTAACTCAAAATTCTATTTAAGGAAGATCTGCTTATATAAAAAGCCAAATTAGGCTCTCAAAGGCTCAGCGTATGCCTAAGCAATGGAAGAGCAGTTTCTCTCTGCTGGCACTGCAACATTGCTAGGGTCAGGAAGCCCCCTCATGGTTTGCTCACCAGGAGGAGGGTTGTACTATTTGAAGCATCCGAAATGTTCTGCTTTATTTTACCACCAGAATTTCCCAAGAAAAACTGCACGTAGAAAAGAAGATGTATAGCTTAAATATGGAGGAGCTTAAAAATTCCCTTTATTTACTTTCTCCGCTTTCTTTTGCACCTGAGTAACCATTCTTGGCATAGTTGGCAAATGCTCTAAGACATGCCCTACTCCCGCATGGAGGGGAAATCCAAAAATAGGTAACGTGCTCCTTATAATGCTATTTCTTTTCCATTCAGCTTGTCAATTAACTGACAAATGTGAAGCATGAATAAGGACCTCTTAAAGATATGAAACAATCCAAAAAAGAAAACTGGTATGCACCTGAGAAGTGGTAAAAACAAAGCAGTAGATCAGGAAATGCTTACATAGATAAGGGGTAAGCTGTAAAAAGGCAGAGGCAGTGACTACACTGGAATTTCAATTATACTGACATTGATGGGCATAGCAGTAGTGGAGTCATTAAGGATGGATGCGTGTTTCTAAGCGCGGTACCAAACTGTTTTTTCGGTTTGAGGAGCAATCAACAAGACCAGGGGCTATTTTGGAGTTAATCCAAGGAAATGAAACTAGGTGAAATGAATAATATAGAAGATAATAAACCCTTAGGGCTAGGTTGTAATATCATCAAATTGGAAACACTTCTGAAAATATTTGTGAATGGTTATAAAAGTACAATAATTTTGAGGACAGAATGAGTTGAAGAAAGTTGATTGGAATCAACTGTTTGTGGACAATAATGGAAAAGCATGCAGTATTTAAGAAATGGAGAGACAGCTATTTCTACTTAGTTTATTAGAAACAAAGTCAAAATGATAGCAAAAACAAGCTAATGTGGCCTCAAAATTGTAATAAAGGTATCAAAATGCTTTCCTTATTTAAAAGGCCAGGCATCCTTGAAAAATGGGAAGGTTTGGCAGTTTTAAAATGAATGAGAACAACATCGAGAGAATACCAACAATGAATAATATCCATTAAATATTTCAATCAAGACTGAAGCCAAGTTGCTCAAGTGTATGCATGCAATGTAAATGGTAAAAAAGAAGAAGAAAAAAAGAAAGATGGTAATGAAACATGGAGCACTCGTTCGTATCTATTTCCACAAATAAAAGGACCAGTGCTCAGGCTTTTATTCAGCACGCAGTTCCCATGGCTTTGGCAGAGTGAGGATACGAGTTACGGCTATTCAGGGAGTGCATCCTTAAGGAAGCTGACAGCAGCTGGAAACCAGGATAACAACTCCAGTGCGGAAGGGCCTGATCCCGCTCTCACAGCGCGGAAGACCACTTAGAAGTGGTTGCATAAGAGTTGGTGCAGGGTGACATGATGGTCGTTCTTACTTGCCGTAACAACACGGAAGATTCAGGAGGCAGTTGTATGTCTTGATCCATACAAATTACACCAAGAGCATAGTCAAATGATCAGAGAGGTGAGGTGGTTCAAGCACACGCACATTATTTTGCAGAGACCCAGTCGGGCTACTCTGCCTGTCCTGGGACGGCCACAGCTTCCAGCTGAGGGGGGCAGTAACCTCTCCCAGTAAGTTAACTCAGTCCTTCCTAGTTTACCTATGTTTTCAGCTGCCATTTCTGAGCAAACTCTCTGTATCTTCTCCTGAATGCCAGTTTGTCACACCAGAAAGGATCCTTGTCATTCTGCTCAACTAGAAGTGGGAGGCCCAGAATCACCTGGCTAAATCTTTCCCTGGGAAGGGAACCAAAGACGTTGCCTAGTAAGAGCCTCAGCAGAGACAAGGACAGACGGCGGCAGAAGCTTGTGAAAACAAGAGGCTGGGTGGTGTGTAGGGGGAATGTGCTGAGGGAGGTACTTTGCCTCTTCCTGGGGAGAAGCAGGATGTCCTTGGTGAGAGCATGCTGCAGTCAGCAGAGAGCCCGGCCAGGCAGAGACAGGGCTAGCCATGCCTGACTGAGCAGCACTTCGTGCCCCCGTAGGGATGTGTTGTTCAGCTGGCAGCGTCTCCTGCTGCTGTACGGAGCCCGTGACGGGAATTGCTGTTTCTCCTAGGGAAGGAGGTGCCAGAGCCTTCCTCATTCCTTCCCTGCAGGCCTGTGTTTCTCAGCCCACATCACCAGCCAGGCACATCATGAAGTCGAATTCCAGCCTTCTCCAGTATCCAGAAAGGCTGGAATTATTTATTTCAGTTCAACCTTGCAAAGCAGAGAGCTCAAGATGCCAGGGTGCTTTTTATATCCCAGATTTCAAAGTAGGCCTCACGTCTAGCACCCAAGATGCAAGACAACTCTTCTGATTTTCCAGCATGCTTAAGCTGAGGACAAAATGATGAATGCTGCACTGATGACCCACAAACAGCCTCAGAATCTAGAAAATTATGGATTTATGTGGGTTTTTTCTTCAGCTACAAATTTTGTATTCCATTCTCACCAGGTACCTTCAGAACACAAGACAGTTGATAACAGAAAAAGGGCTTTTGGGGAGACACCAGCTCTCACGTGGGTGAAACTCCTTGTAAAATGCTGAAACCATGCATGGATGAATCCTGAAGACAGATGGTTCCTGGTTTTCATGATCTGAAGGACTCTCATGGCTGAATCACACAGTAAGCCCCATTTCCAAGTTTCCGTGATGAAGGCCAAAAGCAA
The DNA here is from genome assembly GCA_013398225.1 of Steatornis caripensis. Classification (NCBI taxonomy): domain Eukaryota; kingdom Metazoa; phylum Chordata; class Aves; order Caprimulgiformes; family Steatornithidae; genus Steatornis; species Steatornis caripensis. The sequence goes on from VZSC01002510.1 coordinate 48,282, forward strand.
GAACAGACTGAGGCATATCATGAATGGTTTCTGGATCATGCTGCCATGGTTCAGGGGAATTAGGAACACTATTATATTTGACAGAGTTTTACACAGAAGTGAACATGCTACAGGTTAGAGAGGAATCAGGCACTTAACCCACAGACTAGCAAAAATTGTGGTTTTGTCTTCAAAGATAAAGATGAAAAGCAGTTAATTTTGTCCAGTTACACATTGCAGAAATGAACCCTGACCAAATTAAGCTAACCAAGTCCCCAAATTGTAGATGGGGACCTTGTAGTTTGAGTTTGGGGTGTGAAAGATGTCCAAATACGACCAAGATCAATCCTTTGCGTGCCAACCCTCACCCATCAGTGAGACTCCTAGGAGGGAGAGGATGGCCCTGTGTGGAACTGGAGTTTATTGCATGAATCCTCTCCGCTCAAACACTTTGTCACGTATGAAACACCCAGTGTCCTCCATCTTCCCCCCACAGCCTCCTCTCCCTGCGGCTGCTGCACCACTGATTCACATGCCCCTCCAGAGTTTGCAGGACTCCTACGAGCCTCTACTGTAGACTGGCCTGAGGAGATGGTTCACACTGTGCTCACAAAACCCACAAAACTCAGTGGAAATTTCAGCCCTGCGATAACGATCCAAATTTCCACGAGCCCATAAAGCACTATAAAAAATCCAGTGGGGAGAGTGCAAGATCATGCATACCTGTGCAGAATTACTCGTCCCTCAGGCAGAAAGCAGAAAGAAGGATGAAAGCAGAAAGAAGGATGTACGAGGAGCAGGAATAAGTGAAATAGGAGCAAAGGTGCCAGGGCTACATCTTTCTCTCCAGAAAACTCAAAACTATGGAGGTGCAAACTGTTCCCAAAGAAAATGGCTACTTTTTTTTAAAGTAAAGTCTGGAGAAAGCAAGACTGACAATGATCCATAAAACCCTGGGAAGCTCAGATCAGAGTGTTCTTCTTTTCTCCAAGCATCGATACAAAGTGAAGAACAAAGAAAGGATTGCACAAGTGTAGAAACCAGGGTAAATTTTTAAATACTTTTTTTAAATCCTACAGCATAACGCTGCTGCGGAGAAGAGCAAGCCCCAGCTTTTGTGGCGGTAGAACCTGCCACATACTTGCCCTGGGTAATGAGCTCGGAGGAGGAGATTTGAAAGAAGACTTTGCATTGTTCGAGGAGGCTCTGGAGCAGAGGGAGGGTGGAATTCCATCTGTTCACTTCCGCGCGGTTCAGTGAGCTGCTTCACTTTTAATGGTTCACTAGGCTGTGACACTTAGCAGAAATTACGGCAAATGTTTTTTAAAACCTTTACATTATCATTTAAGAAGCCGCATGACAAGATCACTGAAAAGCTAACCCTTTGATCTCTGTCTCTTGTGAGGTTTTTTTGTCTGATAATGGAGACAATGTACCATGTGCCATTGAGGCTGGATAATGTGTTGGTGTGCTTACGTTCACTTTGCCTCCTGTCTTAATGGCATTCTCTGTGGTGGTTTTTTCACACTATCACAAAAAAAAAGAAAGGTTATTGCCCTTAAAATCTATAGTCACCTCAGTAGTTCCCATATAGCTCTTCGCGTGTTAGGGGAGCTGACAAACAGCTCGCACGCCAGCTCAGATAGGAAGTACCCTATGTTACCGATCAGGTGGAATTCCACTTTGCCTGCTTGAGTGACTCTTTGAACAATGTAAATCATTAAGTAGGTCTTTGCAATGGTGCAGAAAGGTGATGGGGGAAGGGAGCTCTGTATCTGGTGCTTGTTCAATGTGATTTCACAAGAAGTCAGTTTATTTTCCACAAACTTCTGAAGAAGACCAAGTGGTAGTCAACAAGTCCAGTTTGACTTGAAGACAAGGACAGGAAGTTATGGTAAATTTTTGTGTACTTCTGTGTTTAATCAGCATTTAGGACACATTTCCTCCCTACATTTTCTCCTTACCATCAGAGTTTTCAGCACTTGCTTGTATAAATCTATCTTTTCCATCTAGAGAGAAGCCTATGGAGTGTCTGGAAAACCTTGAGCAACCATTTGGATCTCTTCAATGCTGTAGAAATTGGCCCTTTAAATACCAAGGGAAAATTTTTACCTTTTTGCAAAGAAGAAGGGAAACACGTATAAATGCAGTCAGACTCCCCACAGATCCATGGCTTGCAAAGCTTTCTGCTGCCTTAGCTCTAGTCAAAGGAAATGGTCTACAGCTTCTTTAGACAGACCACACTCCTCTATCAACTGCGCTGCGCAGGCAGTGTGTTTCTGAAACAAGCATCCTGAAAAACAAACGGAGACTACAGATTCCAGCCCTTAGAGATTATTCTTACCTTCTCCAATCTTCAAGAATTAAATACTAAAGCCTGCTTTGGTGTTAGGGGACAACTATGAAGTGTAGATTTAGAACAATTTTTTTCCTTTTAACAGTCGCGTCTGATCCAGGCCATGCACATGAGTTCACTGAAAGCGTACAAGCCCTTTGCTGTGTGAAGACATCCCACAGGAAATTGATATCTCAAAGATATAGATCCTGAACTGGAATGGTATCCACAGCACCGGCTTCATTGTGCTCACATTTTACCAAGGAGCCTGGTCAGCACACTTTACAAATGGCATTCTAGCCATCATCAAGGAAAATTTTAAAGTAAAACATAGTTAAATAAACCCAGTGAATTCCTGCTACGGCTCTGCTACTGTGTTTGCCCTCTCGCCCATTTTCCTCCTACACAGTGGGATCTACCAGAAGAGCAAAAGGGTGCACAGAACATTTATGAGAAGGCTGATAAGTATTCGCTGAGAAGAGACAGAGAGAGAGGTCACCAGAGATGGGGAGGGAGAAGGAAGAAAGGACTGCAGCTGGATTTCAGGTGGAAGAACATGATACTTTGGACAAGCCAGTAGCAATAAAGAGGAACTAGATGAGCTGGCTGGGATTCCGGCTGTGAGTAGCTTCATATTTTCCCCTCTAGCTACTGACTTGGGTAAGGAGCTACTGACCTTGAGAATTTGCCTGACATCTAAAGTGGCACAAATAAATCAAACAAAAGCAAGCAGCTAAATATTGGCACTACAGGTCTGTTCTGCATTGCTCCCTGCCTCATCTCCATGCTGCACTTTGCCCACGATCCCACATCACCTGCACAGCTCGGGAGCATCCAGGCTGGGGAAGTCCTCACNAGCTGTGAGTAGCTTCATATTGTCCCCTCTAGCTGCTGACTTGGGTAAGGCGCTACTGACCTTGAGAATTTGCCTGACATCTAAACTGACACAAATAAATCAAACAAAAGCAAGTAGCTAAATATTGGCACTACAGGTCTGTTCTGCATTGCTCCCTGCCTCATCTCCATGCTGCACTTTGCCCACGATCCCACATCACCTGCACAGCTCGGGAGCATCCAGGCTGGGGAAGTCCTCACATCACACTGCTCATACGCTGGTTGCCTCTGGCTGTCTCTGGCTTGTCTGAAACAGGTACAGAGACAGTGNCAATCTTCAAGAATTAAATACTAAAGCCTGCTTTGGTGTTAGGGGACAACTATGAAGTGTAGATTTAGAACAATTTTTTTCCTTTTAACAGTCGCGTCTGATCCAGGCCATGCACATGAGTTCACTGAAAGCGTACAAGCCCTTTGCTGTGTGAAGACATCCCACAGGAAATTGATATCTCAAAGATATAGATCCTGAACTGGAATGGTATCCACAGCACCGGCTTCATTGTGCTCACATTTTACCAAGGAGCCTGGTCAGCACACTTTACAAATGGCATTCTAGCCATCATCAAGGAAAATTTTAAAGTAAAACATAGTTAAATAAACCCAGTGAATTCCTGCTACGGCTCTGCTACTGTGTTTGCCCTCTCGCCCATTTTCCTCCTACACAGTGGGATCTACCAGAAGAGCAAAAGGGTGCACAGAACATTTATGAGAAGGCTGATAAGTATTCTCTGAGAAGAGACAGAGAGAGAGGTCACCAGAGATGGGGAGGGAGAAGGAAGAAAGGACTGCAGCTGGATTTCAGGTGGAAGAACATGATACTTTGGACAAGCCAGTAGCAATAAAGAGGAACTAGATGAGCTGGCTGGGATTCCGGCTGTGAGTAGCTTCATATTTTCCCCTCTAGCTACTGACTTGGGTAAGGAGCTACTGACCTTGAGAATTTGCCTGACATCTAAAGTGGCACAAATAAATCAAACAAAAGCAAGCAGCTAAATATTGGCACTACAGGTCTGTTCTGCATTGCTCCCTGCCTCATCTCCATGCTGCACTTTGCCCACGATCCCACATCACCTGCACAGCTCGGGAGCATCCAGGCTGGGGAAGTCCTCACATCACACTGCTCATACGCTGGTTGCCTCTGGCTGTCTCTGGCTTGTCTGAAACAGGTACAGAGACAGTGGGATACCCTCCTCTGCCCCACCTCAGCTCTGCTGAAATGTAAGCCCAAATATTTCTTTTCAAGCAGTGCCCAAGTCTTTTTTTTCCTTCCCCTCTTGGGGATTTGAAAAAGCTCATTTGAACTCCAGCGTCCCTGTACCTGTGAGTATGTGCAGTGGCCAGTGAATCCTTTATGTTACGGGAACATGCTACCTTTCAATCTCAACGTGGAATCCTTCCTGCAGAAATATCCATATCTCATGAAGCTGGAAAAGCATGGCCAGTATAGAGCAAATAAATCTATCTGCATGTGGACTTTGACTGGTATCAAACTGGCTCATTTATTGCCACAACTCTTTGCTGGGAGATTTTTGTTCTGCTGTAGAGCTGCTAAATTCCCCTTGAGTACTATTAGTGTTGNTTTTTCCTTCCCCTCTTGGGGATTTGAAAAGCTCATTTGAACTCCAGCGTCCCTTTACCTGTGAGTATGTGCAGTGGCCAGTGAATCCTTTATGTTACGGGAACATGCTACCTTTCAATCTCAACGTGGAATCCTTCCTGCAGAAATATCCATATCTCATGAAGCTGGAAAAGCATGGCCAGTATAGAGCAAATAAATCTATCTGCATGTGGACTTTGACTGGTATCAAACTGGCTCATTTATTGCCACAACTCTTTGCTGGGAGATTTTTGTTCTGCTGTAGAGCTGCTAAATTCCCCTTGAGTACTATTAGTGTTGCTGCTTTTTATGTCTCTCTCCATGACACTACTCAATGCAAGTTATAATTAACTCAGAGGAAGTAGAAGGGGATGGACTCTGTCTGTTTAGGGGGAGATGGGTACAGAACGGGAAAAGATAATACCAAATCACCTTTGGGCTTTCTATTATCGCATGAACCTTGGGCCTCGGTTATTTTCAGACCTCACCTTTCTACTGAGAGGCAGCCCAAAGCTGGTTGTCAGCTGCAAACTACAGCAATCAGGACTGATTTTCAGAGCTGCGGGAGGACTTGGGTAACTTGACTCATAAAACCTTTGTACTGGCCTTTTGCACAAGACTGGTTTTTAGCCTTGAAGAACTACAGAAGCCACCCCTGGCTGAGATCCTAGTATCAAAGGTGAAAACATGTCTGTTTTCCAGCAACACTGGACAACCCGGAGAACAATTTATTGCTTAACTATTAAAGATCCAAATACAGGACCTATGCTGACTCCCATAGATGCCCACATTTGTGCATGCACACACCAGCTGGAGGGCTATTACGCAGCTGAG
>VZSC01002510.1:54547-65597 GCA_013398225.1 Steatornis caripensis
TTGTATTTTTCCAATAATATTCTAAGGAACTTGACATTCTCGGAGGAGAAGAGCAGTCTTACTCTAGGTGGCCCTACTTTGGTCTCAGCTAGACATCCGTGAGTGATGAGGTCTCACATGTTTAACAAAGGTTCCCACAAATATTTTCCCCCTGACGCAGTGATGCCTGTGAAATTCTGTGGGCATGTCCTCCTCACAAAAAAACCCCATGCCAACTCCATATACTCCAGAAAACATCTGCTCCATACTCTCATTTCCCCTGTTTTGAGCCATTATCCCACTGATCCATCACACTTGCTCATCCCAATAATCTGGTAGTATTTAGAGCTGGTCTCCTTGCCCAGCAACTGTTTTGCAAAGCTGATTTGTCAGAAATCAGCTTAGTGGTCTCTTGTCACCACTACTCCCTGGGGCGCTTACTTCTCCTGCCAATGCTAGCCCTACAGTGGTGGCTCAGCCAATCGCCGGGACTGCCCTGCCACAGGAATAGGTAGCCAGAGGCAGATTTGTTTTCCCTTCCGTTCCCCAGGGTGACAGTCCCACGCAGACAGGTGAAGGTATCTCCCAAATGTCAGAAAGATCTATGCGGCTGGTGCTGAAGGAAGAGGCAATAGCTCTTCTGTTTTGTGCATGGCAGTACATGCTTTTCTTGCTTCATGCTGGGCCAAAAAGACCAATTTCATTCTTCTTGCTGCTGCTGTCAATGCTGCATCAAATACATGTGCATTCAGACAGGGCTTTAAATGTAAACTACAGAGGTCAGCCTTAGCATCTGGCCGTGAGTTGGAAATTTGTTCTTTACACCCCGAGTGCAATAAAAAGATATCTGCAATTACGGCGACTTTATTTATACAGCACAAAGCTTTTAGAGACTGTTAATGAGCTAATGTTTTTAGGATGCTCTTAATTGTCAAGATTTCGTGTATTTTCTCCATGTGTGCTTGGTGGGGAAACAGAGGCAGATTTTTGTCCCTTTAGCCTCCTGCGGTAGAAGTATTCTCTATTCTTTTCACTCTCTCCACTTGGGTCACATTTTTAAGGCTCGTTTTGCCAGCTAAGGGGAAAAAAACTTCCATCTGGAGCGCCAAAGATTTCTAGAAACCAATATATTTAAGAAAGCTAATGCTTTCTTATTGAAACTGAGGTCGTGGTTAAAAAGCCCCAACAGTTGTTGCTGTTAGCCAAAGCTTGTAGAACACCCCTACAAATCCTGTTTCCATCTTTGATGCAGACAGCAAATAGCGGGGTCCCACCCCATGTGCTGCTGCGATTTTTGACCTTCTTGGGTGAAATCCATCGCAGTCTGAAACTGGGAGATGAGTCACAGAGAATTGAAGGAACAGGGAAAATGCAAAACAAATGAAATAATGGTAAAATAAGGGCAACGTTCTGCCTAGCAGATGTTTAGTGCTCCGTCAGTCTCGTTACCTTTGTTTAAATGTTTGAATCAATGCTTTTAATTTAATAAACAAAACAGATGCAAAATTTGCAGGTAAGTGTTCGGAGTGAATGTCAAGGCACAGCGAGCAATCTGCATGTCCCCTGGGACCATGGTTTTTGGTCCAGGATGGGAAACCTGTTGCTAGAATTGTTCCCAGANATGTTTGAATCAATGCTTTTAGTTTAATAAACAAAACAGATGCAAAATTTGCAGGTAAGTGTTCAGAGTGAATGTCAAGGCACAGCGAGCAATCTGCATGTCCCCTGGGACCATGGTTTTTGGTCCAGGATGGGAAACCTGTTGCTAGAATTGTTCCCAGATTATATCCCACTGGCCCTGATTACCTTGATGTTGGGGAAATGTCTCGAGGGACGTAAATTGCCTAGAATCATTTGCAACAGCTGCCAGCAACTGCGATTCTATGTTATTACAAAAGCAATCTTCCTTCCTGGGAATTTGGTTTGCAAAAATAGAAGAATTAATAGAAATAGAAAGAAAGGTTTTAAAATAAGATCGGTTTCCAAAAACTGGGTGCCCTGTTTGACACAAGTATCCCTCATGCTCTCACATGGGAATAGTCACAGAAGTGACTGTCACAAGATGGTACCTGCTTATGAAAAATAAATCTCTCCCTTGAATTTAGGCAGGCTCGAGTCAATATTTCCTGCAGAAGGAATCTCTCCTTTAAGCTCAGTATATTTTCTGGAACAATGGATATTGAATTGTGTCTGTTAATATAATCACTTGACATCTACCGTTTTGTATATTTCGTGTGCCAGTGAAACCTTCTCTGTATTGCTAATGAAATAATTTTTTTATGTTCTCAATAATCATTATTCTTTTTAATGAAAAGTTAGGGCAGATCTTTCAGACCTTACATGTGGGAATAATTTCTACCCTCACATTGCTTTCTTGAGTAACTTAAACTGACTTGAATGAATTAAAGTTTTGTAGGGATGGCTTGTTCATAACTTAAGTGCTAATTGACATCCATTTCAGAACATGACATTCCAGAACAAACTCTACTTTAAGACATTAATGCAATTACGGTTTTTATAACAATTGGTATAATTATGTTTTGAGTAATAACTAATAAGTCATTGCAGTGGAATGTTAAGGTAATGTTTCCTGCCAGCTGCCTTCAAAAATCCTCTGTCAGAGACAGTGAGAAAGACCTGTCCTGAGTCACATAAACATTTCCCACAAACATGGTGAAATAAAAGGACAGGAGACACAATACTTGTGCCTCTTAATTTTGAGGCACGACTAATTCTAGTGCTAGGAAATTTTGGAGTTCTAGGATCATAAATGAAACAAATAATTGTTTCATTTCAATGCCTTTGCATCAGAAACTGGGTCAGGTCCAGATCCAGTGGTCAGTCTAATAAGTGATGAATAGCTAAAGTGAGCCGCTGGTACTTTATTTCCTATCCCTTGCTCTACCTCCTCTTTAACACTCAGGTAACTGTCAGAAAGGGGCCCAGCTATTACAGATGACAAGGGGTAAATGCCTTCATGTTGTCCTCCAAAGGTTAAGGTTTACCAGCCTCAGTCGGAAGCCACAATCTCCAATAACCATTAATCCACTAAACTCCAGTACAAGTGAACATATTTATGGCTGCAGTCACTAAAGGGTGAAATAAAGATTAGTTTTTAGTTAGGAACGCAAAGCTTTTTAGATCAATACAGACCCACTGCTGAAATCAATCTAAAGTTTGGAATTTTTAAGTAAAGATTTACTAGGCTTCCTTGTACAGTTAATTTTCCAAAGGGGGAATAGTCTCAGCAATGTTACATAGTAATCAAATTGAGTAAACACTAGTCAGTTCGTAAACTGACCTCAGTTATGCGCATAGCAAATGAGTCTGCAGCAATAAAAACACCCATAATGTGGATAGTAAATTTGCCAATAAACAGGTAAAGCCAAAATGCACATATAGACTAACACGATAAAATATTAGTAGCTACATTTGCCTATTTGAAAACATAAATAATCAATAGACATTAATAATGAAGTTGTTCGTGCGTTTCTTTATTACTGTGCATATTAAGTGTTTCAATTATTTCTACTTAGTTTGATAGATAAATGTATATGCACATTTCATGCCTTGAAAAGAATATAGGATTACTCTTCAAAACAAAAGCTACTGTTTAGATGAAAGAACAAGTGGACTGGAAATACACAGCTTGTTATACCCCTCTGCTGTTCATGTTTGATGCATGTATACAATTTATTATGCAATTTCTTGAGATTTGACAAAGTAATTGTCTGGCAAACCATAGCTTTAATGATGGTTTTTCTGCTTCATACAAAAGGTCTGAAGGTAGCGTAGGAAAATTACTTAATAGATCAGTGTCTATAAATGCTGTTAATATGTATTATATATATATGTGCGATGGTAACCCAAGTTATTTTCTGAGTTACCGCACAATATGTTGTGAGATTCCATGTGGTAAATTCGTTTTTTGTCATCAGAGCTACTGCATGAAATCTTGTACGTTGAGCTGTAACTTCCAAAATAACTCGGGTCACTGCCCTAGCTTTAGTCTTGGTGTCTGTCACTGGGAGTTCTTGACCGTGGACCAAGGGCTGTGAAGAGCCTGGATGTTACAAAAGCACCGTGGTAGCTTAAAAAAGTCAGAATTTCCCTTGTTAATCCCGTTTTAAAGGGCTTGTCGCTTGGCAGTTAAAATCCATTCAGGTCTGAAACCGAAGTCAAGGTGCAATATATGAATTCCTTTCAATCATATTAATTTTAAATCATTGCGGCTGTTATTGAGATAAGGAGCACTGAAATCCTAAAGTTTTATTATTTTGAACACTTTTGCCGCCTTTTGTAACTAAAATACACTTAGTTTTAAAAAACGAAATTTCTTGGGAGAGGGATGTTCTTCATCTTGCCTGCCTCCCTGTTTTATCATCGGTAAAGACCACTGGCCAGATTCATAGCCTGTGTGTGCGAGCGCTGAGTCCACTAGGACCATCCTTTTACATCAGCAATGAACCTTTGTCTGCTGGTGAGCTGTACTCGAATGAAGTTATAATGGAACCTTTTCATTTTTTTCTAGTGTCGTTTCTCAGCTCTAATGTGTTTGGGATGTTTATTTGTACCTCGGTGGAAATGAATATGAAGCATTGGGCAGATAGGAAGATGTTATCACATGAGCAATAGGTACCTGAAAACCACCCAGGCAGCTTGAGCCAAAGAAAAAAAATGAGATGAAGTTCTGGTGACTGAGCTCTGACATCAACTATTGCTTTATTCTATTTCATCTCTATTTTTTAGAATTAATCATATCTACCCTCATACTTGCTTTTTTGCCTCCCATATAAGGCTCATGAATGAGTCTGTTGATAACAGAGAAGGCTAAAGTCTCCTCTTAGCCCTCTGGTACAACAGAAACAGGGTTAGTATTGATTTCCTCACACTCCCCGTTTGGCACCATGGAAATATTTGAAAAGGTGAGGGGGGAAGAATTTCCAGCTGTGAACAGTTGGCATATCCTTCACACCAAAGCAGACCACAGATGATCTGCTCGTATTCCAAAGCAATGTCACTCAGAGCCAAATACAAGGACATTTTTATTATGTGAACTAGATGCTGGCCTGAAACAGCTGGCTGGTGACACATGGAGCCTTGCCAGCCATTCAGTGATGACTTCTTTTTGGTTTCTACTGCCTGGGCCAGATTTGAACCAGGGAGCTGGACATAACTGCCCACTTTGCTGAGAAGCAGAGAAACACTTCAGCAAAGGAAAGGGATTCTTTTCCTGCTCCTGTTTTCTCCTCATTCAGAGTATCTGCTACCAAAGTTATATGTTTGTATATTTATACAATGCTATGCCAACCTCAGGGTGCTAGTTGGACCTAGTTGCATTTGGACATAGTGGAGACGAGACAATACAGAAGTCCTTGTTTATCTGGGTATTTAGTTGGGTTAAGTCGAAGTCACTACTGGAGCTCACCAAAATCTCACTCACCAACTAATGAGGGTCAACACCAGTTAGGGGAATAATACTTGACCTTCACTAGCCACATAAAGTTAAAGATTACCTGGTTTTAACCTCATGAAGCCCTGCCTCCATGTTTTGTGTTGGTTTTTTTTCCCCTCAGCTAACTAGCTAACTTGAGTTAGCAGGTTCTGGCCTTAAAAATACAGTTTGGAATATGGGGGAGAAGCAGCACATTGACTACTTCACAATGGTGAATAGGTCTGGTTACCAAGAAAGTGATGATACATGATCTCTGTAGAGAGATCAGCTTTTTCCTCTCTGCAGCAGAACGAGACTGTACAATTTAAGTAACGCACTACTACTTAAGCAGTCAGGTCAGAAGATGCTCTGTGTTACCTTAGAAAGACGGAGTAAAGCAAAGGGAGACTGTAAACCTTAACTCGCATTTCCTTTGCTGTTTTATACTTATGTTTAATTTATGCCCCCAAAATTATGCTCATGAATAAGCATCTTGGTAGTCAAAGTTAGCACCACATTTTATTTTAAACCATCATTTCCTCACGAGGGAATCAACATCCAATGAGTCCTCTCTGCTACATCCAAAGGGACGAGACAATCTTGGGGCAGTTCCAATGGAGCACTATGGGAAAGATTTTTGTCCCCAGAGCACTTAGACGTGATGGAGAAGAAAAGTCTTTGTCAGCAGACTTTGCTTGAAAGGGAATTAAACAATTTTTCGCAGCTCTTCTCTCCCTGTTAGTGCTCCCTTGGGGCTTGTGAGAGCCACGTTAAACCTATGGATTATGTATTACTTCGGTACAAAAATGCACTCTAAGTCTAACCACCGCAATTCAGCTAGTTTCTGTTGTGCTGAAGCTTGCCCTTTCCCCTGTGTGTCTCAAAGTGTTGCCTCAAGAAGCCAAGCAACCGGCATGGAGCACTCCTCCACTTGGTGATGGCTCCTTACAAAGCCTGACCGTGACGTTAGGGCAATTGTGGTGTCACTTGCCACCAACATACACTCCTCCTAGTTCTGCAACGGGTCCTGTGGGCACCAGGCTGGGAAAATCAAGCCAAATTGAATGGTGAATGCAGACACGTCAGGAAAGCATTCCCTTTCAAGAAAGCACTTAAGAATATGCTTTAAGAAATGCTTAAATGCTTTCCTGAACAGAAATGGACTTAAGCACAAGAGAGTATCCCTTAATTGGGAGTACAGTGCAGACACAATCACTAAAGCTCATATTATGTGCCTGAAAATCAAGTCCCAGAGCGTAAGCTTTTCCGAGTGATGGTTAGAGGGTTCCTAGTTGTAGCATGGTTCTGTACAGAAGGATTTGCTTAATCCACCTTGCTTTTAGATTACAGTTTCCCCAAGCTTAGCTGCTTCTTTTAACAGTTCTGAGTTCTGCCCCCCCAAAGTTATTTTAATAACTCTTTCAGAGGCAATACCTTATATTTTGCATTTTCAGAAGCTACTGGTTTTCTACAAACTTTATTCATGTCATCTTGATTGCACAGCATTGCATTGAATGACTTTTTTAGTTTTTATGTAGTTTACCCTATTGCCTTGGGACTGTGAGACGAGGAAGAACAATTTGTCTTTTAGTGCTCTTAGGATCACTCATTTAGGGTCCTGTTCGGCAGCTCCCAGAACACCCCCACCAGAGCTTTGGGTAAGCAGAGCAGAAGTCTGAATACTTAATGGTATTATGACTCTGTTGAGGAAAAAAATATGCTCTGTATACACCCAGGCATAGAAACAACACTTGACAATACGTCTGTGTGTATAAATAAAACCAGTCAGTGTTCTTTGAGGAATCTCAAAGCACTGGGCAAGCATGGATTAACCAGGACACAACACAGGCAATCAGGATGCCTGTGACATTTCTGGGGCCAGTTGTGCCAGTCTCCAGAGCCACACGGTTGCGGCAGCCACCGGCAGAGCAAGCGTAATAGTCAACATTCACGAATACCCAGCTAGGGGTGGAGCTGGGCAGATGTGCTCAGCAGGGCTGATGGATCACAAGCTGGGAGAGCCTTGGACTGCACTAATGAAAACTTGTTTCAGCATTTAACTGAAGCAGAGAGATATTAAAGGATGCACCTGGGTCAAGGTTGTTACATCTACATTATTAGACCCAAGATAACTTTTGATTTCAGATCTCTTTCCCTCCTAGCTCCTTGGAATGCCTCACATCTCCTTGGTTTCCAGGGAACAGGCCTCCTCAGGGAACAACAAGGCACCTGTGAGCTTTGGATGGTTCCCAGGCCCTAACCTTAAAGCATGCAAACCAGTGTAGGTACAATCACTGTGTGCCAGTGGTAGGAATCCAGACGACCAGACTCGTGGGCCCTGGCTCTAACAACCACCAGTGCAACCTCCTGAAATCTTCCACTCCTGCCCTACTCCTAGGTTGACACTACCTGGCAATGGAGGAAGTAAGTAGCTCATCTGTACTCCAGGAACAGCACAGCTGTGATGCCACATCTACCTTCAGAATTGTGAGTTTACAAACTTCCAAGTTAGAACTTTGGGGTGGATTATACAACAATGTTCAGCATGAGTAGCAACGTTATTGGCAACAGCCAGTCCTGCTGTTGCTCATCTATTTGTATCGTACTTGTCCTACAAAAGCGATCCATCCAACCAACCAGTATGGCAATGTTGCTCAACAAAACCGATCCAGCTCACCTGTAGTCTTTACCTCTTCATTTCCCGCGGTGGGAGATCCCATCCACATACAGGTGGCTCTGGTGAGCGCTATCATCTCTGTCCTACCATTTGAAATGCAACAGTGGCAGAAATGCAGACTGTTGAGAGAGTTCAGCAGGCCAGACAACATGCACAAAGGCAATTTCTATGCCCCAAACAGGGGAGCCAGCTGAAGCTCTGTTTTTGACAGCGGTCTCACTGACAAGGGGGCAGCTGTTCAGAACTGACACTTATTTTTGTTCTTAATAATTAAGATACTGTGCATGTAACTTGATTTCTGAGCTGTGCCATGATAACAGTGTATATTGCAACAACAAAATCTGCAAAAAATCCGCCACAGAACATCAGTTGTGCAGAGATATGTTTTGCATTACAAGCACAAATAATAAAGGGGTTCTAAACTTCTCTTTTTTATATAATTACTCTTAGTGAAAAATATTTATCTTGCTTATTTATCGAGTTTGTGCCCTGGGATTTTAATGACAATGCCTTATACTTTCTTGATGAAGTCCCCCTCTGCATGAGGACCTCTTCTTTTAATTGCAAGATGTGATTGAGCTCCTTTTGCAGTATTGGCCTCCCTACTACAAGCCTCTGCAGTGAGGCTTTGGTAAACTGAGGAGTCTGCATGGAAAGAAAGAGATGAGCGAAGGGAAGACAAGTAAAACATCTACTAGCCTCTGGCTTTGAAAAGATGAAATCACGGGGCACTGCCTGCTGTTCTTTGGAAATCCTGCTTAGGGATAGATCCCTATAGCTACAATAGTGAAAGCTTGGAACTTGGTATGTGTTCAGTGTCTCGGGAGAGATGCTCTTTGCTCCCAGTGGTTTACCTGAAGCCTGTGATGGTCTTAGGCTTATAAGGTTGAGACATTAAGTTCCTCCTTAAACCAAGTGGTAAGTACATCTAGTTTTGCTCCACAGAAAAAAAATGGGTAATTTTACATGGTGCAGGTCAGGGAGTAACCACAGAAGAAAGAAAACATGTATTTTCTGCTGACAGTTGCTGCCTATAAGAGAGCAATTTTAATTTTCTACTTTGCAGATATAATGCGTATAATTTTGAAAAGCACCCAAAAGCATTAGAAACTTTGAAGTGCCCAAGCCCATTAAGAAAATACCATACCCAGACCTTTTGGAAATACTTGTCCAATGTAATTCATAAGTGACCGCAAATCATATATATGAGTAAGACTGAACTTTGCTTTAACTTGAGTTAGTATAGCAAAGTTAAATAAAAATTAAACAGGCCCTTTCACTAATGAGCAAAACATACCAGTATGCTAGTCCCAGAGACTTGCAACACATTGACACAGACGTATTTTGGCAGCTTACAATGGTACAAGAGTGTGTGACACATCAGTCAGTGAAAACTGATACAACACCCCATGGGAATTATTCACAGTGATTACAGCAGCAAAGTTCAGCAGCACAAGCACTATACTAAAATTGTTCTTCCCATCTACTACAGTTGGGAGACAACTCCCATCACTGAAGACACCAGCTACTACCGAAACGGAAGTGTCTTATAATTCATGTTTCTCTTCATCCGAACAGGGTCAAAATCTGAGTGGCAAACAGGGTACAACTGGGAGGAAGGGGAGGCACGATGGGAGCAAAACAAAGAAAACAGTTTAGAAGCAGCACATGAAGGTGTCATTCTTCTGGGAAGAATACCATGCCCTAAAACACCAGCTCCCTAACCTCTCGTGGAAATTACTTGCGGAAACAACTGATGTCCAGGGGAGGAGGAAGGGAACTATCTAGTGCGGAAAACCAGAAAGGTATGGCAGAACTTCTTTTTTTAAGGTCACCAGAAAATAAATAAAAGCAAAAACTGCCTTGATGCCTTTCAGTTCCAGTCCTTTGCATTCCTGAGCAATCTGACCCCAGCTCTGCAAATGCGTTGGCATCCTTGGCCAAGTCAAAGAGAAAGACCATGAGACATGGCATTCAAAGTCCCACTGCTGGTGTGTACTTTAATTAAAGAGAGCCTGAGTATTATCTGGGAAAGGGGATGGGGCTCATGGCTTTCACACCAGGTAAAACTTTCTGTAAGTGCTCAGTCCAGTTTCCTTTCCTGTGCATTTTATTCAAGGGCATACATTCCACCTTTTTTTGTCTTTTCTTTTTCTTTTTTTTTTTGACAATTGGAGGTTTGACAACAGAAGAGCAGAGCTATAAATGTGAGAGTGTAATATATCATGAGGTAAAGTGTGGAGTACATGTCCTCTACCAAAATGCCCCTTGGTGGAAAGAAAAAGCCCAAAATGCCTACAGTGAGAATACCCTCTTCTTCTTAGAAATATAAAGGAGCAAAAAACAAAACAAAGCCCCAACCCATGGGCTGTGCTGTGCACGTTTCTAGGGTACCGGCTCTGGCAGAAAGTTGAAAGGTTACGTTTGTGAAATAGCAGCTGCTTTCCTGCCGTTTGATTCAGGCTTCTGCGTTGCAAAGTCTCGAAACCGAAAGACAAATCTGACAATATGCTAATCTTCCAATAAAAAAAAAAAGTGACTTCTGAACCCTTATCTGTTGAAGAGCTGACAGTGAAGTTCAGAGACGGTTGTCTAACCAGACAAAACGATAGAGAAAATATGCCTTCAAACAAGATCATAAATCTTGAACAGTGCAGAGGAACAAATGTAAAGGGAATGTTTTACCACTAACACCATTTAGTAGCCTCACTTTCTTTCTCTCCCCTCCACCCCTCCAACCTCATCATACTGGCAAGGAAGCAGGATGTATCCTGTCAAAGCAATAATATAAATACAAGGGGGATGGCGGTGGGGTGACAATATATCAGGTACTAAAATCAGACATTATTTCCATCACATCCGGGGTGCGAGGGGAGAGTAGAGACACAAAACAAATACTGTGCAACCTGAATACAACAGACTTACTCCCCCCGCCCCCCCCCCCCCCCCCCCCCCCCCCC
>VZSC01002510.1:70226-97051 GCA_013398225.1 Steatornis caripensis
GGCCGCGGCTCCCTCGGCCGTCGTGCCTGGTCCGTGGGGCTAACGCGCGAACGGGAGGCTTCGCCGGGCGTGTGGGAGCCCGCGCCTCGGGAACCTGTTGTAATTATTTGTTATGGGCCGTGTTTATTCATACACCACCACCACCACCACCACCCCCCGCAATGCTACTCCTCAACAAGGAGTTGCATCTGCAGGGCGTTTTAAGCTGTAATACCCAAGTCCTAAATCTAATCAGTTTTTTCATAAATACCCGCGTTATTCGTGCGCACCCTGGTATTGCTGATGTTCGGGTGATGTCCGTTTCGTGCACAGAAACTTGTGACTTCATAGTCCTTACATCTATGGCATGTCAGTTATTTTCGTTTAATAAGGTAATGAATCATGATGTCAAAGATTGACAATATGAGGTCCGTGTTAGGAGCTGAAAGCGCAGCATGTAGTTTAATGAGCAGTAAATATGCCCCGAATGAAGGGGATATTTATTTTTTTCTCCTTTTAAAATACGTTTATACTTCATTTCATTCAAAAATGGAAAGATAATACCGTCTTCCAAGTCCAGTAGCGCAGAAATCAAAGCACACTTTGTATTATTCAGCTTTTCAACTAGTAGGTGGATATTATTAATGACTTAACGGCAGCAAGAAAAACTAGTATGTAATTAAGTATTTTAGATAATATGCTCTGTTAGCATTAATGCAGGGGATTCTTTGTATCTTAGTGTAATGGGTACCCCAATGATTTAACTTTGGAAATGCTGTGCCTTTTTTTATTATCTCTGGCTAGCTCGCTCTGCTAGTGTTTTGTCGTGCTTATCACCTTGCTGTCTAACTGATTCTCACGCCAAAATGCTACTCTAAAAAACGACTACCAGCCTTTTGCAGTGCAAACTATTTTTGAGACGCCGCTGTTGTAGCTGGTGCTTACCCTTTGCATTTCAATGTTAAAAACTGTTGACTTTCAAAAATGCAAAACCCACCACCTCCTCCTCTGTCAGGATTCTGCACGCTGCCGGGGGCATGCCGGGGCTCGTGTCCTGGTGGATTGCTGAGATACCAGCCGGCTTGGTTCAGTGAAGATACCTTCCAGCTTCACTGGTCCATGTCATTTGAAGGATATGTAGTGGTGTTCTGACCACTGAATGCTTACAAGCGTCATGGATGCTGCAAGAATCTGATACCCCTGGTGCTAGGAGCTGGCTTTCCCTGTAAGCGGGAGCGTACACAAAAGAATTGCACTTTAAGTAGACCTAGATTAGATTCTAAGTTGTGCTTACTTAATGGCTTGTGGGGGACTCCAAATACCAGAAATACCACATTTTTTATTTGTAATAGGTCTGCACGTTTGTGCAGATAGCAATATTTCAGAGACCCTTAACCATAGTGGGAGAAAACATACCATCACCTTCTCAACTTTAACGTGTGTTTAATGACAGCGTCATAACTGGCTTCTCTTGATTGGGTTCTTCGGTGGCGGTGAAATTGGAGCAAACCCGTTTAGATTTCTCCTATTTACGAGCAGGCATTAGAACTTACTCAAGATGTTAAAATGTTGGCGATGTTGAAATGCTCTGTGATACAGAATGCAATTGGCATATTTTCATTTTGGGCCTTAGATGATATTCCTGGTAATTCATAAAAGGTCACAAAGGCCCATCTTTGAGTCTTAATCACTTTTAGATTTCATCAGACAGCCTAAGTGTACAAATGCCACCTTAAACATGAATGAAAAAACAAAAGAAACATACCCGAGACTATAGACACTTCCAGACTTGTTCCTGTTACTCACAGTTCCTTTAAAGCTGCAATGACAGGTTGACATTCATTCAGTAAAATTCTACGTTGAGGGAGAAAATCTGTAAAGAGTTTCTTAAGTTACTAATTTGCAGAAGGAAATCTTAGAAGTGACTAACAGTTAAGTACATGTGCAAATAGATAAAAATTATTACACAGAAAAGGACTTTAAAAGTTTGATTACCTTTTCTGTGAGCGATGGTGACCTTGGTAATTTGGAATTTAAAGTTTAATGAAAGGTTGTTCACAAAAGATTCACATGTCTTTAGAAAGAGATTAACTGTTCCTCTTGTACAGTATAACATACACTGCGCACAACAGTATGGGTTGGTGAGAAATACAAGCAGCACAGTGCCATAGCCACCTGTCCACTGTGTGCTGAAGAAATTAGGAGAATTGCACTGAGAACTCGCCAATAACTTCTCTGCATTTTTAAAAAGAACATTAATTTTTTTGAACACTCTACTTAAAACGTGCATACGTACGGGGACACCCATACATGTACTACCGCTTTGGAGTGCTTTGGAATTGGGACTACGTATTTTTCTTAAACAAAATGGGTGTAATGGGAAGCTCAAAATAAGACAATTCTCCTCTGAAACGTATCTGTAAAGATAGCACTGGTTGTTTCTTTAAGCTTATTCTTTCTGTGGTAAACTGCACTATTCTGACAAACACAAGTTTTTGCTGTTGTCAGGGCTGGAGGAAAGAAATTTTGAGTTGTAAAGAGCTGATCTGTGCACTGTGAGCAGTTATTTAGAAAGTTTGTGCTACAAATGCAGATCCTGCAGCTCAAGTGATGATGGGGTTAGTAGGTACCTAGATTGTCTTTCGTGTCACAGTAAAAAACGTTGTTTACGTGCAGGGAGAGCAAATTTTTTTTTTTCCCATGAAATTTTCTGAGAGAAGGTAACATTCAGATGGCTGTATGCGTTTTTGCAAAATTATTTTTCGAAGTACAGCAACTAAACGATCATCGTTTAAGAAGTTGAGGAATGATGTTCCTGACTTGTGTACCTGAGGTTTAGGACTTTACTATGGGGCGTGTGAGTGTTTTGGCTCCAATCTGGCATTTGATCAGGTGCTCAGCTCTAAGCGAAGTTAGTGATTCCGTTGGCTTTCATCTCCCTTTTCCAGGTTAATGCTGGAGGTTTCGGGCCTCTGTGATCCTCAGCTACAGTAGGGCCTCAGCACACAAGCCACTACTAAAGCCTCTTGAGGCACAGTCAGTTTTGACATCAGTAGGAAGAAATCCCTGTTGATTTCAGCATGGAGCGGGTTGGGCCCATTATGGTGACCCTGAAGTGATGTTTGTCTATCCCCGAGGGACACAGGTAATTCTGTGCTGTGTCATGTTTTCTGTAGTTCTGGGAAGAAAACGCGTTTAGATAGAGGAATGTTCGTCTTCCCATTATTTATTTGACTCTTGGGGCTTCACTAGACTATTGAGTTGATTTAAATGTCTCTCTGCTTTATTGTGTAATATAATATATTTTATGTAATACATGGTATGTGCTTTCAGTTTTTAAAAAGTTCTGGGTTAGAGCATTACCATGTTGCTGGAAAGAATTTCACTTTTAAAGATGAGTGAGCTAGTGAGAATTACTATTTCTTCTGTGTTTACTTGCAATGAAAATGGTTAAAAACACATCACTGCTATGAAACGACTTGCTTTTAACTTTAATTTTGCTTGTGCTAATGCACAATGTAGCTGTAGACAGAGAATGGAGCATTATAGAAAAAATATTTAAATTACAGGGCTCATTATTAAATGTTTTGCCTAAATATTGTTGCCTTTTTATAGAATGTTGCCATGATTTTATGGTTTCGCTCTCCTGTAACTATTTACGATGACTTCTGTTCCAGACAGACACGAGAAGATAGGCTGGGTGGGAAGAGGCAGCCCCTTATGGCCTGGGAGTTGTTCGTCGGCTGCAGGACACATGCAGCTCCTCTCCACGTCAATGGTTTGGGCTGGTCAGCTGCTCCCAGGATTTGCAGGCAGAGCAGCAGGTAGAGCAGTTAGATGTCTGTACAACTGCATTAGGTACCTGAAAGGCAGAGGGGAATGAAGAAAGTGAAGCTGGGAGAGAGGGCAAAATGCAGAAAAGAAAGGAATTGAGATACCCCAGGGGAGGAACAGGACGCAAGTAGCAGAAGCAAGGAAGTACAAATGAGGGAAAAGGGGAGAGAAGAACAGTTTTAAAGGGAGAAAAGTAAAAGAATAGGATACCAGCCAGGAAGGAAGACAAGCAAAATAAAAAAAGAAGACCTTGGCAGATAAAAAGAAGAGAGGGAACGAAACAAAAGGAAAAAACCTAATTCTTGGCAGAGATAGCATCTCATGTCAATAAGAGCTGAGTATTTCAGTTTCTGGAAAAGCTGTTTCAGATGTGGGGGAGGAAAGATGGATGAGGATCAACCAAGTGACCTGAGATGGGAAAAGTTGTAGGCAGGAAATAGGGACTTTAAAAGTAAAAAAGAAAGGAAGGAAATAAAAAGACAAAGAGATAAGAAGACTAAGCCTGACCGTGCTGTTTTCTGGGTTCAGCGAGGTCCCAGCATGTACACACCCAGATCATAGAATCATAGAATAGTAGGGGTTGGAAGGGACCTCTAGAGATCATCTAGTCCAACCCCCCTGCTAAAGCGGGTTAGCCTAGAGCAGGGTGCACAGGAATGCATCCAGGCGGGTTTTGAATATCTCCAGAGAAGGAGACTCCACAACCTCTCTGGGCAGCCTGTTCCAGGGCTCTGTCACCCTCACAGTAAAGAAGTTCCTCCTCATGTTCAGGTGGAACTGCCTGTGTTCCAGTTTGTGCCCATTGCCCCTTGTCCTGTCGCTGGGCACCACTTGATGTTTTTCTATACTTCTGTTGCCTGGACTAGTAGACCTTGGGGAGATTAGAAGTGCAAATTCTGGTTCTGCTGAAGCTAGTTGTAGAGTTTTTTTATTTTTCTTTAATTTCAGCAGGGAGAAGGTGTCATCCAGACTGTTTGGTGTTAGGTGATATTAGTGAAAGTGACAGCAAAGTAAACAATGACAGGTGATGAAGATGATATAACCAGTTTTCACTCAGTAGGAAGGTGGTAACTGTTGATGAAGAAGGAAAATGTAAAGTGATGAACAACATGAGATGCTAGTATTTATGTGGAAGACATAAATAGCTAGTCTGTTTTACTTTGTACAGAGGAGATTAAAAATTTGAAGAAACTGGTTACATCCCTTAGCAAGTAAATAATTTCCTTCTTGAATATGCTATTTATCTATGAATATCACAAGCTGTAGTTCAATTTGACTTCTCTTTTTGCTAAGATTTTTGTAGGATCTCAGTAGGGCATGTTTGGTGGCTGTAAAAAAATTTGCTTGTTTTTTCACTGAAATATATTGTTGTGCATTGTAGTAACAGGCACTTGCTTGTCCCTTTGTGATCCTGACAGCAATGTTTGGCTTAACTAATATTCATACTCATGGTTAATTGCAAGTGAGAAATATTTCAGACTCCACACTAACATTCGGATAAAGAACATACCTTAAAATGTATGTGAATTACTAACATTTGCGTTGCGGTGTGGATGAAGTGAACGTGAGGCTCTGGTTTATTGTAGTGGGCTTTGGATCAGGTCTTACATGCTTGAATTAATATCGGGAAATTGTACCTGTGCCAAGACTCTCTCAGCTGAGCTGCAGAAGGGAGACTGACACATTAGAGGCTGCGGGGAAGTGAACCACAGACCTGTAGTCAGTTTAATCCTAGTTAGTCTCACCTACTTGCCTTACTTGCCTTATGTGCATTCATTTGCCTTTGGAGGCAGGCTGGTGCTGAAGTGTAAGTGGAGAGATGTCGAGTATCCAAGCAGGAGGGAGGCTTGGAGCTCAGGTTACGGTCAGAGGCAGCACCAGTGTCCTGAAAGGACTGCTGTGGGTAAGGACAGTCTTTGGGAGCCTTCTTAGACACGTATGTCCTGGGTTGGTAAAATCCTTGAGAACTGCCATGGCATTGGTGATAGCTAGTTTCTTGGCCCAGTTATAGTGTTTGTTAGGAGAAACATAATTTATGAAGAACAGCCCCTTCTGATTTATGTCGTTAGACGACACGTAGTCCCAATACCTCCAGCTCCTTCCCTGCCTCCTGCCCTCTCTTGCTCCAGAACTTAAATTTCTCAAAATCCTCTACTTCAAAGCCTTTTGAATGTCCGAACTACTCATTTTCCCTTACCAGTCTGCCTCATAGGCTCCTCCTTGCTCCCATGCCCCTCTGCCAGATAGGGCTCTTCCCCAGATCCAAGTTACCTGAGCTTCACCTCTGCCTATCCCTTCTCTTGAATCCTCTGCTACCACAGCCCCTGGCCCCTTGGTGCTCCTTGCACCAAGCTCCTTACCTCACACACACACACCAATGCCGACTGCTGCAGACCTCTCAGCTTGGATCTCCAGAGGCTGCTGCAGCTGGTTGGGCTGTGCTGCTCCTCGGCTTTCCATCACCCTGCCTCTTTTAGCACTTGAAGCAGCTTCAAGTATCTGCATCTGCGTCTCCAAACTCTTTTCCCAAGAGGGGAAATCTTTCACTGGATTTCAAGCTGCCTTCTTCTAGAGGGAAAATTAAATTTGGTTAAAAAAAAAAATCTTACTAAGCCACTCAAACTGAAGGCAAAGTACCTGCGAAAATGGGAACTTCTTCCTCAAGTGCTGTACTTCAGCAAAAATGTCGCTTTCAAGCACCTGCCAGAATCTGTGCAGCTCATTTACAAATCATGTGGGTCCCTAAAAGAACGGAGCTGTCTCCCGTGAGCTCCTGTGCTCTTCTTACCCATGCTTTGGCAACACAATCCAGGTCTATCCTGTCATGGAGCAGGTGAGTCAGAGGTGGTGCAGAGCCTCCTAGATAAGGAAGTTCCCTCTCAAAGTCCTCCTGGTATGATTTATGCTTAGGGTGTACCTTTTACAAATGGAGTGCTGCAGGATCATGGTGAGCATCACACACAGCCTGTCTTGGCTGCCTGTGTGTCCTATCTGAGGCTTTTCTGTTCATTCTTTGCCTGATGTGCATCCCCTTCACATGGAAAGAGGAGATAGAAAGGAGAGGGTCTTTGAAGGCACTCTGTGGCCTTGGGTCACTGTAGCGTTTTTTTCCTTTTAGCAGAAGAATACGGAAGTTCTGAGTCTTAACTGCTGAGCAGTAAATGGAACAGAGCTGTGACGCAGTAATTGTTTGGATTTGTACTTGAAGAGAAAGTACGGTGAGCCTTGGGGGCGAGGGGAGTGAGGAGAGCAAATGTAGAACACAAAATCAACAGAAATAGTTTGCCAGGAGAAAAGCTCTGGTTCTGTTAAACTCACATTATGGAAAAAAATCCTCATAATCTGTAGAAACACCGGTTTATCTTTTCAGACAACTCCTGTGTTTTAAAGTTGGAGCAGTTTTCTAAATCATAGCAAAGTTTATCATTATCCTTTGCAAAGTATGGCCTGAAAAGATTGGGCAGAGAAGTTAATAGGAATCCCGAATGAAGGTTTTGAGCTGGACACTACTGCTCTGTAAAAATCTCTGTTGATGACTTTTGTTGAAACAGATCCTGTCTGGTATTGCAGATTTACCAAAGGCCTGTGTAAGGAAATTAAAGAATACGGAAAGTTGAAATCCATTAGTAGATACTTCCTGACATAATTTTTCATATTTGCTGCTTTGCTGAAATTTTCTTCAAAGACCATCATGCCTAGTACTTAGTAGTCAACACTTCTTGCTGTATTCTTGGAAAGCAGACAATAAACTTTGAGCAAATATTATCGGCTGCCAAGTTCAATGGAAACAGACGATTTGCACTGAAGCTGGAAGTAAATAGAAGTTGATGCCACAGTTGGTTCTTCTATCTTCCCTGACTGCCACCTGCTTTCAGGAAAAAAAGAAAAATGAAAAAACCAAAGCAACTTGGGTGAGAGAGCAGCAAGTTGTGTTTCTTCACCTCAGCTTCCTAAGGAAAAGGAGCCTCGGCTGGGGAAAACACAGCCTCTGATGCAGAGGCCTTCTGTCATCATGGACACGCAATACAGAATCAAACAAAAAAAATTACATTCCTGACTTTTCACAGTCTGAAAGTAAAAAAGAAGAGTGGATTGAAATTTCCTAGGGGAACAATGCAGATTTGACCACCCTGAAGCGTTCTGTAAACATTTTGATTTTACCACCTTTTGTATAAAACAAACAAATAAAAAAATGAGATGAGGAAGGGAAAGCAAGTTGCAAAAGCATCTAGCTTTGGCATTTGCTTTAGTTTTATTTTTGAAAGTATTCAGGATCAAGGGAATTTCTTTAAGGTTTTTCAGAATTTCCAACAATATGGAAAACTATTTTGCATAGTTTTGCTGATGAGGTTCATGTCATGGGAGGTTTTATGGGTAGTTTACCAATAAAAGCTTGGTTAGTAAAATTCCTTTGATTCAAATTCCTTACAGTGCTTCAGATACTCACTGTGTGGCTGGTAAGGATATCTTTAGCTTTCATATCTCAGTGAATGTGAAGACTTGTGTTCAAATGATCTATTTGTGTAGATACTGTTGCCATAGAAGTACCATTCATGATCTCACACAGGCAACACATCTATTAAAGCCTGTCTCAAGGAACAACAGTGGTGTTGTGTACGACTACAGCAACCTTGGTAGAACTCCATATAGGAGAGCTATGGAGCATCTTTTTGGGCAACGGTACCAGTCTCCTGTCAACATGAAGAATAAGCTGGTAACACAGGGAGGCAAAGGCGAGAAGGACATTCCTGCGTGCTGCTCCCAAAGGAAAGCTGATGGTAGATGCCACTCTACCAGGATAGCTGTCCACCCCTAATCTACCTATTAGTTCAAAGGCCCTTATCCAAAAGGAAGGGACATTCACTTTAGAAATCTTCCAGCTGAAAAATTATGCTGATGCTTCAAGATTTACTTAGAGACCATTCTAAAGCAGTAATAGGAGTGGGACTGGATTCGTAGGGAAAAATGGGGTATTCAGAGCTCCAAACAGATTTTAAGTTATTTTGATACGGGGAATGGAAAATTGTCTGGCAACTGTAGAAATAAAGGAAATGTTAACTTGTCAGGTAACTTTGCAACAGTTAGGTGTGGCCTGTCAGACAAAAGACTCAGTTACCTTTAGACTTCTGCTTTTTAGATGGAGACAAAAAGGAAAGATTGTTGTTGGAGCAAAGAGTGACTTTTTGTTTCTATGCATTTATTTTCTTTTTTAAAAAAGCATTGGACAAAGCTTTTAAAAAATTTAGTAGACTTGGTACAAAACCAACAATAGATGTCTGCAGCAAATCATTCCCAACTTAGTATTTATGCTTCTAAACTTCAGTCTGATCAGTAGTCAGCAACATGTATTAAATGAGCAGGAGAGTGGGTGTCTCCTGGGCATCACTGAACCTCTGCAGTGAACGTTACGGTGAGCTCTGCTGCAATGGAAACTTGTACTCGGGGCCTTGTGCTAAGCACACCCATGCTGAGAATAGAAAGATGAAAACCAAAATCTTCATGGCACTAAAGTGAATGATAAGACTGGTTTTCAGGTACAGTATTAATAGAAAGATTTTTCACATTCTTTCAAGTGTGCGTTGGGGTATAGGTGTGCCTTAGAAGAGTGAGAAAAATACATTCATAAAGCAACTTTCATACATTCAGTGTACTTTTGAACATATTTTGAACCTAAGAACTAAATAATTTCTTGGTCATAATTTGCAAGTCACCTCGGTATGCTTTAGGTTTTGACAAAGTTGAGATATTCTTTTAAATCTGTACTTCGCCCATAAGGAGAAAGATATTCCTGGTGGGTCAGAGTTCCAGCAGAAGTCTTATGTGCAGGACTCAGTCTGGCAGCTGTGAGAGCTCAGGTTCTTCGCCTGCTAGTGCTGTAGGGTTAGGAAGAGATTCTGGATGCTTATTCCCCCATAGGTTGTAATGTTCACTTATTCTTTTTATGTGATAACAAAATCTCACAAAAATCTCTCCATCCAAAATAAATTTTACATTGTATCTTATGACTTTCATCAAGTTCATAGTTAAACTCCTGGATAATGATGTTTACTCTCTATTAAATGTGTTGCTAATCATTGCTATCTTTGCAGTCAACTGTGTGCGGAAGCCAAAATCCATTGAAATAAGCAGTTTTCACATGACACTTTTGTTGCGCTGAAATGCCTATACAGGAGCAGGGAAGGTAATTGTCAAAGATCTCATGTGTTCTCTGATGGCAAAACAGTTTCTTCCGTCACGGGCAAATGGATGCCTGCAGCATCAGTTCACACTTGCAGACTGCAGCTGTGTTCTCCATTACGTTTTTGTTGGACACAACACTCCTTCAGATTACTTTTTAGAAGAAAAAGCTTGCTAAGGACTGTCCTGGTTTCTGAAGATTAAATTAAGTCTTCAGTGTTAACAAACAAAAGGTCTGCAACCGAAATGCTGATCGGGATGGTGTATTTCTCTCTTTGCCTGTTACCTTGAGGTTGTTATCTAAACCTCATTGCAATACTTTGTTTCTGTTTTTTTCTGAGATTCTTGCTACTTCTTGTTTTGACGGTATCACTATGTGTCAGCCTCCAGTTTAGCAAATCCTTTGATGTAGTGAGATTTGTGGATGTAAGTCAAATTCCCCACCCATTCGCTTGCTCCTACTGGCTCTGGGCTGGTCTTCTGGCTGGTTTTGTTTGCACCTGAGTTCGGTGAGCAAATACGTGAAGTCCAATTCGGCTGCATTTAAGGCCAGCACTCAAGCAGGAGCGAGGCATCCCATGTCTGTGATGTCCCTGGTCTGAAGAGCCACCTGGCTCGCTCCGTACACAAAGCCATGGTGATAGCCTATATTAAAAGAGAATTAATGATGCAGTCTTGTTTTTATTATAGCTCTGAGTTAAGAGGAAAGTATAGTTGGATAGTCTTTTTTTTAATTGATTACCATGATCACCTGTATGTCTAAGATGCAGTTTTCTTTCTGTTGCGTAACGCTATACCAAATGCATGAAGAACCACAGGACTACCGCTTCATTGTTGTATTCTTTTCATTTCTTTGCGTTTGCTAATGTAGAGAAGGGAGCCTTGTTGCATTGTTTAAAAACTGGAGGAGTCTGGAGCAAACCTGTTGGTGGTGGGGCTTGTTTTCTTCCCAGCCTTGGTAGAATGAACTTCTACTGACTGCCCAGATAAGAAAAACCCGTCGGTGCAAGATTGATGGATATGCTAATAATGGAAAACAATATACAAGAAGAGTATTTCCTGTTTGTGTGTTTTCCATTAATGTGAGGCTATCAAGGCTGCAAAAGAGCTTTGGGTGGGAGTGGTTGTCAGGAGTACTGAGGTCTGTTACTGTCTTTTCTACTGATTCCTTGTCAGTTAATAAACTCTCATGGGCTCAGCATTTTGGCCTGTGTATTCATGGTTAGTTTAGATTGTGAAGTAGTAACCTGAGTTGTAGAGCTGATGCGCATCTGCTGCCACCTTTGAAGTGAGTAGGGTTTAGGTATTTTGGTGGGTATTCCAACGTCTCTGAAAAAGCCACTTATATGAGTTCTCAAATTCCTAAGTTACTGTGCCTGAAAGAAGCAATACAAGTTTGAAAATGTTGGCTTTAAAATATAGTTTGGTTTCCAGTCTTGTAAGCAGACAAAATAAATTTCACACCACATGGGGTACCCAGAAACTTAATTAAGGTGAATTAAGTGTTTTAAAATCTTTGCAGAACAGAAACTGCAAAGTGCATTTAGAATAATAACAACACGTGTATGTTCATCAGTGAGAACTAGAGTTTTGGATTCTAGGTATAAGACGTGCTTTTGGGAAAAGCTATGGATAAGTTTATTTCATCTTTTTGCTGTGACATCAGCTTGCCTGGTCGCGGTTAACATTATTTTAGCCTCCCTGACCAGAACCCACTACTGTTAATTGAACGCAAGATGATGATAATAACCTTGCTAGGGACACAGTGAACCACAGTATGTAACCAAATGGTGTATTACACTGTGAAATAGGAACTATGAAAGGAGAGTGTTCAGATATGGTGAACGCAGTGCGTTTCACATGGTGATCGTGAATTACTCAAATAACAAACGTAATAATACAAGAAAGGGAGAAACTTTATCTTGCTAACGTATTACACGTATTTTTAAATCCTGCCTTCATCATAGCATTTCAGAGTTACATTTTTATTAATATTTGGAAAAGTTTTCTATATATAAGCAGTGATCATTTTCATGTCTTTTGTATTTTAGAATGTATTTTAAGATTTTAACAGCACCAGTATGAAACACAAATATAATGTAATAAAGAATTTTTTTTTTGAAAACCTAAAATGTGTTTCACACCAAAACTTAAAAAGCAGAATTGGCTCCAAGAAAACACATCAGTTTAAAATATGTGTATCTTTAGTCACTGTATTATCTTTACTTGGTTCACTGGAAGAGCTCTCAATATAGATGAATTAGATACTTTGAGTAAAAGCATCCATCTCTTTGCCGTATGAGAGTTCCCTGTGCTTTTGGTAGAGACTATGCTGGCTATTAAGTTCTTACTAAACTTTTACTACGGGCTTCTGTTCATGCTACTTGCGATTTTAAACATGTAAAAAAATACTAAATATTTTTTAAACGTTCCCATATAGCAGTGCTGCTCCTTCTCAAGAAACAGTAGCTTCTCAGATTGTTTAGCTGGAAAAGTAATGTTAAGGATAGTTGCAGCTGCCAAAGTCTGGAAACTCAGAGTTACATCTGACATTTCATTCTTCACCTTAACTGTTGAGCCTTGGCCATTCACTGTTTTTTTACAGAGCTTTGGAGTTAGAAGGGAGTTTTACAGATGAAAGATGAAAATAAAAATAAACTCCTTTATCAAGTAAGCCTTGCAAGGGCATTCTGAATTTTACAGTATACGGGGAGTTGATTGTGATATAACATACAACATAAGAGGGTTGGAATAAACAATTCATTCTCTATCGTTAGGGATGGCCATGCATAACTGACTTATGGCTCTGGTTTGCTTTGCCACTTGTTACACGTGCAGTCATCCCTAACTCGTACCAAAAATAGTTTATCATACTCCTGTGTTGCATAGTTTTTTATCAAATATTCTCTGATTAAAAACTTTACTGGGGAGATTGAACGTTTCAAGACGCTGATGATGCTTAATGAAAGCTTTCCCAGGAGCATGGTCTCATTGAGTGGAGTCGGTGACGACAGTGATCGTGAGGCGGTTCCTGGTACCCTACACAGGTACAGCCTGGTGGGCAGGTTAACAGTCATCATCTGACAGTACGTAGCAGGTTTGGTGCAGAGGTCAAAGGCTGGCGTGTCAGAAAGAGTGAAGGACCGCAGGGGCTCCCCTCATGTCGGAGTGAAGGAGGGCGGGTGGGACAGCGTGGGAGAATACTGCCATGTCATTGCCCCTGTGGTGTGACTTCTGCCCCTCCTGTGAGGGTTTTGTTTCCTTTGCTGTCAATTCAGGACCTTCCCTGAGCCCTAAATCCATTTAAAAACAAGGCCATCTATCAGATAATTCCCTGGCCGTCCTTGTTATAGATGTACTGCAGTCTGTAGTGGTCTTTTGGATAGCCATTTGAAAGGTTTTATTCCTCAGCATCGTGTGGATTAAGCTTTCAGCTGCATGCTCCTTTCCTGAAGGAAGTTCCTTTTCTGTAGCGTGTGTCTACAGCACAACCTAGTTCATTTTGTCCAGTCTTCTGAAGAGGGGTTGCAATCCTGCTGCAAGTGTAAATTGGTAGGTCCCCAACACCGCTGAGGTAATAGTTGGAGCAAAGCTGCTTATGTGCCTCAGACGGAGTGCACTGCTGAGAGTGGAGCCCCTGGGCGGTGGTTTTACCCCACAGCGTGCAGTTGTGGTGGCAGGCTTTGGTTCATGGCATTCTGTGCCTTTCTTGGCCAGAAGTGTTTGCTGCAGACTGACACACAGATTGCTGCAGCGATGTTGTCGTGCTTGGAAAAACGTCGGTGTTTGGCACGGGTGCTTGGTCCTCCTGCACGTTTGTTTGTATCACTGCATTTTTTCCAGGCTACGTCACCTTTGTACTTCACGGGAACGTTTTGAGCGTAGACTTTTTATTTCAGCGTTATCACATCCAAGCTTAGTATAACTGACGAAAGTTCAATTATATGCAAAGTGACTAATTAAAGCATCAGGGCTCATCTGGGGGTCTGGGCCTCCCCTCCCCTTTTCACTTACGATTGTGCTAAATCCCTTAATGTTGCAAAGAAATCGTACATTCATCAGGTGGAGCGTTGGAGGCCAGGGTGCAGATAACCGCTTTTACTGCATATGAGACATTGCAGTCCTGTTCTTAAGAACTGCCAGGCAGATTGGGAATCACGGTCACGGTTAATAGCAGCGAATTGCCAGCTCTTGATGGGTGGGTAGTCACTCCTTTCAGTGGTTGCCCCCTGGGGGAGAAGGTAGAAAAACAGAGGGAGGGAATTAGAGTGACTTTGCACAGTTGAGCAGGTTCATGCCGCTGGATCAGTGGCAAGCATTGGCAGGGCTCCACTCTGGGGAGGCTCACAACAACATCACAGTCTCATTTTTACCAATTGGTGTTGCTATAGCCAGTGGTGCACAGGGGGAGAGCAAAGAGAAGGGGGGGAGCCGGGGAGGTGGGGGGAGTGGGGGGAAGTGAAAGCAAGAGCCTGGACTAAATTAAACAAACAAAAGTGCTTGTAAGTAGCATTTAACCCATAACCATTAGCCCAGTGCTGCTAATTGTACTAAACTATATATCTGAAGTTCAGTGTGTGATTAAAGAGTTGGCTCACAAACTCTCTGCATAACCTTAATTTTTTCAAGGTTCTTTGAGTGTAGAATGGCTTATAATAATGATTTTGACTAATACGATTTTTGACATGCAACTTTAATGCTTAACCTTAGTACAACTCCAGAGCATTTCATGTGTATTCAGCTGTAAAGAGTGATGATTTAAAGGGATAATATAAGAAAAAGGTCGTTCTAGAATGAACCTCTAACAAATTGCATAAAGGAAGCTTATTATTCCATGAGTAGAGAGATATGCAGCTTTTCTGATCGTTTTTCTGCTTGGTTCAAAAAATTGTTGAGACATGATTGGGGAAAGAAACACAAAAAATGAAATAGAAAACTGCAAGCAGTGAACATTCTTTTGATGGTTATGATTTTGTTGCCACTAAGAATACTCCTCAGTAATGTGGTTGTTCATCTTTCCTCTTGTTTTGGGTGAAGAATTCGTTCCAATAAGAAAATGCTGTTATTGGTTGGAGGATTGCCTCCTGGACCTGACCGGCTACCCAGCAATTTGGTTCAGTATTATGACGATGAAAAGAAGACATGGAAAATACTGACAAGTAAGTGGTTTATTTTTGTACAGTTGTCTTGATGAATTTAAAAACATGGTTAATCAAATTAGGCACTTTATTGATTTGTTTCTCTTCAGAGATTTGTTTATGTATCACAAGAGGCTTCACAATGGAGCAATAAATTGAGATTGCAGAAGATGCTAATTTTATAATAGGATAGGCCTTAATTAACATTGGCTTAAAATCATTCCAGTAAGTTTTTCAAGTAAAGTTGTAAGTCTTTCATACTGCAACATGAATACATGCATATTTATGTACATATGAATAAAATCTGGTTTAGGAAAAAAAAAGGCAAAGTTCAAGACAGTTTTCTCAAGAGTCAGATCCCTGGTAAGCCATAGTGCTAGAGCACACCTTTGATTCTCTCTTGCATTTTCATTTCCTTCTTCCAGCTTTATTTGTTGTCCACAATCATTAAAGAAAGGTTTCTTCTGTACTGCTCTGCGTCCATTGCTGACAGAAGCATTGGTGGAATATATCAGCTACGATAAACAGTGCATGGAGGCTCCTATCACAAAATTCTTTCCCACCTTCTTTTAAAGGTTGATTGTGTTTTAGAGTAAGTATTTTGCCTCGAGCGTCAAGATTTGGAACTTATTGTTAATGTTGGTTGCGATTCCCAGTCTGACTTTGTCATGGAATCAAATCATAGCTTCTTGAGTGCAGCAGGCTGTGTGTGCATTAGTCCGCTTGTGGCTGAACTGGCTGCATTGGTCAATAAAACTAAATTTTAACTGTCAAAATTGCCCAAAGCAGTATAGATAAAACAATAAATGAGCAATTTTGATCCATAGATCAAAGCCATACTTCTAAAACTGGACAACTGGTAAAACCTGGATTTCCTAATAGACCTGCTTTTGTTTCCCCAGTAAAATACATTCTACAGAATTCTGTTCTTCATCCCTTGTCCAAAACCCTTTAATGGGATAGAACCACAGTAATATTATATGCACAGATAAGGATGAAAAAGAATATAAAAGAGTGGTATGATGCAGGACTTGAAATGGTGCTTACGCAAATTGCTTTCTCTCGTGGAAAATTTAGGAGCCTTTCTCAAAGTGCTGCCACATAAAGACTGCTTAGGTATAGATGCCTTGGACCAATAGTTGAGGGTATTGTGTAAGAATGGTAATTACAAAAGGTTGTATGAACTGTACGTTAGAAAAAGTCTACAGCATCTGCACCAGGGAACATACTATGCTTCACATTTTTCAGAATAATGAGATATGGTACTCATCTCTGTATGCTACTTCTAAGAAAATTCTGAAGATCAGTGAAAAATCAGTGATATTCTGTAAGGTGGAAGTGATCAAGTTTTTTGAATTTGTTGTGTCTAATCCGGTGGCTCACCAGGATAGGCAGGAGAAATGGATCTCTTGCTTCAAGTTTTGAACTCTCCACTGAATTAAAGTAAAAAAACTTTATTCCGGATCGTACCTATCTGTAGATATGTCAGATTTTGTAAGAATGAAATTTATTCAGTTCTTGGTTGCTTACATTGTGATGCTGTCTCCGACACTGTGGGAAACTGGACCCAGAAACTTAATATCTAAATGCTCTCGTTAAAAGTCCATCACTAGTATTCGAATAACACCACCATCTATGGTGGTGTTGAGAGGTGTTTCCGAATAATTTTATGTAATTTTATCAAAATAATGTAGTCTTTTCTGTGTTATCCCTAGCAAATAGTAACAAACAGCAAACAAAAATTCTCTTTCCTTTCTGGAAATTAATGCATGTAACCTTCTGTGCTGGGATTACAAGGTAATGCATCTGTTACAGTCCTAGCTAGCTCATGTTCAAGCACTTGGTGCTCAGCACTTGGAAGTCTTGAAGGTCCCAGGATCTGTCCCAGTGTCAGCTGACTGTCAAGTACACAGCCCCGTCATGACATGAGTAATCCTCTTCTCACAAAAACTGCTAGAAAAAGATGCATTCTTGGCCTTGATTGCTGTTTGAGAATGTCTTTTCACACTGAAAAAGAATAAATGTTAACAAGCATGATATCTTAGAAAATATTGTTTCTACTCACCAAATGGTAGCAATAATTTTATTTTTAATAAAGTTTAAGAGTTTCAAGTACCCCTGCTTTGTTTACTAATTTCATATAAGAGAGGATGGGAAGTGGAGACAAGTTGGAGTAGAACTTTTGTCCTGTCCTTTCCGTGAGACACTGAAGGACTATGGAGCATAGGAGTGCAAGGACTTGAGGAACTGTGACTGAGCAGTTTTAGGGAAGACCACAAACTACTCACATCATAACATGGTGACAGTTCGGTGCAGTCATGGTGTTGTATCAACATACTGTGGCATTTGCGGTGTGTGGGAATTTAAGGACAATGTTCTATCTTTATTTTTCATGTGCTTCTTGCAATTTAGGAAGAAGGATATTTATTTCCTTCCTTTACCCTTTTACCTGTCTCCCAATCCAAAGTTTTGGAAAATAATTGGTCTGTTTGTTCTTATCAGAGATGTACAATCAGCAGCGGAGGAGGAAGATTTTTTCTTCTATGTCTTTTTCACTTGTTCAGACAGTGCTGTCAGCCCTGAGGTTGCAGTTCACCCCCAGCTCATCAGTGCAAATGAGGAGTTTGCTCCCTAGTGAGCAGGGACAGAGTAAAAGCTGTGTGCTGCTCACAAGGTTCTGTGATGGGAAAAATCTTAGTCCTTGTAGTCTGGTATTTCAGGGTGTTCTATCTTTTCTTTAACCTTATGCCCTCCAGTAGACTCCCACACACACCAACAAAAAGCCAGGTTGTGCACTTACGGGCTTACTGATCCACTGTGATTGTGCACAGAAACTCCCCTTTCCCTCCTCCAAGCCCACCTACATTACTCATTTTTGCCCTCTGTGCCAGTGGCACTTGGGAGTAGGGAAGGTGGGAAAGAAGCTTGCAAACACTTAGTCCTGGGCGCAACGGTGGGGCCTTCGCGGAGGAGATGGATGAGAGGACACCAAATCTCCTCTTGTCACCCTCCACTGAGAGAAGCCCCAGAAGTTACTCAGCAGGGCCTGCAAACCCATTTGAGAGTGAGCTGCTTGCCGGTTGCCTTTTTCCTTCTCTGTGTGCAGAGTGGCTGTCGCAACCACTCAGCTGCTTAGGGCTCTGTGTCCTGTCTCGTGCAATGCGTAAGGAACAGGACAAGATCAGCCATCAGAAACTACTGACTCCACGTAAGCCGGGTGCTGCAGTTGGAGCTATGAAGACAGTTGCAGGTGGAACAGCACAAGCTATCGAGTATGACAGCTCAGCAGAGTAGCAATCTCATTTCGTTCCCGTGACAAGACTAGATCTATTGGCAGGGGATACTGCCCACCTCTCTCTGCCTGGCTACCCAAAGCACCAAATGCATCAGTACTAATGGGTGTAATTCTAAAGGTATCAGGAAAACAACTTGCCTTGTTCATAGATCCAGAAGAGGAGGGGAAGCATGCACCCATTTCCAATTTTTTAATGTCATCATCTATAGGCAAGAATGCTATGGCTCAAGGCATCGGTAGATTTTTCACAGTCTAGTATTACTGTGTATTTTTCCTGTCTGGTACTTGTCATAGAATTATTTTTTCTATGTTGGCAACAAAGAATAGAAACAGAATAAAGACAAGGAGAAAGGAAGTGGCATTTTGCAAACATTTTCTGCCACCTGATTTTACTAGATGTGGGCATAATCCCAATCTGAGATTCATAATGTGCACGTTGCTGTATAATTTGGAACATTTCTTACTGCCCAGTCGTGCCTGAGGAAAGTGAATGCTTTATAGACTGTATGGCAAAGTACAGTGAACAGATCTTCCCTGCGTGATTTCTTTCCTGGCTTGCTTACACATGCACAAACACCAGTTCATTTTTAAACTGGGTGCTACCTATGTCACATAGCAGCAACAGGCTACCTCTGCCGGTGACACAAACTGAATGGCTGGTGGGCGTTTGACAGGCCTTAGTAACAGCGAAAGTTCTGCTCTATTAATGGAGTTACATTGTGCCATGATACTTCGCAGTCCTCCTAACTACTTACTGGATGTGGGGTGGTAGGGAGGTCTCTGTGTCACCACCTCATGCCTCACTGCTCAGAACCAGCCGCTGCTGCTTTGGTTTTAATTACAAGGTACGGTCCTGCCAGGAGTCCTTGTTTAATTCTAGAACTCCGTTGGTTGTTCGTTTTAACTGCAGCATTTGAGATTAATTAAACTTTAGGGAGTGAAACAGGGTTTTGTTTGTTAGAATTGTTCTATAATAATTGCAAGTTTCAAAATCCAGAGCCTATAAACATTTTTTGTGTTCAGAATTGCATAGCTCTCCCAAAAACCCTACTGCTAAGGCAATGATGTATTACTTTCACTTTCATTATATGTTTTTAATCAGAGCGTGACTTCACACTAGACAAAGCGATGCTTTATGCATGGTCTCCCTTGTTTTTTGCTAAAATCTTTTGACATGATTAATTTTACTTTAATGCTTTTGTCTTGTTGTAATGGTAAGGATGATGGGTATAAACCAGGGCAAAAAATACATGCTTTTCTGTCATAATGCCTCTAAGCATTTAAAAAATATATTAAATGAAAGAAAAAAAATATCACAAGAGACTGATCCAACTGGAATTAAATTTCTTGCTATGTGAACAGAGAATGCAAGAAATAAATAAAAATGATGCATTCAGTGTTTTAGGTTGTTTTTTTTTATTTTTTCCATAGCAATGTATCCATCTGTCTGATTAGAAACGATGAGTACGAGAGAAATTGTGTCTTACAGATTTCTAGGTATACAGTGAATCCTCCTTTCCGTGCAAGATTCCTTTTTCTCTGAAGCACAAAAGGGTAAAATATTTGAAACGTTACTGAACTCTTACATGGCATGTTCCATCCATGTGAAGCTGCAGCTGCAGCAGATGTTTGTTTCATATTGGTACTTTATTTTTCAGTAAGATGCTAATTGTAAGGTTCCTTAACCTCCCTAGCTTACCACATCATCTGTGTAAACCATGGAGAGGATTCAGTGAGCATCAAAATAGTGGCAAATGCATGTATGAGCAATAACCATTTATGCTTAGGTGTTGCACTAGGTTTGGATTTTAATCCAATATAAGAGCCAATGTCATTGTCTAATGAAAAGTATAATACAGGTGATATGTTTGAATGGGGAAGATAGGGAAATGTCCTGAAGGTCACCAGACTGGAGAATTTAGTCAAGATGACCAGCACCCCATTTCTGGTTACTGCATTTCCTAGTTACTCCTTAGTCTTATTTTAGTTACCTTGACCTTCCTGCGCTTTGCTAGGTGTATTTATGTTTGCTGTGTTTGGTCCATGTGTAAGGACAAACAGTGAATCAGGCCCTTTGACTTCCATCTCCATCTCTCTCCTTCATGCCAGCAGCAACCACACAATATCAAGGAGTTGTCATTTATTTGTCTTCTTCTGACTTGCTGATTCTAACAAGCAGCTGGTAACCTTTTCATCCTCAATGCCCTGATAAAGGTGGTCCGCCTTCTCCTTCCTTCCCCAGGTTGGCTATGCTTTCATTTTCACACGATGCTGTCTCCACTGCAGGTAGTCTGGTCTGAATACAACATCTTTTTATTTCTGTCATTTTGACTTTTTAAATTTCCCTTGAGTATGTTCTATGACAGTATGGCCTCCTCTACAGCAGTCTTCCATCTTCAGTAACAGCACTTTGAGTGTCAGGCAGCACTTAGGCATACCGGTGGTTGTAGAAACCCTTTCAGCATCATTATTTGTGCATTTTACCCACAGGGGAGTCAAGTAAAAGGAAGGTAGAATGGTTTGCTTCATATCATAGTTGGAGTCAGAGAACCTGGGTCATTCTACTCCCCAGCCTACATCGTCTCTGCTGGAATAGGTTGCATTTCTTTCTCTTCTGTTTTCTTTGACAGTTCTGTGATGCTCAGTTGTGTCAAACTTTCATATGCAGAATGATACTTTGTCCTTCCTGGGTAAATTAATATTAAAGTCTTGTTTCTCTGTTTTTATGAATTGGCTTTGGAGTCGCTAAGAATTTCTCAGCCCTTCATGTGTTGAGTCCTTCATGAGTGCTTTATCCAGTTTTCTCTTTTGTAAGTTGGTTACTTACAAGACAGTATGATTTATATGCTCACATCAGAGGTTCTTGGGACAGATTTTCAAAGGCATAAATGTCAGTTTAAGTACCACTAGATGCCTAGCACATACTGTGCCTTTGGAAATGTTATGTCTTTTAAGTAAATAAATTCATCCACTGTAGAGCTTTTACTTTTTAGAATGATAGTGTGTTAGAAGCAAAGATTTCCTCCTTCAATATACCCCCAATCAATTGGTAACTGAATAAAAGAAACGTGTTTGCAAAAAGCGAGTCGAGTCAGATGGACACGTTAAATCTCTTGACGTATGCCAGTTGTAAATTTCTTCCCCCTTTTTTTGTCACTTGTGAGAGTAGTGCACACTTATGTTAATCAAGATGTGTCTTGATGAACACTTCTTGGCAGCCCTGATAAATTCCATCTCTCTTACTCCATTTATCGAGCAGTCAGGGATGCTGCAGCTACTGCTTCAGTGCTGTGTTGAGGATGGTTTCAGCACTGCATTGAAAAGCTTGAGCAAGCATTAGCATATTGCTAAGGCAGAAGTCTTGATGTTATCCACTAGACAGATTTAATAAACGTGGTAGATGTATGTAGAAGTCATACAAGTACATGTACACATACGCAGATGCTCGTATGTATCCTCCTTCTTAAATAAACACTGACTGCATTAAAAGCTAATTTTAAACATATATTCCATCTATATTTTCCGTTCTTACATTTAGCCCCTTTCAAAAGATTCAAAACTGGTGAAAATACAGTCCCAAAGGAAGAGAGATTCATACACAGAAAAGGCGACTGATCAGTACAACTATCCAACTTTAAGCCTGGATTTAGGAGATGTATTCTGTGTGGTCAGACACATTGCCGATAAGCCACATGCATTACACGTACAGGGAAGCAAGAATATAGAAGTCAGAAACATAGTGAAGAGTATTTTTTTTTACATGTGACACGCTAGAGGTTAGCCACAACTTCCATTCTGAGGATGATGCATGGGAATTCAACCATGCAAGTACCATTAATGGTGCACGCCTGCGTGTCTAAGAGCAAGACAGAGTTCTTAAGAATGAGTGAAAATATAGCGTGTTCTCACAATGAATGCTGTATTTGTGCCTTAAATATTGTTTTCTTCAGCACTACCATTTGAAAAGAAATGTCAGCTCTCTTTCTGGGCATTTTTCTTTTTGATTACAATGTTGTTAGCTTCTACTTTTACACAGGTGTTACTTGACTGTGTGTATCTTTTGTGACAACCTCTGTACTCTGCACCTGGCTTGACTAAGCAACCTGTTCACCTCACCTCAGAGAATGAAGGGCTAGTGTAAGTAATTACTCACCTTTTTTTTTATCGTTTCAGTTGAGACTTTCTTCTTATTTATAAAGCAGATTGTTCTGCATATGCCCTTCTTATTTCTAAGTGTGAAGTATTGTAGATTCTGGATAGCCTTCTCTTCCTGTATGCCCAGTCCCTTTATATATTGCTATGCTGTGTCTTTGAAATGGTCGATCTTATCACTGCATTCAGTCTGTTTGTGATAAAGCCCTCAATAGTCTTTCAGCTTCTCTTGACTACTTTCTGCCCTTTGTATGGACTTGTGAGCACCGGCCTCTCTGGAAACCAGGCTGTTCATTTTCTTCTGCATATACAAAGATGCCTGAATCTACTCACCTTCATCCTCAGAAACTCCACTAGCAAACAGTTACTTTCAGGTGGAGTCCAGAAGTGTTACCCAAATGTCCTTTTCCCTGCCCCCAACTCAGCCAGGACCATTTGTGGCTGAAAACCTGAGTGGGACAAGAGAACAAGGCACAGCCCAATTCTGAGACATCTTTAGGCAGGGGACCGAGAAGGTGCAGAGCTGAGCCATGGGTGGCCACGCATAAGAAGGCCACAAGTGTAAGACGGGTGAGTTATCACATGATCTGTGCCATTTCCACAGCAGATGCTGATGTCAGGCTTCTGCAGAGACATCTTAACAAAGCAAGCTGCTTGTTCCTGGAGGTGCTGCTCCCTGCTATATCCTTGCAAGTGCATCAAAACCTTTGACTCAAAACTTTCCTCCTGGATCACAGAACTTACCTTT
Source organism: Steatornis caripensis (assembly GCA_013398225.1). NCBI lineage: Eukaryota > Metazoa > Chordata > Aves > Caprimulgiformes > Steatornithidae > Steatornis > Steatornis caripensis. The sequence continues at coordinate 93,550 of VZSC01002510.1, forward strand.
TTCTACCTGATTTTTCAGTGTGAATTACACTTCTTTACAGATGGTTTGAGGAAGACCGTTGCGTTTTGCAGCAACTTCTACAGCTTTGTTGCAAGGCAAAATGAGAACAAACTCCTTCAAATGTTTTTGCAAAACCAGTGTTGTATCAGAACATCCCTTCTTAGTTCAACAACTCTTGTGGCGTGGGAAGAGGCAGGCAGTTGAGGTTCAAGTCTTTGCTTTTCTCAAGTCAGAGTACAATTTTTTAACTTACAAATCCCTCATGTGTGTCCCAGTGGGTATTTCACAGCCCCATCAAAGACAGTTTTGTCCAGTTTTGCAAGGCTAACTGCAAACCGGAAACTGCGTAGCTACAAATAACAAGTTGCCGTGACTTCAACAGTAAAACCTGGTGAGCAACAGAGCATAGATGCTTGGACTTAACGCAGTCCTAAAGGATCTGCAATCTTTTGAGTCATTTCAGCCTATGGACATCGTGTGTCTGCTATGAACACACGTACCCTGGTGCAGTAGGAACTGGGAGCTGTGTTGTCCTGTTTTCTGTCCAAAGCAAGTGTTTCACCTGGCTAGGTATAGATTTCAGTAAAGTCATGTAATTTCTAAGGAAAAGGAAAAGTGAAAGGAAGTATTGTCAAAAGTGTTCTTACCAGATCTGTTTGTGTAGGTCCCTTAGTACTGTTTGTCCACTGTCTCTAAAAAATCAGCCATCTGGAATAACTTCCATGCAAAATTACGTAGCATTGTGTGAATTTAGTGCTGGCTGCAAACATGGTTTTCTGTTTCTTGGATTATTTCAGGTAAAATTTATGTCTTTATTCTTACCTAGTTGCTCTGGGATTTATGTAGGGAGCTAGGCATGTATGGAGATGAAAATGAACTCTGGTGTGTTTCTAGTTGCTTACTTTAGAAAGCGTTACCTTTTTTCAGTATCGAATGCAATGTTTTATTTTTGTACAAATGGGTTGCCAACAGGATAGCAAAGCACCCCTAGCTAAGCAAAATGTAATCATAAAAAATTCACATAGAAATCCTCAGACTTTTTTGAGACATTGATACATGGTTTGTAAATGTTCTCCTCTCAAATGTTCCTCAAACAGAAGGCTGTTTCCTTCCAAGAAGTGTTTGTACACAGTTACTTGGAATATCGATTTCAGAAGCCTGCCTTAGCTTTCTCAGTTTTCTAAGTGCTATTAATGGCAAGAGGTGCACATTTTGCATCCTCAACTTTATTTGCTGTTGTATGTCCTTATGGCGTTGTGGTGGCTCATTGTTTGTAGGAAGGCATTCTCTTTTCAGTTTTCCTCTATTTTCTTACAGCTTGATTAAGTTCCTTTATCCCTTTCCCTTTCCTTCCCCATCCCTTCCCCCTTCCCTACCCGCCCCCCTACTCCTGTATATTCCCTCTGTTTAAGACAGCAATAAAATTGATTACGGACTTGAGAGGGTTTTTTTCTAAGCTTTCTGTCTCATACCAGGTGTTGTATGAGCTACTGCTTTCATTTAAGTGAATGCTGGAGTAAGTATTTGCAGGAGCAGACTAATATGTCTTTACGGGGATGGTTTTTGGTACATTGTTTTGTCATATTTATATATTGTGATTCTACTCCCAAATGGGGATTGTGCTACTATAGAGTATGCAACTGCAGAATGACTGTTCACACTGAGAAAAAAAGTGTTAACAAATTGAATAGTAATGAATTAACCTGCAGAAAAAGCATTTTGCCCTAGTACACAGAAACCCTGCATAACTAGAGCATATAATTTTAAATGAAGCAGGCTCTAGGAATGCCTCAATGGGTGTGATGTCGACAGTAGCTCATAATTCATGGATATGAATTATGGCTGAATATCAGGAAAAAACTTCCTGACATTGAGATCTATCAGGTTGTGGAATAATCTCCCATGGGAAGTGGTGGAAATCCCATTGCTTAAGATCAGACTAAGCACTAGGAAAGGTACAAATCCTGCCCTGACCTCAGTCTTTTAGGGCAAATCAATTAATTGCTTTAACGTATGTCTTCCTGTCAGTCTAGACAAGTGATGTCCTCTAGTATTTTCTGGACAGCAGCAAAAAAGGCAGCTGTGGTACGAGCTACCTTACCTTACCCCATGACTGTGGTCCCTCTGCTTGTGAATAGATCACCCCTGGGGTAAAAACACGAGTGACTTTGAGCCTCCCAAGAGCTGCCCTGGAGAATTCCTGTGCTGGTTCCGTGGGGCCCTTGGCTTGGGACCTGAGGCTCCCTGTTCAGCTTCAGCTCTGCTGCTGGGGGGCTCACACCTGCCCTCTGCATGTGGTGCAGGATGCCCCCAGCCCCCTGCTGGAATCTCCTCCTGTGCTGCCTGAAGACTCACAGAATCACAGAATTGTAGGGGTTGGAAGGGACCTCTGGAGATCATCCAGTCCAACCCCCCTGCTGAAGGAGGTGCCCCCAGAGCAGGGTGCACAGGAACACGTCCAGGCGGGTTTTGAATATCTCCAGAGAAGGAGACTCCACAGCCTCCCTGGGCAGCCTGTTTCCGTGCTCTGTCACCCTTACAGTAAGGAATTTCTTCCTCATGTTCAGGTGGAACTTCCTGTGTTCCAGTTTGTGCCCATTGCCCCTTGTCCTGTCGCTGGGCACCACTGAGAAGATTCTGGCCCCATTCTCTTGACACCCGCCCTTTACATATTGATAAGCATAGATGAGATCCCCTCTCAGTCTTCTCTTCTCCAGGCTGAACAGACCCAGGTCTCTCAGCCTTTCCTGATAAGAGAGATGCTCCACTCCCCTCATCATCTTTGTAGCTCTCCGCTGGGCTCTCTCTTGAACTGGGGAGCCCAGAACTGGACAACTACTGCTCTTGTGAGATACCTTAAGGTGCCCGAAGGGGTGGGAGGTGCTGTCACAGTCTCCCAGAGCAGTCTCTTTATAACAGGACACCAAGGCAAGGTGTTGAATGCAGCAAGTCATGTCACAAGAGTGTTTGAGGGTGCAAGGCCTAAGCAGATGATGTTGGTGGACTGGGGCGAGTGGTAAAAGCCTGCCATGGGGTAGTCTTGTCCGTAGTGCCATAGAGGAGCAGTGTGTGAAATAAGCCAGGCTGTATTTTTGGCACAGAGTGGGCAGCTTATTTCCAGCTGAGGTGCCCTGAGCTAACCTGCATCTGTGTGAACTGCCTGTGAGGGCTGAGGTGTGGGAGCGAGACCAGCACCCTGGCTGTTTGGCATAAGAGACCCCCACTCAGGACCCTTGGGAGCCGGCGAGAGGGACCGCGAAAGGGAATCGGGATCTTTTCCACCATGTGAACATCTGTTTTCTGTGAAGCCAAGTAAGCCTACCCGGACGCTCACCAAGCTCAGGAAACACCCAGAGCTTCCAGTGGCTGATGCGAGCCTGTCGTTTTCAGTAACAAATTATCTGTGTCTCAATCGTTTTACAATTTCCCATTTCATTACAAGTAGATAATGTATTTAATGCACATGATTTAGCTTTAATTTGGGGGGGGGGGGGGGAGTTTT
>VZSC01002511.1:0-12307 GCA_013398225.1 Steatornis caripensis
CAACTCTCTCAGCCTGTCTTCATAGGAGAGGTGGTGCAGCCCCCTGATCATCTCCATGGCCCTCCTCTGGGCTCACTCCAACATGTCCATCTCTTTCTTATGTTGGAGGCTGCAGACATAAACTCAGTACTCCGGGTGAGGTCTCACCAGAGCCAAGCAGAGGGGGAGAAAATCACCTCCCTCAACTGGCTGGTCACACTTCTTTCAATGCAGCCTAGGATATGGTTGGCCTTCTGGCCTGCGAGTGCACATTGCTGGCTCATGTTCAGCTTCTCATCAACCAGCAACCCTAAGTCCTTCTCACAGCTGCTCCCAATCCATTCTCTGCCCGGACTGTATCTGTGCTTGGGATTGCCCTAACCCATGTGCAGGACCTTGCACTTGGCCTTGCTGAACTTCACGCGGTTTGCTCGGGCCCACCTCTCAAGCCTGTGAAGGTCCCACTACATGGTTTCCCTTCCCTCTAGTGTGTCAACTGCACCACACAGCTTGGTGTCTTCAGCAAACTTGCTGAGGGTGCACTCAATCCCACTGTCCATGTCGCCAACAAAGATGTTAAACAGAGCCGGTCCCAATACTGACCCCAGAGGAGCACGACTCATCACTTTTCTCCACTTGGACATTGAGCAGTTGACCACAACTCTTGAGTGCGACCATCCAGCCAATTGCTTATCCACAAGTGGTCCATATGTCAAGTCTATGTCTCTCCAATTTAGAGACAAGGATGTTGCGAGGGACAGTGTGAAATGCTTTGCACAAGTCCAAGTAGATGACATCAGTTGCTCTTCCCGTGTCCACCAATGCTGCAACCTCATCACAGAAGGTCACAAAATTCGTTGGGCACAATTTGCCCTTAATAAAGCCAATCACCTCCTTATTTTACATGTGCCTTACCATAGATTCCAGGAGGATCTGCTCCATTGTCTTGCTGGACACAGAGGTAAGGCTGACTGGCCTGTAGTTCCCAGGGTCTTCCTTTTTTTTCCCTTTTTAAAAATCAGGGTTATGTTTCCCCTTTTCCAGATCCTTGAATATTTACTTAAACAATTGCTAATTTCATCTTCCTATACCATGAGTAGTACCTGTTCCCCCTTCTCCCCAACTCTGCTGCCAGGCAGAGACCTGAGAGTTACTTTAAACCACAGCGCGCACTTACTTTCTTACTGTTCTTCCATTACTCATTATAGCAGACATCGTGAGTAATATAGCACTTCCACAGCATTTTTTTCCCAAGCAATCTAAAAGTTTCACATGGAAAGGAGGCTGTAGAAACATCTTGACTCAGTGTGCAGGGCACATTGAAGATTTGAACCAAGTATGTTTTTGATCCAGGATCAGAAAGCTTTTTAGTGACAGAGCTTTAGATATTACTCAGAAAACCCATCGCTTCCTTTAAGCAGCAATCACATCACGCTTTCATTTGCAAGTGCCATTTTGGGTGTAAATGTCTGAAGCGTCTGAAGAATGCTTTTGATAGTAGACCTAGCTGAACAAATGCGAAGCTCAGAAATCATTTATAGAGACGTCTTCCTCAAAGGAGCAAGTTCAAAATTATTTTGTTGGCAGTTGCTCCAAGACATTGTTACCATTTAAAAACTTCAGAATGGGAACCCTTCTAACTGTCTTGAAAACTGATTCTACAGATTTGTTCTACAGTGCTACTGAATTTCTGAAGAGCAGAATTTATTAAGCATCATTTTTTTTCCCCAGATCTCTTTCTTTCCAGTGATGTTACGTATGTTTTCATGTAATAATTCCAGTCACTTCAGCCACGGAATAGACCACCAAAAAAACACTTAAATGTGAAAGAAACTGAATACGATTTGTATTTTGTAGTGGTAAATCCTCAAGAAAGGATCGTGAGCTGCATAGAAATGCAAGAGAGAAGGTATGGCATTTCTGTTCCAGCTCAGACATCAGCTGCCATCATCACTGAGCAATTTATGCTTCCTCAGTTTCCCTAATGATAGCAGTTACCTGAGGGGTACTGAGGAGCTACTTTTTGTCTGTAAGGTGCAACAAAGAGGAAGGAGTCTTCAATACCTTCCTGATTAAGCTGGTCCATCTTCTGATGGAATCATCAGACCTTGCATTTATTTAGCACAACAGCAACTTTACCTGGTCAAATGTTGTGAACACGTGTAAAGGAAATAGCAGCGTATGTGGAAAGAGCTTCCTGCAAATGTATTTTAGGGACACATAAACAAATCTGTCTGCAAGAACAAAGCGTGCACCTCAATGCATCAGCAGGTTATTCAAGTTCTCCATCCAAAGAGCCAGAAAACCTAATTAAGAATTATTATCCATCAGGGCCAGTCTGTCCACAGCTTTCAGTTGTTTGCAGTGCCTGTGACAGCGCTGTCTCAATCACCATGTAGGGCTTGGAAATCCACCAAAGAAAACGGGCACTTTTCCTGTTGCTTAGCTGGCTCAACTGGATTTTAAAACAGTTCAGTTCTATTGACTATATTAAACCCAAGCAATGACCTTCTGGGACAGCAATTTTTTTGTAGTTGTTGCTGCTGTTTTTAAGAAAGCTGAAGTAAAGAAATAGCTGGAAGCAGGAATTTTCAGGCTCTGGTCTCCAGACGCCTGAGGGATTGTAGATTACTCCTAAAAATGTACAACTTCATCTGCTACTAAGAAGAGAGCTAGTTTGTTGTCAGTGGGCTTAATCATCCATCTGTTGTTGGTTAGGATCATCCGCGTGTTAGAAAATGTTTATGGATTTTAAAATTGGAAGCAGTTGAAAACTATTAATGTGGCATTGTGGATGGAAAAGAAGTTGAGCAGCTTGGTTTCTCAAAGGGTAGATTCTCCATCCGTATGAGCAGACATGAGGGCTTAGAGTACTGGCATTTTACAGCTACCCCCAGTTCCCTCAGGCACATGTAATGTACAAACACCTCACTGGCTGGAAGCAACTTACAAAAGTAAATTAGAGATACAAGACAGAAAAACTAAAATTATCCGAGGACAGAGGTTATTGTGAAGTATCCTAAAGTAAAGTGGTTTTACCTAAAGCAAGGACATCTGGACTGCCTGCCTGATTCCCCCCACCTTCCCAAATCCAAACCTACAGCCACAACAACCGAAGCACGGTGGACGGTGCTGGGAGTAGGCTGAGAAACACTGGTGTTCAGTTGACCATCTCTGACCAGATAGATGCGAAGGAACGAAAACCAAACAGCACTGGTGAAGTCACAGAACTGATTTTCAAAAATTTTTATGCCCTGTACTCTCTAAACGGGAAACTTCTAGCAGTATTTTCCACACACATATGCATTGCAGTTCATGTGAAATATTTAAGAGGACATTTTTCTGATTTAAAGTTCTTATTTCTGAGCTGTTAGTAAAATGCAACAAGGTTACTCCAGAAGTTTGATGTCTAGTTTAGTGCTGCGTGCAAAGTCCACTTGGACTAGCGATCCTGAATTTCCCTCTGCCTCAGAGGCCAAACTCGGCTGTAGCCATGAGTCAAGTCAAGCACCAGAGAAAGCAGATCTATAGCCTGTTAAGGAGCTATTTGAGAAATGCATACAAACAGGCGAGATTTCAAAGAACCACAGAGCTGGCAAGAAGATTTCTAGAGAGCCTCCAAACATTCTCTGTTCCAACACAGTCTGGCCAATGCCTGTGTCATTTCTTTCACATTTGTTTATGCTGTTCTTGAAGAGTTACTATACTGGAAACATTATAGACCAGCCGGTCTGTCCCAATGCTATTCTTAGTGCTTTGGGAGGTTTTTCTAGTATCTAACCGAAGTCTTTCCTGCTGCAATTTAAGTGTGTTAGCTCTCTTTTCTTTCCATTGTGAACGAAGAGACATGATTATTTCTTTCCTCTTGCAACAGGCTTTTATCTGAGGTTGATTTTTTTTCCTTTCTTGCTGTAGTAGTTTATAGTTGCCCCTACTGAATCAGCATCCTGGTTTTTTTAAGTGTCTCCAGTTTGTGAAGATCGCTTAAAAATTCTCTTCTTGACCTCAGTGTCCCTGCTGTACGTCCCTGGTTGGTGTTGTCTCTTAGCATAGGAAGACTCTTATCATTTTGGTCTATAATGAAAATATCTACCAGCCTCAGACCCCTGTCGTGCCCCACCCTATACATCCTTCAGTTTGGATCAACCTTATAATATATATCACTTACTTTGTCTCTTCTGGTGGTCTCAGTGATTAACATAACTTTGAGTTTTTATTCATGTTTTACGGGATCAGAAAGTTAGTTCAAAAGGAGCTATCATGTACACTGAGGACACAGAATAAGGTGCTGGGTCATACTGTGTTCCAGTAGCATCTAGAGATCACAGTGCTTTTGTGACTGGCATTAAAAGTATTGATTCTAGGTATATGCTTTGGGGTTCCTTCACAGTTAGAATGCATTGCACAAGTAGTTTCTGTAGGTAGATTAGCTCTTTAAGTCTTTAAGGAAAGAAAGACATTGAGAAATGTTGATTTGTATGAACAAGATCTCTATTGATGAAATTGTAATAGAAAATAACAGAACGGTGTGTTCCACTAAAAATAAACAGAATTTAGAGCAATGATAGAAACTAATTTTTTAAGGTTTCTATTTCACGTGTGTATTAAGTCAAAATGTGCATGATTGGAGGTTTTGGATTTACTGGTTTATTTTACTTTGTGATAAAAGTTTGAGGTGCCTTTTATTTTCATTTCAGTTGGGAAAAGAAAAAAGCAGAAATTTTACTACAAAACAAAAAGCCCAGCTTTTCCCAGCTCTGCCTTTAGTGATCGAACTGTCATAAGGATTCCATGAAACTGCAGTTCTTTGCATTGTCTATTACTGCAGCAAGATAATATGGGTTACAAATTATTAGATTAATCAAGGCAAAACAATCCTTATACTGTACAAGCTACTCTCTGGAATTTGATGCAGACATGAAGGAGGATAGTTCCAGGTTTTATCAGATTGTCCCATCATGACTTAAGGTGGAAGCCACCAACAAAACTACCATCATTTCTGGAAAGAAAAATGAAAAGTACGTGAGAGACATACATGAACAGCACAGAAAAGATGAATAGTTACCTATAACATTATATTATAGATAGTGCTCTGTTATGTTATAGAGAACAACAATTCAGGTTTTATAATATAACCAGAGGATCAGAGCATCAACGCTAACCAGACAACTGGCTTAAGACAAAAGAACGCACTTCCCTGGACAATGGCTAATTGAATGGAGGAAGTCAGCACCACAAGATGTTTCATAGACTAGGATCACACATAAATTTTAAAAAGATGGACTACTGCATGGAGGAAAGGTCCAGCAAAAGCTATCGAACCCAGCGATATGAATGCAAGTTCCTATTCAGAAAGTCCATAAACTGTTGATGGCTGGACGGGTATACTGAAGGAGGAGACTCTCTTTCTCCCATTCTTTCTCACGACATTCACTGCTACCAGAGACAGGGTGGCAGGCTGGTTGAACCTTTGTGTTTTTGCCTAGGTCAGCTGTTTTTATGTTCTAAGTAGCGCTAGTCTGCATATAGACTAAATAGTGCTAAATAATGTGGGTAACCAGACTCGCAGTACTCTTTACAGTCAGTAGCCTTTTAGGTGTAGGATTCTGCAAGTTATTTAAAGTGTTAAGTGTAAATTATGATGCAGTCTTTCCTTTGAGCCTTTATCTCCAGATAATATAAATCCAAAGCCCTTGTCCTGCAGCTGGGTGCCTGTGGCTTCCTGCTGCAGCACTTGGCCCAAGCTGAAAGGCAACGTAACGCAGATGGGAAGGGAAAGGGGAGAGGGAAGATGAAGTGGCTGGGGTAGAGCTGTGTGGAGTCTTCAGCTTCCAGCTTTCCATGCTAGCTATACTCAAATGAAAGCATCTTTTAGTTGGTTTCCAGATTTAGGCCATAGATAAGCAGGAAATATTAATGATACCAGTGATCGTTATTGGCTTCTTGCATATTACTTCTGTTCTGTGCTTTAAAAATGCTAACCGAATTGCAAACAGATGAGATGTTGCAGTAGCAGTCCTTCGCTTCCAAATTACAGAGACTCTGAAATAAGTAGAATGGGTTTGAAATTAAAAATCAAATTGAATTTCAAATGTAAAAAAAAGTTAAGTGTCTTTTCCTTTGTATTGCAGAGCGGAATTAAGACCCCGAGTATGTGCTACAGGTATCTCCAAAAGAAGTCTTTAGAAAAATAGTGCTGAACGCTGGGCAGTTGTTTTCATTTGCACAGTTGCATTCAGGCTTTAACTGGTGCATCTTGCAGGCTGACCCGGGCCCTTGCATTAATACCAACCCCTGGAGAAACAGGCAGCAGTCTTCTAGGCTGCAGTTTGTACCTACGCAGTCCATGCAAACCATATCGCATTCTCGTTTTGTTGTCTCTGTTCACAGCCTGTACACAGAAAGCTGCGGAAATAGATGGCCGCTAATGGCTGAAATCCCTAACACTGGCAAAGCCTAGGTTAATTCCTGGCGTGGTTTCTTTTTTCCCCATGCAAAGGGGCTAGGAAGGTTCCTAAGCTGTTTGCACAGAAGTGTCGCTGCCAGCCTTGAAAATTGTTATTAGCTCTCCAACCACCATTACTCTGGAACTTGTAACTGCCAACAGATCTGGAGATTGGCCCTGACAGGGCAGCTCTTGCTCTCTTGCTGTGCTTGAGTGTGAGAACCACAGGCTGAACGTGTCAGGACTTTGATATTCCACTGCAGTAACTTGTTTTCTTGGCCTGAACAATTTTATGCCTTCTAACTTCTAGCTAAGAAACATATTTCATTGTGCAGCTAAAACTAATGGACAAGTATATTGTCCATTGGACAAGACGTCTTATTCTTGAAAACATCCCAAATTATACACATCTTTAATTTTAAATCCCTAAGATGTGCTAAATGTGAAGCATTGAGGAAAGTTAATTAGTCCGCCTTCGTCTTCCTTTAGTTCCTAATTACTGTGGTTACTTTTCTTGTCCACCAAAACCTGCTGGCTAGATTTTAGGGCAGATGTTAATGTGCAGTCACAATTAAAAGCATGTGCACTGGATGCTGTTGAAGCCTCCAAGTGCTCTGCATTTATGTCTTTTATTTCAGGGTGCTTGGGGGAAAGATAGGGTCATCAAACAGTTAAAAATATAATTTGATTTCTTTCTGGTTTCCATGCAGATACTCTCTTTCAGTCAGACAAGTAGCTGCCAGGAAATCTATTAATGCTAAAAAGATTTTGAGACATGGTGCAGTGTTTTTGAGAACATTATCTTGATATCTGTAAAAAACTTTTCACTCAGTATATTCAACCTAATAACAATTTCATTTCATTATCCTCTGGCCCGGGTAATGACTTCAGGTTTCCAATTAAAGAGCAAGAGCGAAGGGATTGTGCGTGGTCCTCAGGGCCTGAGCTAAGAGAGCGCTAAGAAACACTCCTGTATTAATTTAACAGGCATGAGTGCTCCTACCTGCCAAGCCAGATCTCCTGCCTCTGGAAACAGGCAGGATCGTTGCTTCGCCCGTGTCTTGTGTTGTTCCTCCCCGGCCAGCCATGTCTTGGCTTCACCTTCCCAAGCTGTGCGAGTCATGGCTTGGGCCCCTCTCTTAGCGCTCTTTACAGCTTACCTGGGCAAAAACATCTGCCTCCCTGGTTTAGGTGTAGAGCATCCTTTCTGCGGCAAAAAATAGGATAGTATTGGATACATGTCCCCGTTGTGGATAGCGTTATTCCATGTCTTTTGCTGCTTTTCTCTGGTCATTCTCTTTTCCTTTTTGATTTGCAATGCGTTTTAAATTCATTGAGACANGTGGATAGCGTTATTCCATGCCTTTTGCTGCTTTTCTCTGGTCATTCTCTTTTCCTTTTTGATTTGCAATGCGTTTTAAATTCATTGAGACAGGAACAAGTGTGGTTGCTCTTTCACTGTTTCAAAAAGAGGGTATTTAGTTACTCCATTCACTAAAATAGGTGGCTGTAAAGGCACTCTAGGTGCCTCATCTGATTCCAGATTAGCCTTGGGCTCTCAATAAGCAGCACAAGACAGAATCTAATTATTGAAGTAATTATTATTGCCTTGTCTGCTACATCATGTTTTTCCAGACCCGGAGCCACCTTTGGAGTCACAGCTGTGGACCCTGCTGGCAGCAGTGGGATGTGATGGCAGTCTGTCAGCCTTGGAACGACTTGTCTGTGCTTACCTGGAATGAATTACTTATTTAAAATCTCACTTGTCTATTTTTTGACCCTGAAAAGAATACATGACAGCAGAAAGTTTTCCCTTCTTCACTCAATGCATCCTGATTTCAATGGCTGCATTTCTGAAAAGGTGGTGCGCTTTTTTTCACCTCTTCTGAGGAACTTGATACTAGCAAAGGCTGAGATTGGGCTACCCAGGACTAATGAGACCTGCTGGTTTTTATTCTCTGTCAGTCCTTTTAGGAGTGGGAAATGAAAAGTATTCCACCAATAATCATGCAAGACTATTTTGCAACGATGGATCTTAGAGAAAAATCAACCTCCTCTTCTTTTTTTTACTATCAAATGCCTGTCAGTTTTAAAGTGAGGATGTAAAAGTAAAGCAAGGATGTAAAAGCAAAATAAATATTGGCCAGTGTTAAAAATCTTTCATTCAGATGTTATTTTTAGATAACACCTTTAATTCCAGTTTGACTGAATAGCCATTGTAATCCTTTAAGTTTATAGCATGCCATTCTAATTGGCAAGTGTGCATTTGGCTCCTGAAAGCTTTTTAATTATTTGTGGGTTGGTATATGTATATGTATGTGTGTTTGCTGTGTAAAAAAGTCTCTATGTATTTGAAAGGAACCAATGGTCATATCTACTCTTTTCCAATGAAACCTGCATAGACTGTAAGGTTCATCAGTATTCTCAGATTTCTCTTAATAAACATCATGAATAGGGAACATTTTGATTTATTTAAGAAATGTATGTTAGTACAGTAATCAAAAGGAAGGCAAGTTGGTTAGGACAGCAATCTAAATCCATCTAATCTGGGTTTAATGCCCCAAGTGCCTTTCAAATGGGATTCTGGTTATGAAAACTGGCATTTGGGGATCCTCCCACGAAAGGCAAGTGTAGCAATGCAGGGATTAAGATTTTTTGAAGGAATGGATTAAATTCCAGCTTCTTTCTGGTAAAATAATTATAATCATTCAGTAATAATCTTGCATAGATCACATCACCTGTTCTGGGCTGCTAACAGTCATCATCACTGGCTCTTTTTCCCCTTTGCATTAGGCTATATTAGGTGTTTGGATATAACACCATAAACAGCTTTACAAGAGGGTGTTTGCGCTTGATGTCTTTGATTAAATCCAAGTCCAAGTGGCTTCAATTTATATGGCTGTAAACACTGTCCAAAGTTTTAGCATGGTCACAGTATATCAGAAGGGTAGTAGGGAGTTTTTAAACTAATAGAGGTTTGTTTACTTTGTATTGCATAGAGTCTGATCACTGTTATCAAATTACCTGCATTTGTTGCATCATATGTAAAATGCTGTGCCATGTGGAGCTGCTCAGGAAATTTCCGTAGAAGCTGCGCTGAGCACCGTGAGCATATAATTTAAAATGAGGCCTTGGACATTTTTATTCCCGAATGGTGAAAAATATGTATGATTCTTGATTTGTGCAAAAATATGATTGCGATGGAGATTGTCAGATGGCATCTGGAGGAGGATTTTCAAAGCTACGCTCACAGCTCGGCATTTGGGACAGCTGGACACGCTGGTGCCTTGTTCTGCTTCCGTAAAGTTTCACCCAACCAGTCTTTGGTTTCCTTGTTTTAAGTGGGGCCTTCACCTGTATGAATTTAATTTGAATGAAAACAAAAAAACCCTCAAATTAATAAAACCCCAACATATTCTGTGCATGGCAAATCAGAGAATGCAGTAAGCCAAGGGAAATGCTATTTGCACTTACTGGTAGGACTGAGGCTCTGTTGCTGAAAGCAACCAGGTTAACCTTTCCACTTAAAATTAATTGTCAGGTTCTCTTAGTGTTTCTAAGCTTCTGTGACTTCTGTTTCACCCTTAATATATTTGCATTTTGACAAGTCACTCACTGTGTTTGCACCATGGCAAAGTAGCTATCACAGCAAACCAAATTTTTGGGTTGGAAGAATCATTCTAGTTAGGGACATTATTTACTGTGTCTTCTTTTAGGATTAGTTATGATGTGTGGATTAGCCAGAGCCCACATACAGTTAGTGATACACTGCAGAGTCAAAGCAGGTGTGAGGAATTTCTGTCTTTCGCTACCTTTAAGGACAGAAATCTTTTGATTTCCCCTTTTCTTTTCTGAATGGGGTCCCATGTACTTTCATGAAACGTTAAAACAGAGGAAGATTCTGAGATTGCGGACAACAGTGTTGCAGCAGGGGTGTTCACTGTACCTTAATTCTTTTGTTGTTGTTGTTGAAGCATGTTGTTTCTTTGCAGCTTTGCTGACAAAAATGTGCAATTTATTGCTCAAGAACATTGAATTGTTAGAATTGCTTATTTTCCTTCCTGCTACTTTGTGTTCACAGCCCGTGGCACAACGTGATTTGTAGACCAAAGTGAGGAGGATTACTACAGCTTTGTTTCAGAAATTACTCAAAACTCCCAGATCTGAACAGCCCTGAACCTTGCAATAAGATCAGATCTGAACTTTGTTTGAAGTACTTCTCTGTTTTTCTGTTAATCATGAACTAATTAAATATACACTTGTTTGTAGATCAAATGAAAGACATATTTCACCGATATCTGGAGCATCTAACATTTATTAGGACATAACCAATATTGGTTTAAAACTCAAGTATGCATTAATCCAAATAAACACAGATACTTTGAAGGATATTTTATTTTCATAGCCATGTTATTCTTCCAGCTTTGCCTAATGGTCCTACATCTAAAATCCACCATGACCTTGAAGAGTTTGATAGTCTCAATGCGATATGACAGTAAAAGGCAGAAAAAACCATTGCTCATCCTGTTGTGTGGACGTATAAATGCAGTTGCTGTTTATGTGGTATAAAATATAACAGACTTGTTGTGTAGGGTGACATTTGGTTATTTTCATAACTAGCTTAGCACCAGAATGCTCATTAACAGGCTTTGATCACCATCTGGGCAGAAGAGAGCTCTGCTTAGCCGAGTCCTATGAATATTGGCATTTCTAGGAGTCACCTACCTGCTGGGGTGGGCCCTACAGGAACTTTGGGATTAAACAACCAGTGGTGATCGTATCTAGGAGGGGAGGTTAGAGCCCCAAGGGAACTTAATGGAAACCTGCACGTTTCCTCTCAATCTCCAGCATCCTCTGGGAAAGCAGATCTAAAGGCTTGCATTAAATTGGATTGCGAGTTTGGCTTAGGAAATAGCTTCGTTGTTTGTAAAACACAGGGAAGCTTCTTGAACAGATTTAAAATGTAAATTAGTGCAAACAGTTACTGCAAACTGAAATGCTGCTCAAAACCTCGATACATGGGTCACTTCCATGATTCCTTCTCCACACGTCTGACCTTCAAACCACCCAGGGGGTGCCCATTTCCACCAAATTTCTGGGGTGCTTTGGAAGCTGTTAGCACAGAGTGGAGCAAGCATCTACCACTGGGCGTTAGCAGGAAGCTCTTTGTCTAGCAGAGGATGGTGAAGAAAACACTTCAATCCTTTGGGTTTCTAAGCAAGTTTTTAAGATCTGCTACATGGTGCAGAGAGTATAGGGATATACAGAAATGTGTATGGTTAGGAAAGATGGTTTACATGGTTCCCAGTCTTCATTTGACCCTCCCGTGTGACATTTAAATCTTAGTGACATTAAAATAAATCACATGCTCAAAATTTAACTGCTTTACTGAGCTGAGGCATAAACACACATATGAAAAAGAATTCTAAATTAGAGAAAATTGCTGATTTTGCAATGACTTTCACCCCTCTTACATGGTGTTTAAAAAAGAAGGCAAAATGTAAAGGATTTAGAAATCCAACAACCAATTTTAAAACTATCAACTTTCTCAGTAGTCACTACATAATATATGTAGCCATATACCTCATTTTAAAGAAAGCACAAATTAAATAAGCTATATTAAAATATACAGAATATATACATACATATGCAGACATCCAATACATGTATATAACCCTTCTAAATTGAAAGTAGAGAATCCCCTAAATAGGGATCTGTGAATCTGTGAACCAGGGTGGTCACAGAGCTGAGAGAAGCGCTGCAAAGACAGAAAATAGAAAAGTAATGGGAAAGTCCATGTAGCTTTTGAAGAAAGAAGTCGTGCCTCACTGATCTAGCAGGGCTTTTTCAGGGGAGTTTATAACCACTTTTGTATCTGAATCA
>VZSC01002511.1:14249-51990 GCA_013398225.1 Steatornis caripensis
CCTTCACATCTCCAACCAGTCCTTCTCTGTTTGTTAGTATCAGGTCCAGGGTCGCTCCTCTCCTCGTTGGCTCCTCCACCACCTGCGTTAAAAAGTTGTCACCAATGCTCTGCAGGAACCTCCTGGACTGTACATGCCTGGCTGTGTTGTTTTTCCAGCAAATACGGTCAGCAAAGTACAGTTGAGTCTTCAAAAGCTCCTGGATGAAAGACCTTTAGAGAAATAAGCTACTGGGAGAGAAGAGGTATTTTCTTCTTGCAAAGTAATACATGATTAAAAGAAGTTAGAAATACATTGTCAGTCTTCATAGTGGAGAAAGGCCTTATTAGGCTGCCTAGCCACCTGTTTTGGCACTTCGGATGTTCACAAAACTCCATGTTAGCTGCAAAGGGAGTGAATAACAAGAATAGCAAGCTGGCAAAGTTTACTAATGACTACTTCATATATTTCATATCAAAACTGATGCTGACTGTGAAAATGTGACAGTAATTTTATACTAGAAAATGCTTGAGTAATACAACAGCCATCGACATGCTTGGGTCAATAAATACAGAGTAATGCACTATATGTGCTATGCATACACAACAACAAGATCCACATGAGTTATTTTCAAGAAGAATGATCTAGGAATCACTGTGGGTAATTGTCTGAAATTGTCAACTCAATACCCAGGAATGGTAAAAAACACAGTGTTTTGTGCAGTCAGGGAAGGAAGAGGAAAGAAATGGAAAGCATCCATAGGTAATGTGTTGTGGTATGCTGCAGTCACATCATGAGTCCATTCGTACACTGGCATTTGCAGGCAGTATTGGGCTTCTCACCTCAGGCACAGTGAAACACCGTTAGAAAAGGGAGCGGAAAAGTCACTAGCAGCCTGCATTCTCAGAGATACTAAATAGTTTCTGTATGAGGAAGACTCTTCAGCTTGCGAAAAAGCTGCTGAGTTAGGGTGTGATAAAAGTGTATTGAGCCATGAATGGTACGAAGAAGGTGAACGAAGGAAGCCAGGGTCCTGCTACTACAGCTCACAAAGCGAGAGCCATAGCATGCCCACTGGACATGCTGAGGCACACCGTGCATTGCCACAGGGAGCTGTGGCAGGCAGAGGTGTAAATAAGTTCAACAATGGGATGAGTGAGCCTGTGGAGGATCCCTCCATCCCAGGCAGCCAGTCTGCAAGTGTGGGGTCATGTTTGGGCAGCGCCAGCTAGAAAGACTCACCTTTTCTTTTCTTTTTTTTTTAAAAAAAGACCCTTGCTGATTTAAGATGGAGAGTGGATGAGGGGAGTAAGAGCCTCCAGTGCTTTTCACTGTTGAAGCTTCATCTGTTTGATTTTTTTTTTCCCCAGTCAAGGGCTGTTTAGGATATTATTTTAAAGTCTAGTCAACCTGTGCTCGATGGAGTAGAACTGCTTCCTTCCCCGAGACCTCATTTCACAGGATTTCGTGTGAGTTTAGATTGAATCCCCAGCTGTCACCGATCCTCTGCTGCAACGAGTGAAAGGTTAATGCATTGCAAAAGTAACTGTGATAATCCTGAGCCGTAATTTAGTCTGTTTAGTGTATTCAGAGGATTAATTCTCAAATGCATTAAGCAAAACAAGAAATAATGCACACTTCATATTGTCTCCCTTACACTGTAGTCTCATTTAATTAGCCGCTGAAACAGCCAACTGAAAGCTTTCCCTCTGCCTTGTTGTTTGAATCATGAATTTTAAAGACTTTTGAGAGAATGACTCAGGAGGTGAAACAGCAGGGCTTCTGATGTTATTTATAAGCTCTGTACTGGAAACTATTTCAGTGTCTGTAGCCATGAAACTCAAGCAACTTAGCCTGTAATTTCATCATTTGAGACTAAATGACAGGAGAACTAATGCTGTCAGCGCCCCACTAAACAGCACTAGCATTCTCCATTACCTCAGCTTCCGTGAAAAATGGATAATGAAATAATTGGCATTAAAGACAGCTATCAACTACAGGTTGTCCCATGAAAGAAGAGGTTAATATGTGCACCAAAATACATGCAATATAGGTCTGCAATAATTGGGTTTTCATTACAGTAATAGTTCTGAAGACTGCGTTTAAGCAAGGGCAGCTCACAAAATGTCTGTGCAATGCCGAGCACAAGCAGCCAAGTGCTCCGTAGGGCTTGCAGCATCAGGGATGCTGTGCCATGGGGGAAGACTTCCAGCCAACTCATCCCAAATACAACTACCGTTGCGGCAGATTTACTCGCTGACCACTCAAGATTTGTGACTTTGCCAGGTTTTAGAAAGACACAAAATGAATCATAGAATCATAGAATCATAGAATGGTAAAATGAAAATAAAAAATAGAATAAGAAATTAGGTTTCTGTATCTTTTATCTGTTTTTTCTTTGGTAGCTCTTTGACACATATCTTTTAAAGGAAAAATCATGTGGCCCCCACCTCTGCCCTGCACGTTTGACCTTTCAAAATGCCTGGGGCAGCAGTGCTCCAGCTATGAGAAGTGAGAGGCTATTGATTCTGTTACTGTATGGACATATGTGTACCCTAACACTCCCATTTCATAGGGTGTGTGAGAGCACAAGGCTGAGTTAGCACTCTGGTGTGAGGAGGAGGAGGCGGATGTTCTTTATCTTCAGTATTTATATTTTCCTGCTACATAGCAGGTTTAAACTGCGTAGAAGATTGTGGTGTGTACCTTTGCCTTTTTTTTTTTTCCTATTTCTAAGTGCCTGATGTAAAGGAAAAGGACATATATATTTCATCAGGTCTTGCTTTATTTCCAAGGCATTGTAGCTTTTTCATACATTCCTGAATAGTGTCATTGGCATTAAAGTGGTCTGAGATTGGAATAAACCTGATAATGTTTTTCTTGTTTCTTAAGGAAAAAGCAGGAAACAAAAGCAATCTTCAGTAGATGGAACAAAAAAAAGGAATCTGTCTTTTGTAGCCAGGAAAATCACTGCAGAAATAAAAATAAGGTTTCAGATCTGGTGTTTGTGTTGACACCTTACTACAAGCAGTACCTTTGATAGTATGCAGATTTGTGTTGACAGGGGGATGAAGCTCAAACACATAGGTACTTGGAACATGCAAGAGATACGGACGTTATTTTGCAAAGCCTTTCTTTTAGCTTTGTAAACTTTTGGAAACATTGAGCAAAAATATCCCCTGTTAAGGCTTTTCCAACTTTGCTGTTAGGCGTTAGTACAACTTGTCAACAGGGCACTGGCCTAGGCTCAGATGTCTGGCATCTATTCCTTTCTCAGTTGCTGTCAGAAAATGAGTGTACCCTTTCATCTCTGTATGACTGTCTCATCCTGCGGTCCCTCTTGTCTGTTTAGGTTGTGTGTTCTTCTGAGCTGCAGTCTTTTTTATTGGAGAGGGATATATACTGTGTAAAATAGTGGAGTGGCAATTCTGTCAGCTCCTCTATGGACTACCGCAAAATGAAACCTAAAAATGTTACAGATTGTTGTAATTCATTAGCATATTAATTTCACTATATATGGCAATGTACATGTAAAAGTCACTATCCCAAAGATAGTGATAACTGTAGGCAACTGTAATGTTGAAGACCCAGCACACCCAAGAGAGATTATACAAACAGTGGAGAATTTCCCATCGTATGTGGAAGTTTCATGGAATAGTTGTGTTGTGACGTTTACTTGGAAGCAAAGACAACTGGGAAGCCATTGACAAGGCTGTACAGCAAAAATGTACTGACTTCAACACTCACATTTGGCTTCCTTTGGCAATTAAATGCTATTTGGGATATAAAAAGGAGAAGAAAGAAAATGTAGGGAGGAATGTAATGCGAAATGTTTTACACTGAAAAAATACTCTGGAGTTACTATATGCATTCCCCCTTGAAGTCATCTGTGTTTTATGGAAACTGCTTTTGTGATCATTCTGATAGCCAATAACTAATTTTCCAGTCATCATTTACACAAATTACAATAATTTTAATGCTTAAATATCTTGCAATGGAGTTTAATTCTAATGGTGACTTATCACAGCAGTGCATACGAAGGCAATAGCGCCTGACGGTGATTGACAAGAAGCAGCGGTCATCATTGACAATCTCATCATTGACAGGCTCATTTTGTGGTTCATTCATCCTTTTGCCTCAACAGCAGCATTGCATCTTCTTAAGTTGGCAAGAAAAAAACGTGGCACACAGATTATTAATGTGAAAAATTGGTGTTTAATGTGGACATGTTGTAAGGCAGATAAATATTTTGGTCACCAGCTAATTAATATTCACATTGTGCATTTCATGCTGAGCTCAGAAGCTAGGAGGGACGGGCTATTTTCAGAATTCCTCAATGTGTGTGTGTGTGTATTTTCATCAAGATACTCTTACACAGCTGATTGATTACTGAAAATACATTGTCAGTATCAATTACGAAAGCAGCTGTTTTTACCTGCCTGATGCAGTGCATCAAACCATATGAAATAGCTGGTTATGCAAAGACTCATGAAATTAGTTCAAGACATGGATGAGCTTGAATTGAAGAATTTGTTTATGTTATGTCAGTTGTAAGAGATGTCTGAATGAGCCCAGGAAATGGCACAATAGGTTAGAGAGTCCCACAGAAGGGTTGAGGTTGGCAGGCACCTCTTAACATCATCTCATCCAACCCCTCTGCTCAAGCAGGGTCAGCTACAGCAGGTGGTCCAGGACCATGCCCAGTCAGGTTTTGAGTATCTCCAAGGATGGAGACGCCACAACCTCTCTGGCCAGCCTGTGCCAGTGTTTGACCACCCACTCAGTAAAAGAAGTGTTTTCTGGGATTCAGATGGAATTTCATGCATTTCATTTTGTGGTCATTGTCCCTTGTCCTGTCAGTTGGCACTGCAGAGGAGAGCCTGGCTCCCTCTTCTTCATTCCCTTGCATCTGGTATCCCCTCATGGATAAGGCACCTCCCGAGCCTTCTTTTCTCCAAGCTGAACATCCCAGCTCTCTCAGCCTTTCTTCATATGAAAGATGCTCCAATCCCTTAAACATCTTAGTGGCCCTGTGCTGGACTCCACTAAGGAGCTCCAGATGGGTAGATGGAGAGATGCCATTTCTGGAGATGGTGCCCCTGGTGCAGTGTCACAGGAGGTGGCGTACCTTATTCCCGCTCCGTGAGGTAGCCACCATCTGGGGCTAGGAGACAAGGTCCTGATGGCACGTTCGTGACAGTATCTCGGGCAAGTCAAAAACAGGGCAAATGGAGAGGGTGGAAGGGTTGGCAACGTTAGCAGCAAAAGGTTGACAGACAACAGTTGTTATGTTTTGTTGTTGTTTCTGGTGACAGCAGCCATAATTCACATTAACAAAACAAAAAGCAGTGGACTGCTTTGGTGCAGTTTTATACCATTGGCTTGTGTTTCTTGCATCTGCATGACAGTGAATCAACTCATTAAGAAACACTCGTGCTTGGTGGCAAGCTTGGAAGATGGCAGGTCTTAAAAGAAGATGCAGCACTTGGGGATGGGAGAAAGCATAAACGGTATTTATATTTGAATTGTGTGTGGCAGGCCTGCAACACCTAGGATCAATATGTTTCCGAGGAGCTAGATTTGATCACAGCACACCTGCCTGCTCTGCTAAAGGTACCCTGTGATTAATGATTTTGTCAGCTCAGGTGACACGAATATCACCCCAAAGCCGCCAGTGCAATCTGGGTTTTCAACAGGCATTTGATCACACAAGACCGTATGCTGGTTGTGCATATTTTTAAAATTACCACATTTATGGAGTAAGTTAATCTGTTTGGCAAGTGCTGCACTGCTCTGTAACCTGAGGACAAAATCGGTTTCATCTGCAGCCTGCTCAGCGTGCAGACTCACAAACAGTTCAAGCATAAGGAAGGGAGCTCAGGAGGAGTCAAGAGGAGAAAACCAAAACCAAATAAAAACCTGCGACCTCCACAACAAAGAAACCAGAAAGCCCAGCCTCAGAAGTTAGAGGCATTACTGAGTGTTTGCCTCCGACCCTACTTAGGCAACTGTTTCCCACAAAAGGGCAGGTAAGGTGGTGCCTCGCTGCGACAAGGAGAACCCTACTTTAAGTTCCCAAAACATGCACGTCATGCTACCAAGTAGTGGACTGCTTGACCTGAGCAGCTGCTCCGGGCATGAGATACATTTTCTCTGGTCTGTCCATCAGATCCACGTCACGGGGTCCCACCAGGCACCTGAGGGATCACAAGTGGCACTAGATAGCTGCCATTAGGTAACTGAACTGCACCACTGTGCATAAGAGAGTATCCTGCCAGTTTGTAATGGAATGATAAATTATCTGTATATTATCTTATTGAAGCTGTAAATGATTAATTATTTTCTGTTTTTAATTTCCAGTATTTTTGGTGCACTCAAATAATAAGTACAGCATTTTTGGCAGTGTTTTTTAACATTCCCAGTTTTCATGCCACAACACCTACTACATCCAGCTAGAAGCAGTTTCTCACTGATTTCCTTATAGTCCCACAGTGTTCCTCATGTGATCTGCATCACTGTAAGTGTGAACAGATTAAAAAAGGACAATTAAAGAGGATTGTTTGGCAAATGTCCACTTTTTCTTTATGGGTGGTCTTGCTTTGCAAACACAGGAAAGCAGCAAAGTGCATAAAATGTGACAATTGAGCACCCGGCCCATCTCTTGTTTTACTGTTTGAGTATTGGTTCCACCTGGAAATCAGAATTAAATATGTGATACATACCTACATAACACCTCCCATCTGATGTTTTATAAGCACTTCATTAGAGCTTTCAGACTTTTGTTAAGGCTGTATGCTATCCCCTTTCTAGGTGGCTAGCATGGAGAAGGGTGAATAATTTATAGGTCTACAAGACATGGCTACTCATCTGTTTTACTTTACTCCTAGCTTATGTAGCTGGCAAAAATAAACCTCCATTCATTACTGTTGTTCCTGAGGGAAATTTACGTAATAACAACAACAACAACAACAACAACAAAAACCCACCTTAAATCAATTTTAGGTGAAAAAGCAAAGCGGTTAGCAATTGGAGTTTTAAAACTTGTATCTAGGAGATTTTTTCCAGTTTCTTTCAAGCTTCTGTAAGTGGCATGTTTGGCTTTCAGGCAGATTTTGTTCAAGAAGGGTTAATTATTCAGTATCTATGGAGGATACAGTACAGTCAGCCAGCTGATGTGCTCTGAAACCTCACTATTTCAAACATTATGCAGAATTCTTCTCTCCCTGCCTCTGCCTTCTGTAGGACGACTGCTTGTGCTCACAGCGTTACTTCTTCTGTTAGTTTTTTAGAACAGGGACTGTAGGATCCCTTGGACTTTATTTAGGTGACCCAACATGACTGCAGTCTGCAGAGCCCAGCAGAACTTCCCTCTTTGTGGTCATCTGCAGTAGTTGATCTCAGTCATGGATGCATCTACTGGCAAAAGAATACTGTTCAGTGTCTTGCTGCAGCCTGGCAACCTCGGGAAGCCATAAATACCTCCGGGCAGCTAACATCAACATGGAGGAATCTCAAGTTTGAAGCAGGAGACGTGAAAATTGCTTGTGGTCATATCTGTGCCCCAGGGTGTTTCGTGTCTAGAGGCTTGCGTGGGACTCTTGACTTTAAACTGTTCTTGTGTTAAAAGCCAAGAACATGGATTTTCACTTTTGTTTCTAATTACGTAGGATAAAACTGCTTTTTTAGGATCTTTTCCTTAGTCTCACAAGATGTTTACAGGTCACTGACTTCAATGCTAGCCCAAGACATGAAAGAGACAGCATGGCCAGTCTAGGAACCCTTCGATATTCTCTCTGCTCACACACTCTGATGTTTCTTGCACAGTAATTGCTTCATGTCAAAGTCAGATAATTTTCTGATTTTTAAAATCAACTTAGAGAAACAAATCTGTTTCAGCACTTCAGGGAGTTAAACACAACAAAGAAAAGGGAGTTTATCCTTGTTTCATTCACAGAGATAAAACGCTACTCTGTAAATCCATAGTTACTGTGGAATGTCTACAACAAATTCCAAGCAACCAATTTTTGTCTTAAGTCTTACAAAGGTGTTCAAAAATTGTAATAGGTTTGCCTCAGTGGCTTAACTTGTAATATGTCTCTAGTGCAGAAGTCCTTCAGTTAAAGAATTTGTGATTGCTCAACCCTTTTAAGGTTGTATATATTTAAAATAATATAGTATCACATTTTAAAATGTAATGAGTTGACATAAATTCAATGCTAAAATTATTGGAACATAGTTCAGTACCTGTAACCTACCCAGTGACTTCTGTGGGATTGCATTGCTTCAAGTCAGTAGCAAAGAAGTCTCTGAAGAGCAAGAAGAGCCTCTTAAAATAAAATCAGTCACATTCTTTAACCATATGCTACAGCATTTGGTCTTTCTGCGTATCATCTCTCTTATGAAGGGATCTTCATCTTGAACAGAATTATAAAATGCATTACCTTTCTGTTCCTCCTCTCTGAAAAAGCAGCGAAACAAGCAGTCCAAGTCAGTCCCCATTACAGCAATAGAAACATGCTTGTTAGCCACAGTGAGAGCTGGACTCTGTCCTGAATGACTGTATGAGTGATCAAAAGATATGTATTATAGGAATGTACAGTTATGCTGTGAGAAATTTTGCTTTCATTCTCTTCAAAGGCTTCAGGCATCTCAGGGAAACCAAGAAAAATCATAACAAAGTCTTATGAGCACACATGAGTTTATCAAAGCCCTCATCATCTGATACTGATTTCCACTGCATGTACATAAATATATGAATAATATATTTACTTCATCTTTATAATCAAACAATCCCCACTTTTTGTGTCTTACTTGGCATGGTAGGAGTAGCCTCAGTCTCTGTTTCTGCCTGGGGCCCATAGCTCTTACTCATGAATTCACATCAGTGCTTGTTCTGTGGGTTTGACGGCCAAGCGAGGAGGGGCTCCTGTTGTGCTGGGTGGGTCCTACCGTGGGAGCTGTGCACCTCCTGGTCCTCATCAGCAGGCAGGCCAAGGGAATCAGTGCAAAGGAACTGCAAGCAGTGAATCGGTGTGGTGGGGGAAAATATCCCATTTACTTATTTTCAAAATTTGGGGTGGACTTCTGTTAATGACGGAAGGTTGTTCACATTAAAACAAAACAGATGGAGGCTGATAAAACCAGAGAAGAAGCAGCAGAGGTAATGAACTGGGAGTGAAGGAATTGCAAGGGGACAGGGAGTCAGGAGGATCAGTGGGGACTGGACCAGGCAGAGAATGGCCAGGGTGAAAATACCCTGCCAGCATCTTTGCTGCAGCACGCGGCAAGGGGGCAGCTTCTCCTGCTCCCCTTGGCTTTGGTCTGCCTTGGGGCCTCGAGTGATGCCTCACCAACATTATTTGTGCTCCCTGAGCCCACCTGGCTTGGGGAAGAGTAGTCATTTCCCTGCCCACGTGCCCCCAGAGGGGAGGGGAGGGGAGTCAGTTGTGCCTGAACGGGAAGAACTGTGGTTCTACCCAACTTGCTTCTGCCCCAGCTGTTAAGGACTCCTGACAGTGAGAGAAATGTAGTCCTGGGCTATCTGGGTTACCCCAGGTTATCTGGAAGACTGCTCTGAAACCGCACATCCTTGTGAACAGAGGCTCAAAAGCAGAAGCAAATTCCAAAGCATTCCCCAACACAAATGACAGCAAGGAGAGGATCCGTAACTCAGTCGTAACCCATCATCGGAGCAGTGTGATGAAGAACAGAGGAAGCGCTGCTGCGTGTAGGGTTACTGTACAGATTTTCCTGCTTGGACTCCGGTAGTCTAGAGGAAAATGAATGTACAATGTTGCTGAGGAAACAAGTCTCCCAGGGGAAGTTTGGCTTTTCCCCACTGTGAATTTTTGCTGCCTCGTGCGCACTCAAGTCAATTAACCTAAAACCTACAAACTGCACATGCCACGGCTCTGTGCAGTTATTGTGTGGGACTTCACACAGTTGCATGTGGATTTAATCATAAACAGCCGAGGAATGGATTCAAGTTCATAATCCTCTTTAAATATTTGTATTCCTATAATGGAATATTGTCCATTTTTCTCTGCAGGTGCCAGCTTGCGTGACGACCTCAGTAAATACTTCTGGTTTCATCATTCTCAAGGGGACACGATGACAGTTCAGGATCCAAACCAGATGAATCTCTGTGCTGCTGTTTGGACTGTTGTCTCCTATGTAATTGCTGACATGGAGGAGATGTTGCCAAGGTAATAAAACAGCAAGAAAGAAGATTTCTGTTCTTCAGTAAAGATTGTGAGTCCAAGAGTGCACGTGGTCTAAAGCTGTAGGAAATTCAGTTTTTCACCCTGATTTTGTGCATTATTATGTCTGTTTTTCTCAAAGCACATGCTCTTTTACACACTCCTGTTTCTTTTTGCTGTTTTGATATCTTCCATTTGTGATTTTCACTTAAAATTTCTTCTTTTAAGTACTTCTAAAATTTCTGATGAAGGTACAATACCTGTTCAACTATGATACAATAACCATTTGTATGCAAGGTTATCCTGCACAGCAGGAAAAATATACCGAATAAATTTGTTGCATCAGAATTATTAGTGTATTCAGTTAGTGTACAAGTTTATGAGTTTGTTTTCTTTCATTCTATGCGTTAGAATGATGTACTATTAATAAAATAGCCCTTTATTTTTACTCTTTTAAAATAATACTGTATTTTTTATACAGTTTTCAGGTTATAGGATGAATTAATCTTGGCTATTTTGATGGGACTATATGGTGAAATAGTCAAATAATGGTCAAAATAGTAAAATAATAGGGCTTTTAATAGTTCATTCAACTCCCACTGTTAAGTCTTACTAAAGGTTGCGGGACTTGGATAAACCAGGACACAGATGATAGGACACCAATCACTGGATGCCCAGATCTCCTGTGTTTCTTCGGGCACCTCCCCGTGGAAAGCCATGCGTGTCCTCTTCTTTCTGATGGAAGAGTCGCCATAGTGACATGCAGAGAATTTTGTATGGCAGTTTTTCTCAGAAATTCCATAATGTTTCAGCAATGGCATCGCACCTGTGATTTGTGACCTTCACTACCTGCCAGCTGATATCCAAACGAAGTGTAAGAGCAGATTTGGATTCAGGCTGCTGAAGCCATCCCCAGCTGCCCCTCTCATGTAGGGGTGCTCTCCCCTGCTAGAAACCAGACAAGACGATGCTGGTACATATGCACTTTGATGGAGGAATTAATCTGGGAATTTGTTTCTTGTATACTTCGTTGATTTTTGGTTTTGGGTTTTATTCCTGCTCAAAGATTATGAATATTCAGATGATTTTCAGGGGTATCTGTAGAGAAAATATAACTGGTGTTGGGGAATATTTTGAGGCATATGATTTCCCCTCGCTTCTTTGTGACATGATCCTTGTTTGTGCTTCTAAATTTTACAACAAGCAAGCTTTCTGATGTGAATAACTGCTGCAATATAATCAACACCAAACAACTAACATAAAGAACAACGCAGAGTATTAAACTAAATGACAGGTGGTCCCTGGTGCTGTTAATCAGTCCTGTGCTTGAGCAATAGCCGAGTGACGAGCCATTCATTTTTATAGAATTAATAACTAAAATATCTGTTTACCATGATAATAGCAGTTTTACATGAAATTTATTAAATATTTCAATTTTCGCTTCAAATAATTTCAGGAACATAAAAGCTGCTTGGAGATACTATGCTCTTTCTTTTTACGGAAACAGTCTTGAAACAAAGTTAGCAAAAAATTCCCTCTGCTTTCAAGTCATGATGCCTATGCTTGTTTTTTCTGAAGTGCTTGACAAGAGCATAGCTGGTGGTGCGCAACACTGACAGACCCTCAGCTGTCTCTAAATCCAGCCCTTTGACCTTCACAGAATATTACTGGCTGTTTCCTGAACTGTGTTCCACGTCTTTTTCCCTCAGGGTATGCCACTTTGTGTGTCAGATATTCAGAAGGTTTTTCCATGAAGTTACATTTATTGTTACAAATCTTAACCTGTGCTCACTTGGAAATGGGGTTTATTTGTGATTTTCTCCATTGCCTCAAGGCAAACGGAGAATCTCTGGAGTCAAGAATATTCTCTGCACAGGAGAAGAATGCTGCGGTATGCACGTGGCACCACAGCACATCCCAAGATCTGCTCGTTGGCCCCTAGACTATATAAGATAGGCCATAAGACTGTGATACCCCTGAAGAAAAATTAACCTTCATATCAGTTTCAGATACGCAGCTCTAGAGAGAAGCACTGCAGAGTAGATTTTGAAAAATATGTTAAAAAATCAAAATTGCCATCTGATTTTTATATAGCAAAATCAAAAATCTTTCAGTTCTTAAATTGAAAACCAAAGGGTTTTTTACATGTAAAACCAGGTTTTGTTAAAATAAGACATTGTCTTTTTGGTTCATCAGATCTTTTTTTGTCTGATCTGTGATAGTTCTCAGATCTAAAAGTTCAGTTGTTCACAGTGCTGTCCTGATAACCTGCCTGTTCAGATGTACCTTTCAAAAATTTCCGTAAATGAAGAGATGCTAATAAATTTCCTTCCTTTCCCAGTGGGTTTTTGTACCTTCTGTGCAATAGCTCATCTTTATCTTTGCTCAGTGTAGCAATTATCCTGTTCCAATTGCTGGCAATTAAACAGACATTGGTTAGCCAGCTTTCAATCCAAGTGCGCTTCTGAAACGATCCAGGTAAGCCAATGGAACTTTGCTTTCCACTTGCATGCCGCCTTTGATCTTTGAGAATCTTTCTCAACTTTAGTTGAGAAAGTAATAGCTGAGGATATTATTTATATTACTATTATTGTCAGGGTCAGCTGCCATAAATCTATGCTTCTTGTAAGTATTTTGACAACATTCTAAGGTAAAGGGACCATGTGCATGTTTCTCTCCAATAAAATAAAACACGATTTGGGCTAAATTCCTTTTTGCCTGCAAAGATCTGTGAGCTGAGAGTTGAAAAAACAGCGGTAGTATTTAAATATATGTCAAAAATTTAAATTTCAAATAAACGTTTTCCTCAAGGTATTACGTATCTCTTGCATCTGCTGAGAAGAAGGGAGGCCCCTGGGTAGCCTTCCTTTCTGCTACAACTCAAAGCTTTCAGACGTAGTTACAGAGGGACGAGACCAATACATAATTCATTTACCCAACTAGACTATAGCACAAATGCTGATGAAAAGTCTCTTTTCAATACTGCATAATGTAACATAGGTAATTTTGCCAGTAATAAAAAAAGAATTGCAGGGTAGGAAACCGAGTTGGTGCTTTTGTCCTTCGTGTGTCAAGACGTTATTGGAGTTTCACTGTATCTTTGAATGATTCAGTTCTACATGATCCCACAAGATTTTTACCTCCCTTAAAATAATGAAAAGCAAAGAAAGAGAGCTTTTTCCTAGAACAAGAGATGAAGCGATGCTTCCTCTGCTGCTACACTGCAAACATCTCTGGCTGTATATTTAGTTAGTATGCTTCCCCCATAGCGATTTGAGACACTTCCATTTACCATGAGTAAATATCAAACTGATCTTGATATCTATATCTGTCTCATGAAATATACATACCATCTAAATGTGCCCAAATGATTAATTTACTGCTGTGTAATGATTAGCATAAAAATCTCATCACTGCGCAGGATAGAAATGTTACCACTAATTGCTGGTTGAAGTGAACAATGTTTTCTGCATAGAAATTAGTGATGCCTGGATCGCAGCTCACACTTGGATGGGAAAATTCAAGACTTTCTGAAAGAGGAGCATCTTAATTTTTTTACCTTCTCTTTTCTGCTAAATGATAGAGGAGCGTGATCATGTATAATAGAAAGGAATATTATTTTCTGCATGGTTCGTTTTATCTTTACACCACACTTATGGAAATGTTTTAACTTGTACATTTTGCCATCTTCTGCCTACAGCAAATGCAAGGGAGAACTCTTCACGTGCACGCTGTGGTCTTTCGTGGTCATTACTTCTGGGAGCTGTTGTGGGCTTCTGGGAGCTCCAGCCTTTTTGCACGAAGGAGCTGTGATTTGTAGTTACAATTGTTTAATAAATATATTGTGCTAGCACCTGATTAAGGCCTTCAGATGCCTCTCTTCTTAGTAATCCTCTTTGCCCTTGGAGGAGGGACCTCAACGACAACTTTATAACCAGCTCTGTGTTTAGCTTGCATTTTGATGCCACATCAGGATGGACCAAGCTCCTTTAGTTTATGTTAAGTTTCTATTTTCTGAGGTTCTTTCAGTCTTTCACTCTGGCTTTCTCAGTGTCTGTATTGTGATACGGGTATTAGGCATGACTAACCGACTGAAAAAATCTGTGTATTTTGTTCCTTGGGGCTCAGGAACTGCAAGATGTAATTGAGATTACTCCGAAGAGCAATGCAGAAGCACATGGGTGACAGCTCCATCAGGGCCACCACTTGCTGTTATTGTGTTACTGGCAGGCAGAGCTATGTGATCAGTGCAATGAGTTTTCATCGCCAGTCACGATTTTCTGTGTGACTAAGTGAAAATCAGGTTTATGGAATCTAAAGAGGGAAGATCCGGAGGAGGAATCACAAAAATTAGAGCAAACACGGAGGCAGGGACTGTAGCTTCAAGTACTGGTGTTTTACTCTGCTTTGCTGGGTGAGTTAAGGAACATTACCTGGACCTACCTCAGTTTCACTGTTAAATGGGGGTAGTGGTGTTTGGTGCTTGTGTTTGGTGTAGCATGATTTAACAATGCTGTGTTAAAATACATGATGCATGTAAAATGTGAGTTCATGGCAGAGGTGAGATCCAGTTGGAGGAGAGGAATAAGAAGTTAACACCTTTTAGCTGGATGAGAATTCATCTGTAACACGTGTCTTTTAGTAATTACTGTTTGCATTTACATTACTTGCATTATTTGCATTTGCATTACTATCTGCATTTACTATTTGTATCCTCCAGATATACTGCCATTTCAAAATAGAATTTGGACATTAGGCATATCAATTTTAAACTAATGGTACTTTGCATCCAGGAACAATGTGGGACAATTATGTATGCAAAACGGTCACACATATACATATCATCATATATGCCATCTATATATATCATTTCACACCTTTGGACCGTCGCACACATGCTCCTTCACAATATCAGTGGTCATACAGTGGGGCAGCATTATTGTGAGAAATCTTCTCTCACGGGAAAAGAGAGTATGTCAAATGGTTTTCCAAAAGTCAGTCAGTCAGTCAGTCCAGAAGCTAAGGATACTGAAGTTCCTACCTCAGCCAAAATTGCTGCCCATAAATTACTTGCTGATTTCTCTTTATACCACTGAGATAATTTTCAAGCTGAAGTGTAAAATACTGTGCAAAAGTGATATTTTTGACTGATTATATGCAACGTTCTGGACTGCAAATTCAAGAGAAAGAAATGAGAAAATAATTTTTGTTTTCTCTCCGTTACCAAATTGGTGATTTCTGGAAGGAAAATAAGTAGCCTTATGCCATTTATATTAATCTTAAAGTATAGTAATACATACCTACACACATTTTCTTCTCTATGCATAATATAGAAAAGTTTTCTTATCCTGAAGATTCTTCCATTTTTGCTTTATATGCAGAAGTTGCGAAAAAATTTCTGGATTTACTGAGTGGCAACTATATTCTTTGCTCTTAGTATGAATTGAGATAATAATAGTGCTGCATGCCTCTTGATAAATCTGAATTCCTATGAATGGACTGAATCTTTGGGAAAGTCTTTGAAACTGTGGTTTCATTGAGGTTCTTTGTGACTCGTGTTATAAACTCTGGAATATCTTGAGTTCACCTTTGCAAATGTGATTATTCAATATGTTATGTATCCTAAATTGTCTATACCTTTTGCCTTTTCCAGGGATATTATGTCAGTGATACAGCTGCAGGGAATTCCTATCTTATTGCCTGTACTTAACAGCAACTTCCACAGTTCTTCTACATTTCAAGTCATCATGTTTGATTTTGCTTTAAATTTCTCTCACTAGGACAGACGCAGAGGCTAATGATTGTTCAAAAGCAGGTAACAAAATATCCACATTTTTTAATGAAGCTGCCATGCTGTTCTTTCTGTGACTACTACCAAGCTTTAGCTCATCAGTTGAGTTTAATAACTAGAAAGTGAGTCATGAGACATTTAACCATGGAGAGTTTAACAGGCGTAAATTACTGCATAGTTTCTGAATGGAAATAAAATGTTGACTGCTTTACCCCTCCAGATTGCTCATCGTAGAAGCAGGAAAACCTATAAATATCTACAAGAAAATGCATGCTTCTTTTCAGCAGGGATTCCCAATACTGAGTTTTGTGTAGTAGTTATTTTAAGCCTTTGTAAAGTAGCCTGAACCTTTAATATGAAGTGTTGAGAAGCAAATACACACTAGTTTAGTTGTTGTGAATTCCTATATGCCTTTTTTGCAATGGTAAGCAATACAACTCTATTGGGAACTCAGCCTAGCTTTAATATTCCTGTCCCTCCAAGCGTGGGTCCTTTTTAGCTATATGGCAAGCTTAGTGGAAGGATAAGTATAAGCAGCAGAAGAAATTACTTAAAAGCTTTGTCTTGTTAGGTCTTCATGAAATGATGAAACTGGTTTTTTTTAATGTACACATACTTTTAGCTTGTTAATAGCTGAACTTAGTTTTTGACATCTGCTGTTGCTGAAGGCTCTTTTGTTCCTCTCATAAACAGTTGTGTTTCCATAGGTATGATAAGACAATAAATTAAATAGCTCAGTAAACTTTGTATAAGTACCATATGTATTAAACAGCAGCCTATCAATGTTACAAAAAATGAGTACATTTATCAACAGGAAAAAATCTGTAATTTTAAAGAGAGGATTAATTTTGCAAGTTGTGGAAAGGAAGCAGACATGATAGAAGGAAGTGTAAACTTTTACTTTCAGTTGATAAAAATCTCATTTCAGTTGTTTTGCATTGGGTGTTCACTTGAATTCAAAGGAGAAGTTGGAGAAAATGTGTGTATCCTTGTCTGTTGGTCAAACTCCCAACAATGCTGGTATCAGCAGAGGCGACTCTGCAGGAGACTCTGGGGTAAGGTGGTTCTCAGTCCCCTACGTGTTTGATAACACGCTGAGTATGCTATGTTCCCAGAACTATGTAAGCTTGAATTTATGGGGTGAGGCCAGAAGCATTTGTTGGGAATGTTTTGCAAGAAGTGCGTGACACAGCTGTGCTTGACACCACATCTTCATCTTACGAACAAATCATAAACCAGCCGTTGGTAGCTCAGCCACTCACCTCAGCCTGGGTGGTTGCCATCTGGTCACTGTAGGCCTCATTTAGAGAGAACTGAATATCGCTGACCCGAGTCCAGGTGTTTGGTTGACTCAAGCCCTCTTTCTGCAGAGCTAATGTAGGATTGCCGTGGAGACTTTCTGCTCATCCCCTGGGTGCAGAGGTACCACAGCATAACCAGCCGGTCAAAAGAGGTGATTACTCTGCTGTATTCAGCATTGGTGCGGCCTTACCTTGAGCGCTGCGTGCAGTTCTGGGGCCCACAATTTAAGAAGGATGGGAGGGTCCTTGAATGCGTCCAGAGGAGGAAAACAAAGCAGGTGAAATGGCTGGAAGGAATGTCCTGTGAGGAGCGGTGAAAGACTTTGAGCTTGTCTAGTGTGGAAAAAAGGAGGCTGAGGGATGACCTCATTGCTCTCTACAGCTTCCTGAGGAGGGGACGTGGAGAGGGAGGTGCTGAATTCTTCTCCCTGGGATCCAGTGATAGGATGCATGGGAATGGTTCAAATCTGCGCCAGAGGACTCTTAAAGTGAACGTGAGGAAGCATTTCTTTACCGAGAGGGTGGTCAAACCCTGAAACAGGCTTCCTAGAGAGGTTGTCAATGCCCCAAGCCTGTCAGTGTTTAAGAAGCATTTAGACAATGCCCTTAACAACATGCTTTAACTTTTAGTGAGCCCTGAAGTGGTCAGGCAGTTGGACTAGGTGATCATTGTAGGTCTCTTCCAACTGAAATAGTTTATTCTATTCTATTCTATTCTGTTCTATTCTATTCTATTCTATTTCTTCTAAAGTCCTTTCCATCCATGCTCCTTTAGAGCTGGAAAGAGAGGAGAGTTTTCATGCTTGCTGACCCTCTGTAGGTGAGTATTTTTTTTCCACTCGAAATACTAGAAGTTCAGGAAGAGCTCAGAATCGC
The DNA here is from genome assembly GCA_013398225.1 of Steatornis caripensis. Lineage (NCBI taxonomy): Eukaryota > Metazoa > Chordata > Aves > Caprimulgiformes > Steatornithidae > Steatornis > Steatornis caripensis. The sequence goes on from VZSC01002511.1 coordinate 32,396, forward strand.
TGGCTCTTTTTTCCTCCCAAGTAGCCTGAATTATAGTTCAAACTGCAGTACTTGTATGTCTTTTAGACTTGGATTTGCAATGGGTTTGTACTGTATAACATTGTCATCACACTGTGGAATCATCGAAGTCGAATACTTTTCATGTTCCGTATCTCTGCATTTCAGAGCTGTGTCTAAACAAGCAGGAACAGTAATGGCTGTCAGCAGAGCGCTTGACAATATCTTCAAAGCAGACGAACTGAGTAAACATTTGCTATGTGTGCTCTATTAGGTGTCAACGAAAATTTTACCCCTCCCTCCCTCATCTGTGAAGTGATGGATGGGGCAAACATTACAGCTCTGTGTTTCTGCAGCAGTTAGTCAGAGTTGCTGCTACAATACTTCTAAATCAGTTTGAGGTGTAAGATTATATGAGACATCAGGATTTGGCAAACTTCAGGGAATTTGCAAATGTAGCAATGCTGTTTATTGCACAGTGTTTATTCACACAGTAGCGGAGGATCCTTTAAAACAGAAGTATAAGAGCTTTGCACTATTTGGAGAAATATTTTTCTGATCAGCTAAAGCTTTGAAAGACCTCTGTTACTTTATTTTTGTAAACTAACAAAGTGAAATTAGTACCTGTTTTTTTAATTTATCACTTCTAGATTCCTCTATGGAAAAGACCCCATCAGCCCAGTTTAAAATAACTGCAGGGAGAGGGCCCAGAATTCCTCTGGTTTACACTGGCTTAAAATATGAAGAAACAAAGATTGCAGCTTTAGATAAGCATTGGTCAAGTCAGTAGGAATTTCTTTAAAAACATTTGCAAACATGGGCACATGGCGTTGGGTGTTCTGCACTGTAGCAGAGCAAGCAATTACATTAGACTCTTTTTCCCAAAGTTATCCTGATTTTTGCAAAAATCCTCCTGCTGCCATGAATCTCCAACATTCTAACAAGCTCTGAATTTACTGCCATGCTGTAAAAGTTTACTTTCTAGCCACTTTCGCCTCCCCTCCTCCCACCTTAGAATAAGCTCTGTCTAGTGGTTTTAACTTAGGACAATAAACCAGGAACTCCCAAGTTCTAATTCTGCCTCAGTAACCATCTTGCTGGGTGGTCTTGGCACACCCTAAAGGTATGCCTTCTGTGCAGATTAAATTTGTCGAAAACTAAAAAATAAAAAAGGTCTATTTCCTAGCCTGGATGCGGCCAGAGATGCGGGACATTGTTTGTTCTAATGAGGTATCTTCCTTCATAACCTGAAAACAGCTGAGGTTTGGGCATCTTTGAATTTATGTTCCATAGGTGAATTAACCTTGCAGCTGAATAATACTTCAGCTTGGCTGAAATCTGAGTACTGTTGCAATTCGTCTTCACTGTAACTCATTCACAGTTGGGACTGGAAAAACCATCAGATTTTGGTGGGTTTTTTCACCTCAAAGCGGATGAAACCTTGGAGTTATGGAGTATTTTCTGTTGGTTTAAAAAATTGGACCCTCTGCATATGGAATTGTAGATGTTTCCCTTCAAAATTCTGCACAGAAACTTCTAGAAAATGACGCTGAGGGGGAAAAAATAGAAATGGTTAGCATAAAAACCTTCATGCGTAGTAATACCATGAGCCTGGAAACAGCGAATATATTCCAAATTTGAAGTGTTGAGGGTTTTGCTTTGCTTTTTTTTTTTCTCAAAAATAAGAGTTAGGATAATAAAACTGCAGAGCAAGTTTAATAAAGTATCTGATTTATTCTTATCCCAAAGTAGTTTTCTTATAGCTGCAGGAAATAAGCCCTACTAGAGTCAATTCAGAGAAAATTCAGCAAACAGAAATAGATCCCACCCTTCTTCATTATCCTAAACAGAAATCTACACAAATCTTGCATGTTCTGCTCCTGTTGCTGGTGCTTACTGAGCCTTTAGTACAAATAATTAGGAGTCATCCCTCATAAAGCACTTACAAGTTAGTGAAATGTCAGAGGATTTCCCTCTGTGTTCGATTTTATTACAAATTCATCTACTTTGCTCTCCATTTTCTTAGTGGATACAATTAATGGCACTGAAGACTTCTCAGGGTATAAATCAAAGTTAAAATTTGAAGTAACGCCAGTGGCTTAAGACGACAGTTTACTGATAACTCAGTCTTCAAACTCCCAAATACATCAATTACTTGCTTTTTCACCTGCCAGCCATGGCTCTAGATTTGATACGTGGTATTAACTGCATTTCTTTGCTAAAGGAAATTACAACAGAACTTAGTTGTATAAGACTGTTCTTCTTCGTAGTTTAAGGTGAAACTAAAACTGTCTTTAAAATGACTCTTTGCCCTCAAATATTTTTTTCCAAATACTTTTTTCAGACGTCAGTTTCAGTTTCTGTCACTAGTAATATGCATATTCAGAATTTACACAGCCGAAAGCAAGCCGCGCAGGAAGGACTTATTCTTCTTGCAGACACATAATCAAAAAGCAGTGGTTAAAGAAGTAGAACCAGCAATTACATACAGTAAGTCTGAAATGCTGCCGTTCGAGGAATGAAAAACATATTCTTATCTTGTATTTAGGGTGGAATATAACTAAACATCTTTAGGGAAATGGGATGTATAAGGTAAAATACCAAGTGCAAATGGGAAGATGAGATTCTTAATGTGCCCTAGTAAGGCAATGTAGTGCCAAGATACCCAAAATGCTCAACTATTCCAGTAGCTGGAAAAAGTAAAGAAGAAACTGAAGAGCAAAATGCCTATATTCAGTGCAACTACATAAAAAGTAAGGAATTTTTAATCCAGGAAACAATTCAATTGCCTCAGATGTTGTTACGGGACCAAGACTTGGGCCAGGCTGATGGCAGACTTGGAAGTTTAAAGCAGCTTTAAGCAAACCTGAGGCAGCTGGATGGAAGAAATATAACTTAACGGGTTCATTATCCTTCATCACCCAAGTAGGTGAAAATTGGCTGATCTCAGTACACTTACATTGGAATTTTGGTTCAAGAGAAATTTGGAACAACGGTCCCCAATGCCAAAAGAATTACTGTGTTATGTTGTGGTTGGAAACTGCAGTGTGTAACACTGCTGTAGCAGGGCTTTTCATCTTTCTTTTTCCTTTTGCTGAGGATTGTTTCATGGAGTTAATGCTGAGTCTTTTGTCAAGGTTTACTTTAAAGTGAGGAATTGATGGGCTTCCCATGTTTCCCCCTGGGCAAGTTTTCTTTGCAATGAATCTTCTCTACAAACTTTTTTGAAGCTTGTAACTTAGCAGTGGAATAACACTGGCATTCAGTATACTTGCACAATTTTCAGGCACAAAAAAGCTGCCCTTTAATTTGTCTTCTGGAGAAAATGATCTTCATGCAACTGCAGATGTTGATGATTTATTTATTTTACATGCAGTCATTCTGAAAGAAAGAAAGAAAGGGAGGGAGGAAGGAAGGAACGAGGGAAGGAAGGAAAGAAGGAAGACAAACCCAACTGTTCCACTGCTTCTCCAGCCTTTTGAGGTCGGAGTCTTTGTGGAACCTCAGCAGCAGCCTGAGAAAAACAGGTGAAAAGAAAACTGCTGCATGGAGAGCATAGGCAGGGCTTGTTGGTCACCCAAGTGCTGTGCTGTTTGCCTTCAGTATGTCACTACAAATTCAATATCTCAATATCACAGGCAGAGAAGGCTTACAAAATCCAAAGGGCATTTATACCTCACCTTTCTGTATAAAGGAGGTTCTGAAATGTCCAAACTTGCCTTCCTTCCCTGCAAAGGGCTTTATGTAAGGTTGCTATCTAATACTATAGGTTACTATCTAATACGTTAATGTAAACAACAGGAATAAAAGTGCATCAAAGATTGTTTTTACACTTTAATCTTTAGAAAAAAATGATTGCACATTTTTGTGCATGATTGATTGAAGCAAAAGATACTGCACAGCTGAAGTGAGACGTTTCCCAGCAGGAGGAAGGTGTGGTTCTGTGCGATAAAAGGAAGGTGTACATTTTCTCACTGTTGAATTTGTCTGAAGATGCATCTTATAACAAATCTCCCCTTAATGTTGTAAGAAACTATGAATGAAGGTCAAATTAAATAGCCAGCCAATCTGCATTTTAAATAACTGCGTGGTTAATAAATAGAAAAAAGATCAGAGAGCTGTGATGTAGCAAGTCTCTTAACGGCAGTTAATAAAGAGAACATCAAAATCAATACATGACTTCCTTAGAAGCCACTGTAAAGTCATTAAAATGGGAGTAATATAATGCAAGATCGGATGCCTGCAAAAATTCAAGCATTTGCATCCTGGGCTCATTGTGTCTGGAGAAAAAGATGATCAAAACTTCTGTGAAGCAAAGCAACATGTTACAACACTAATTTCTGCAAAACAAGAGCTTTCACAAGAAATTGAAAATTATTCCCTCAAAGTAACTATATCATCTTGGCACCATTTCACAAAAAGTTGTATTCTGTCCCTGACTGGCTGCAGAGGGACAGACCATTTCATTTGGTCTTGAGAAAAACCCACTACTGTCTTTCCTTTGTAGTACGTGTAATGAAAGGACTGTGCCTGGCACAAAGACATGCCCTCCTGTGAATGCCACAGATATTGTTTTTCATTGTATTGTTAAAAGTCTTTCATTTCCAACCTCTCTCTGTTTCCTAGACATGACTACCAAAGCCCAACAAGACCTCAAACCTAACAAGCATTTAACACAACAACAACAGAAGCTCAACTGGATTTTAAGACTTCAAAATAGTTTTCTTTCTTCGTTCAAACGGCTATTTACCTTCAAACACAGGCAGTCTCTGTGGTTCAAGCTGTTTACATCAAGAGACTCGTCTCCATCCCCATCTTCCGGTAAAGCCTTCTGAACACCTGATATTAACCGTAAGGTATTTATGCAGCTTTGTGGTGTTTTGTTGTTATGCAACATAGCATGGTTTCACTAGCAACTGGCAAAGCTCTTGAAGGTTCCTTTTACAGAGTTTTTTTTTTCAATTCTTTCTCCTCCATGTTGATTCCTTTAGATTTGAATGGTGCTAGCCTGCAAACATCCCTGTTTCCAACAACTGTGTTGTAGGAAAAAAAATTAAAATGAAAAAAAAAAAAAACAGAGAAGAGAGCCTGTCCCTTGAGATTTCCCAATGGTCAAGTGTGTTACATGCTTGAACTTACATTTGGGCACTGAACCAGAGCTACACAAGTACAGAACGGCTTAGAAAGGCTTGGCTCTACAGCTCATGAGTCAGTGACTTGCCTGCATTGGTCCTCAGACTGAAGGAGCTTTCATGAAGTCATTATGCTGCTGTATTTTCCTCAGAATTTCATGTTTGAAGAAGCTCCATACCTCTCAAAGAAAAGTCAGTTATAAAACTGCCATTTCTCTTGGCTTCATGTTGAAGATACGATGGAAAAACAAAGTTCCTCAGTCAGTGGAGGTTGTTGGTATTTATAGACCTAGTTTTGAGTAAAGGCATGGGAAACCTGGTAGTGAAATATATATTAAGGCACAAAGCCACTTACATTCAATATGATTTCATGTTTTATTGGGAAGACCTGATAATGTATTGTATGGCATGCATAAAGCTGACAATGTAATAAAGCAAGCTGTAGATCTGAAATGCACACAGCAAGCTGTAGATCTGAAATGCACACAATTAGCTCCACTCATTCCCAAATTCAAATAGACAGTTACACCTTCTCCATGCAAGATCCTGTACCAGTGCAGTGTAACACTCGAAGTTACTTATAGGAAGTGATGCAAAATCATGCTACTGTTTCTGAAACCAAAATCTAAGTGATTTCTATCCATTTGATGGTATCTGCTTACACCACTGCAAGCAGCTACTCATAACTGAAGTCGGTGTTCACCCAAGATTTTGCAGTTAACTTGCAAAGCAAATTTTAGGTTAGTGGTGTAACTTTCTGTTGCTGATAAACCCTAAGGCTGCTGGCTGCTGGCTTGCTCGTGGTCTGCATTGCCGGCTGCGCGTTCGTGGGCGGGTGTGCTTGTGTTTCATCTGCAAACACTGCTTGATAAGGTTGAAACAACTATACTACAAGCAAAGCAAAAAGCAATCCGAAACTCCCTGGCAAAGCCGAGAAAGGCCCACTGGTGTGGATGCCCGTGGCCTGAGTCGTTTCTGAAACAAGAAAAGTTTATTCCAACATTATTTCTCCACCCAGTTCATCCAACCTCTGCCCAAACAAAAAAAGTAACAATTGGCAAGAGGGGATCATTTCCAAGTGTGTTGTGTGGGAATCCGGGACATCAACAGCATCTAAGTGACTTGTTCAGTGGTACGGCTGTGGTGAAGCAGGGGCTTGGCATTTGTGCTCTCCCACTTGGGGCACCTGGGCAGTGTTGGAAGTGGAAACTTTCCGAGATGGCCACAGAGAGCGTGCAAATGCTGTTTGCCACTGAGGGCTGACTGCCGTAATGCACCGGGGCTCCTGAATATGTGTTTATGGGCTTCTGGCCAAGGCGCTTGTTTTCCAGCAGGCGAGTTCCTGCTGCTGAATTGGCCCTGCACAAAGCTGTAGTGACAGCAGTCACTACACTTCCCCTAGTCTTGAGATAACCTGTGTTATCACTGTGACAGATCAGCTGGTGAAGCGTTAGTGTAAAGTGCACTCATGTGAGAGTCCACGCTGATCTACCCGTTTGTAATCTGAAAAATATTCCTAGGCATCGTTTCTTCTCCTGTACTAGTACGGGACTCTGCCCTGTACAGTTTTGCACACAGAGGAATGGAAGCAAGTTGAAACAGTTACTTCAGATTAATCTTTGTTTACTGTTTTGGGGTTTTTTTTGTAGAAAAACCGGTGCACATGGCCTTCAGGAAGACTTTCGTGATATTAAAGCAAACAAAGCTTCTCCGCCACCAGAATAAAGACCTGGGTGTGAAAGCATTTCACAGGTCATACCAAGCTGGGAGAAGAGGCAGTTCCCAAGAACCACGTAGAGGGAAACCTGTTTAGCTCTGTTACATCAGTGTTAATGAAGTGTATAGCAAAGCATAAAAGTACTCTGTATTTGTAAGATAATGTTTCAAGTGGGTTTATTATATGAAATATATTAAATAGAAAACACAGATTTTGCTTGCAAATGAGTATTACAAAGATTATCATGGTTTTGATCCTGTGATACGGGTAATTAGATGTACAAAGGAGATATCTGGAGGCATATTCCTGCCTTACGGTTACTGGTATATAGCAGGGATGTGAAGTCTAACAAAACCCAGATCATACAATTCTAGAAATTACTAAATGTACAACTTGCTTTAACTTAAATGCATTCAAAATCCAGTTTTTTGCTAGCACATCAAAATAGGGTTACCCTTTTTTTAATGTATGGGAAGGAAGTATTTGAAGGTGTGTAGCAGCTGTTTTGATTGACCTAGCAAACTTTTTCCCATGTGTAAAAGGCAGTGTAGAAAACACAGAGAAGTTCTTTCAAGGTGCAAACTGGCGAAGACAAGCATTGTGAAAAAGTCTGAATGGGGAGACAGAACTAAGTTTATTTTCTAGTTCTTTTAGTTCCCCCAAGCTACAGACTTCTGTTTTGGGGTAAATAGAGGTGTGCTTTAGGAACCTTTCTGTCTTGGTTGCTCCCTGTGTGAGCAGGAAAGAGCCACAGAGCATAGCAGAGCCTTCAGCGGCATCCCTGTGTTCAGCTGGACCAGCACCAGGTTTGGGTGGTTTTTCACGTAAAAATGAGGAGGGAGTTTCCCTTCCATCTTCTGTGTTTGGCTTTTTCTCATTTCAAAGCTGTTAAGGGACGTATAAGCATCAGCTTGAAGGACAATTGGTCACTGTCAGCAAAAGGAAAACCAGGCAGCAATGAAAGCTGATCGCTGTGCTTAATAAAAGTAACTGCGCAATTTTTCATTCTTATTGTGCTTGCTCCTATAAGATGCTGTGGAAATTGCAGGATTTTGGCTTCTTTCAGTTTGTTTTGCAGCACTTCAGGGAAGGAACAGAGCAGACCCTTCCATGTAGCTTTACTGCCCTTCTCACTGCGTCATCTAAGCATTATTGCATTGTCAGCAACTAATAATTATTCTCAAGCAAAGAAGCTTTCCTTAATGCAATCTCCTAGAATTCAAGTAGTCTCACAATCCAAAATTTATCTCAGTTTTTGGACTGCCTATACATTTAAAAACAAGTCTGAGGTTTTGATTTATTTGAGAAGTAACTGAACGTACAGCAAAACTTTCTTGACCTGCGTAGCAATTGGAAATACAGGCAGATCTTATTGGAGATGTATAAAACATGGAACGTTTTACACGTGCGCCCAAATCTAGGCAGTAACTGCTAAATGAATGATAAGTTATTTCAAGAAGGAACAAGGAGTGTTAATTATGACTAAGTAAATGGATCTACATTATGTTAATAATGCCAAATATAAAAAATTATCTGGAAGCTGGTGTACGGAGTGAATATTTTTGGTTGACTGGCTATGGTTTATTTCATGGTCAGGAATGCCAAGCGACTGACCCGGTAAAGGTTTCTCTCCCCACTCACCCTGTCCAACTTCTGACAACATTTTTTGTTTGTTTATTTTTCACAGCTCTAACATATTAATTGCATTAGGGAGGGTATTACAAATCTTGGCAGAATTAACCCAGTCGTGTCTTTTCATACCACTCCTACCAAAATGCATTGAAAGTTAAAGTAACTTGAAACAATAAACTTTCATCTCCTTCCCCCACCTGCACTCAAAATTAGAGTAGATCTGCAGGTCCTAATTATTATAATAAGCTGTAATTCATGTAAATACCTCTGAGTCACCAGTAAAACTTTTAGTTCTCTGGTACAGTAAGTCTGTCTATGTATGTGCCTGTAAAAGCCATGCAGCAAATGCAGCGCTAGCAGTATTAAAATTGTGAAAGCAGGAAAACACTCTTCAACTCGATCATCCTGGACCTGTGCTTTATGTGTTTGCTATATCGGGCAGCCCCCTGTCCAAACAGGAATTGCATATACTATTGGCCACATCTGTAAGTAAGCAGATGTGACACAAGTTAAGCTCCCAATTTGCACCTGGCCTCCAGAGCTAGCCCTGATTTTTTTACTTAACCTTTCATTAACTTCAGCAGGACCTTAGCTGAGCATTAGCATCAGGCCTTGGTTTTTAAAACTGAAACTCCCTAATCAAACATATGGTTAATCATTCACTGTTCGTTTTTTTTTAACTAACACACAAGGAATACTGATTAGAAATCTAAAATGCCATCGATTTGAACACTGTTTCGGGAATGATGAGTGGAAAAAAATTGCAGTGCAAGCGTCACGCTGTGTACTGCCTGGCTTGCACAGTATGTGCCTATAAGGAGAAATTGCTGTGGAATTACTTTCCTGCAGAATAGTTCCATTTTCATGCATTGTAGAGGTTCATCATCTCCTCTTCCTGGGTGTGTTACTTTCCACCCATATGAATCCTTTTCAATTTATGATTTCGGTGGGATGTCCACAACAGGTTCTAGTTTTATTTGTCAGGATACGTTTTTGGTTTTCAGTCTGTTAGTGAAATATCCCTACAAGATGATGTAGAATAAGTGAACCTGGTATCAGCTCATATTCTTGTATGTGAATGGCTAAGTTCAAGGCTGCATGCCCTGTATGACGTAAATATCCGTAAATGGATGTAAGAATGCGGTTTGATTACATACCACTTCAAATAGCAAAGATGTTACAACTGGACCCAGTGGAAATTTTCTGCATAAACCATTTTGTTTATTTCCCCAAAGAAGGAGTGACATTCATGAAAAGAATTACTTTCCTTCTAAAGTTTGGGAAGGAAGAGGAATCCCCCCCCCAAACAGATATTTAGATATTTCCAAATTTGAGACTTAAATGGCTTTTATTCTTTCCTTTTTTCTCTTCATCTTTCTTCTGTCACTGAATGTGACAGACTAAATCTTTGGGCTATGAGAGGCTGCTCTCCTTTATTCCCCTCTCACTAACGTTTCAAACAATGAGGAAGTAGACGGGAAAGTTGAAAGGTAAAACTCCTCTGATATTATCTATTCTAATGCATTCGGGAGATAACTCACAAATTCATTTTCAAACATCTAGGTTTTTATATTGGTGTGTGGTGTTTTCTTTTTAGATGTTGCATTTCTTTAAAGTTTTCCACTGTATTGTTTTTTTCCTTTATACAGCTCACACTTTTGACAGTGTCTTGAAATATTGAAAAATAGCCTAGCATTAAATTACATCATGGCAAAATTACAAATATAATACAGCACATTACGAGTGCAGTTAGAGTTATAGCAATTCTCTGAATTTTAAACTACTTTTCAATCATATTTAGAGCTGTGATTTTAATTGCTTCTGATAGGCTATGCTTTTCCCTGTTTGTCATCTTGTGCTGCTTGTGTGCAGCCTATAATTACAAGGTACGTTACTGTCTGCCTTGCTTAGCCGTGGGGTGGATCTGAGCGCAGTGCAAAGGGAGCTGACGGCTGGTTCTCCAGTGCCTGAGCAGTCACAAACTTCAAGCCATTGCTGTTAACTTTGCTTGGTGTCCAATTCATTGTCTGTTATGACCGGATGAAAAACATCCAAAAGAACTCTCAAAGCACCCTGCACAGCCTCTCCTCCTCTCTCCTTCCCTTCCCTCCCTGGGAATCCTGCTCTCTGCAAGCACTGGGGGGGGAGAGCCCTGCACCCTTCTGCACTGTCCTGCAACTAAACATCTGCACCGTCAGGTCGGAGCAAAACCATGCTGGCACAAAACAATCAAAGGATTTTTTTTTTTTTTGACAGAGTCTGTGCCCTTTGCACACTGCACAGTGTATTTCCATAGATCTCCATTGCAGCTTATTGATTTCTGGTAGCGCTTTTCTGTTTAACTCAGGGAAACAACTCACCTTAAAGGCTGTGTAAATTCCTTCAGAAATACCAGTGGATCAAAGGAAAAGGCAAAGTGTTGATTTATGCTATGGGAGAAACAGGGAAGGGACACACGCTGCCTTCCTGTCCTCTGCAGAGGCACTGCAGACAACCTTTGTCCCCCAAGGGCTGGTCTCACCACCACTGCACCAGCAGAAGCAAAGCCTTCAGCTTTGTGGCTCCTCTGGGAAGCGGACGCCTTGTAGCCAACTATTAGAGCAGGCTGAGGAAGAAAGCGATGAGCAGGGATGGTGCTTAGAGGACTGAGCTAGACCATACGCAAGTGAGGGTGTGCAGTGTCCACATTACCCCTTCTGGGTACCACCAAGCCCCCATCCTCTCTGAAAAGCTCTTCTCCGCAGCCGTACTCTTCCCAAGACTCTCTTGGCATAGGGAGTGGAAGCAGGACCCCAGCAACACCCACCTCTATGTGGACCTTAAAGGCGATTGTTAGTCCTGTCTCACCCAACAGCCTCTGCACTCCTCTCCCTGTCGCTGTCTGAACATACGCTCACATTCCCGAAGGTTTGCCCAAATGTCTGCACCACAAAAAATGTCCTGGCACTCTTCCTGTGCAAAGGAAAGGCACTCACCCCAACCCTGAAGGCAAGCTGGACAGCTGGTGGCCACTAGAAGGTCTCAAGGTCCTCAGGGCCCACTGGGGTCTCCCACAGTCCTTTCGAGTACTCCAAGTCAGTTTCCAAATGAAGGAATTGCCAACTGATAGAAATTCACCAAAATCAAGGCATATCCAAAACACACCTTAGGGCTTGTAGGGAAGGTCCTTGCCTCTGCCCTTACGCCCAGGTGTTTCCATTGCTTGAGTTCCTGGGCTGTCATGACAGCTTTCAGCTGAAGTTGGCCTTATGGGTGGTCCAAGGTAGGACTGAGACACTCAGTCATCTGCAGGACCTTCAGTTGCAGCCGACTGCAGTAGAAGAACTCCCCAAAGGACTTAGGACCAAAGACAATGCTCAAGGCTTTAGTTCTCACCCCTCTCCAGTCAGCAGCAGGCCAAGAGGAGATGGGAGAAGCTTCCCCCTCCCCAGCATGATGGCTTCACCAGGGGTCAGTCACAGGAGGGCTTGAAAAAGAGACCTGTAGAGCAACGGCATGCCAAATGTCCAAAAACTACTGCCACCCACAGAGGCCATTCTATCCATCAGAGATGAGCAAATGTGGCATTGTGAGATGAAACCACTTGTTCTCAAATGGATTTCTAATACATACTGCAGACCAGGCTAACCAGTGCCTGATTTTGAGATAAGACAGCATTTTTTTTGGTTGTATGGGACCATATACCTACACACCACTGCAGTTTTTCATTTTAGTTGGTTTGGAATGGGAAGGGGATGTTGCGATGGAGCAAAAGGAGTCAGAAGCACCAGTACAGTCAGAAGGTTGGTCCATGTGCAAACCTAGCTGCTGTTGAAGTACTTCTGCATGCTGGCTTCTGGTGAATCAAGATCAAAAATAGAGGATGCTGGGCATCTTGCAGAGCCAGCCTGTTTCAGCATTTTCTGTTTTGCAGATGGCACTCCATTGGAGTGGCTCACACATTGCTTCTGTGGAGCAAGCATCACCTGGGCCTCCTGTATGGTAGTGGAGGGGGCATTTTTCTTGCAGGCAGTATGCAAAGGCCGAAAGGGAAGATCCTGCCGTGACATCCCCCATGACACACCCTCAAGAGCATGGCAAAGACAACGTGTTGGGTTTGGCCTCTGGGGCACTGCGAGCACACTCTTACAACGCAGCCACAGCAAGGCTGCATCAGGGCGTGGGATGTGGCTTTGGGGTAGGGTAGTGAACACTTGAAATGACGGGTGGGGTGCATCACGGGTTGGAGGGAAGCGTACAAGCAAACCAGGGCAGTGTTTCTTTTTAGGACTGTTACAAGTGCTTCGGCTCATTTGAAAGGCATCTTCCACTAAAATGCTGATGAAGTATTTCAGACACAAGCTAACCCCAAAACTACTGGGAACTAGGAGATTCTTATGGACAGGCTACATTTTTATTTCACTGACTACTTTAGTACCCAGATATCTCATATTTTCTTGACAGATGGATAGTGGGATATGGATGGCCCACTGGAGGTGGAGGGAGATGCAGGCGGGGAGCTCAGCCAGGTGGTCGGCAGAGCCCTCTTCACTTCTGTTCCACGCTCTCCTGTGTGGCCACCGGCAGGTGGTTAACCTGGGTCCCCTCCTCCCTCAGCTGGGGACATCTCACAGCAGGGTTATCATGCTCAAGTCTTTCCTACTTTTAGAAATGCAAACTATTTTGATTTGATGTCTGTAGGATGGCAGGAACCTTCACTGCTCTGTAAACAATACTAATGGTGGCTACGTCGGGCTCCCTGAAAGGTGCGTTGGTCATTAACCACCAGCAGCATTTGAGAAGTTTGCACCTTTGAGAATAGTTGAGCGTTAAGTAAATAATAATTTAACCTCCTAGCTCTTCTTTGGTATAACATGTAGTTATTTGTTGCTATTTAAAAATTTCTTTCAGTAAAATTATTGGTGCAGTGGATTCAGCTTAAAACATAACCAGTTGCTCTCAGTGTAAGCCGTGAAGGGGAAAGCCAGTAGTTTCCACATCACCCCAGTGCTGTCCTTAGGAGGCAGCTTGAGAGAGGAGACCCCCTTTCTCCAGCACAGCCTGATGCAGTAGGAGGTCTCCTTATATCATAGCTTTACTTCTGTTTTTCTGGACACACTTCTTCAGCCTTTGCCACAAACTTCACACTGATGTCTCTCCTGGGGAATGGAGGGGAGGGGACCTTGCTCTTCTGAACATGCCCTAAACTGGCAAGGGAGGGCACCGGACTCTTCCCTCTGGGTTTCACCAGGAACTGCAACACGATGGTGTGCAGCCTGGAGTCCAGGGTCTCGCTTTGGGCTACCAGGGGGACTTCTGGCAACGGGCTGGTCTATTGAAGTCCTGGCAGCNTTGCTTTTCTGAACATGCCCTAAACTGGCAAGGGAGGGCACCGGACTCTTCCCTCTGGGTTTCACCAGGAACTGCAACACGATGGTGTGCAGCCTGGAGTCCAGGGTCTCGCTTTGGGCTACCAGGGGGACTTCTGGCAACGGGCTGGTCTATTGAAGTCCTGGCAGCTGCCTGGCATGGGCTGCTCTCACTCCATGCCGTGCACCACGCAGTGGGGCTGGGGCTAGCAGGCGGGCATCTCTGCTTGGTGCCTGCAACGGTCACCTGCCTTTTGCGAAGCCTGGATTTGTTTCTGCAGTGTGACATGGTCACTATCCATCACACAAAGGTCATGATTAGCAACATAGCAATTAATCCTCTTTCACAGATGGGAATAGTCCCCCAAATAAGGCCAGGAGTCTGCAAAATGCTTTTGAGCATCTTCAAGATAAAAAATGTTACGGCAGTGACTGTTACCTGTGGGTAACATGTAAGAGCACAGAGAGGGAACGTAAAACAGGGCAGGCAGGGAAAAATTACACTGGAGTCAGCTGCAAATGCATGAGGAAATACGTGCAGTGTTATTAAAAGACAGATGCACTGGGGAGTCCAAAGCCTGAAAAATCCCTTCATTATCTAGTTGAAGGCTCCAAAAATCTGTGGCTAAAATGTAAGGTATCAGCCTAAGAGGTCTGTTTATACAGACCTCTCTAAACAGTTCTCCAGTCAGATCTTTACTTCTGCAAAATCTTTCTTTTTCCCTTGTGTTTTGATTCCTTTCATCTTAAAGGACACCCTGCCATTTCCCAATCTGTAAATAAAACTCGCTATGATAAAGGTCACAAGCTCAGTCTCCGGGAAGATTTACCCCGCAATGAATGGGAGAGCCAATTTGGGGCCTGCCAGTACTGCCCTTTGCATCCACTGCTGCCGAGGCCTGATGGGTATTGCCCAGCTCCTGACATCTATTGAGCTTGCATGAATAGCAGATCTTCCCCTTCCAACAATCCTGTGCAGCAAAACCAGGATTTTTTGAGATTTACTAAAGGGTCACGAGAGACCTGAAGAGGGCAGAGCTGAAGAGCACCATGGAACCTAAATTTTGACCAGAACGGTGGAAAAGGTCCCTTGCAGGCTGGCTGTGGGTTTTGCTCGTTGTGCATGGGGCGGGGGCGGGGGGTGTATACTTGAATGCCTCAGCCCCTCCGCTCAAAAGACATCTCTGTTGGCAACTCCTGCCTGAATTCCACAGGAAAATATTTGGCAAATCTCATGCTGACATGTTTATCTTGTTAGCTGTCAGGATGAGTAAGTGCGCACGCTGAACGCTATCATTCAGCTTGAATGGAGCAATAGCTACCACTCACGAAATCTGACAGAATAAATATATTTTCAAACATTATTTTTGTCAGACTCTTATTAATCCTTTGTTCAGCTCCTGTCCTAAGTGACCTTAAACAGACCCATGCTCGCCAGCAACCCCAAACACCAGTGCGGTGACTCTACGCAATCCGGAGATGACAAAGTGACACTGTTGCCTGCTCATAAGCAACAGATCGAGTTAACTTCTGCCCTAGCGTATATACATTTACATGTCTTCTAACATCTAATTACACTGAAGCATCCCACAGAAAGCTCATATTTGGGCTTTTAATGCTAATCCAATAAAAAAGCAATGCAACCGTTTCGAGATAATTACGGCATCAGCAACCCCCTGCCTGCTTTCAGGCAGGCATTCATGGGAACCCCTCGTGGGTGTTC
The DNA here is from genome assembly GCA_013398225.1 of Steatornis caripensis. Lineage (NCBI taxonomy): Eukaryota > Metazoa > Chordata > Aves > Caprimulgiformes > Steatornithidae > Steatornis > Steatornis caripensis. The sequence continues at coordinate 47,945 of VZSC01002511.1, forward strand.
AAACAGTGTGAGAAAATAGCGAGTGCATTGAATCTCATTTCTATGGCACAAATATTCCAGTGTGTTAGAGCACCTCAGAGCTAAGAAATCTCTCAAACATCAACATTTGGTTTCCTGCTCGATCTAAGCTGGCCTCGCCTGAGGCAGGAGTCAATAACATACTGCTCTGTTGTTTGCCAGAATTAAGAATAGCTGAGCTTGTCCGATCAGCTCCCTCTCCAGCAATATCAAAGTGCCTCATTCACATTAAAGAACATCAAGCTTTGGCCCATTTCCCTTCTGATATTGGCGGAAGGGCAAGCGGGAGAGGGAAAGGGTAGATTGAAAGTTTCCCCTGCCTGGCTTGTCTTGCTCTTCGCTTCAGCTTGCCCGAGAGGTGCTGGCATACCGTGGTCCACTGGGATAGTTTGTAAAGGAATGGCTTGAAAAGTTCAGTGCAACGCTTGCACGTGAATAAACAAGGCACTTAAAAGCCCTGGGCAGTCTTTCAGGACTGCTAATATTGAGCAGGTAAGGACAGTATTAAGTCTGTGCAATAGGATAAGATCTGGAAATCAGCACAAGCTCTAGGAAGACAGAGTGGAGTCGCACAGCTTAGAAAGAAAAATGTGGCACGCTGATGTGAAATGGCAGTGATGAAATCAGGGCTTTTAGCAGAGCTATGCTCTATTTTAGCAGCGACAAATACATGCCGGAGATCACTTTTTTTCCCAGAACGGGCCACATTTGACATTTGGAGCACTTTAAGGGTACAAGACAAAGACTTGAAGGAAGGAAAAACCAGAAGACGGTACTGGGACCTGCAGCACCTCCCCTTCCACACCAACAGCATCCTTCATGCTTTACTGCCACAACCACAGACTACCTCTTCTGAGTCCCTGCCTCCTTTGCTGTGCAAGGTGAATAATATTTATTCAATATTTCTATCTATGGAGATCAATGTGTGGCCTTGACTGGCTACATACACCGCACAGCGCTGAAACCCTGCGCCCCCCGGCTCCTGCAGCAAATGCAACAGGGGGCCAGCAGCTCCCTTTGCAAATTTTGCCTTGGCCCATGCTGCTTGCTGGAGGAGGTGGAAGGCAAGGATGTCCGTCCTTGTTACTTAACAATCTTGCTCTTCTGAAATACCACTGAATGTGGGGAGAGGCATTTGTTTTCGGAGGAGAGCTTTGCTGGTTTTGTTTGGAGTGGTTTTATACTCAATGATATGGCATGGGAAAGGGAAGGTTCCCCTGTGCTGTCCCAAGGAGAACACCCACATGAAGCAGAGATTTATAGGAAACTCTGAGAGGCTTTCCAAGTTCACCTGCTTCAGTAAATCAAAGACAGCACTGTCCCTTACATCAGTGTGATTTAAATTAGGGTAAAGTCCTGAGTGAGGTTGCTGCAGTAGATGACACCACGATTACCTCTGATCCCCTTTTTCTCTGTTCTCAGCAAAAGGCAGTAAAATTATTCAGCCAAGCTTATGAATTGCAGGACTGAGCAGCACCTGTAATTTCACATCATTCAAATTAGCTTTTATCTCTCTTGACACAAATGCCAGACCCTTGTGTGCCACTGAACGGGCTGCAGGCAAGCAACCGTGGCCCACTCAGTTATGCCAGTAATCCTGAAGTCTGTCAGCCAGCACGGGCTTCCAGAGAAAGTGCAGGTTATACTGGGACAGGAGGGCAACTCCGACGTGAGAATCTATATTTTAAGCTGAAGGGGCATTGGTTAATGTGGATGCCTGAGCCCAGGTCAATTCTCACTGCAGATTCAAGGTTTTGCCTGGAATAAACCGGAAAGCAACAAAGCCTATTATTTCACAAAGGGCTTCTATGGCTAACACATTCGTTCTCCTCTTCCAGTGGAATGACCTATATTTGGTCTTGATATAAAAACTTTCGTAGGGAAAAATTTCCCCTTCAGTTGTGTTTTGCTTGCATTCGTCACATGCATTTTACTGGCAGAAAAGTCTTTCTTTTAAAGTGCATCTTTTCCCTTTCTTTTTTTCTTTCTGTCCTCATAACTCATTTAGAAAGTTCAGAAAATCTTTCTAGAACTACAGTCAGCTCACTGGCTTTTGAAGAATGGGTATCTTTCCAAGCAATGCAAGATCTACATTTTAATTGGTAATTTAAGCCGGAAAAAAGAATTCCTGTCTTAAAATGCAGCTCCATGTCTTCTTTTCCTGTTCTATAGTTAAGCCATCCCCAGCAAGTCTCATACCCATGTACCGCAGCTCATTTGAACATCAGTGAGAGCTGGTCCCCAAGGCAGACCAGCTCTTCAGAGCACACCAGTAGAGGACGGTTGCTTTCTGGTCATCTCAGCAAACAGTTGCAGAATGTGGCCAGGCTGCCATCGTTTCTCTGGGGTGACTGGGGCTTCTTCAAAATCCCAGAGCGTAGCGCTTCCGGCTTGAAGGAAGGGTGCAGGGGAAATCCCAACTCATTCAACAATTGTTTGCATATTTTACTCCACAGTTGGCAGGTGCATGGTTCGGAATTAATCCCAGAGGCAGGCATGCATTTACATTTCTTGTTCATAAATATTAATAGCTAAAGGACTAAGCAATTAAAAAGTACCTGCAGTACAGAAAGAAGAAGAAGAAAGATGTTCTGCTGATAGGGAGAAGCCCCACCTCTGCTACCATCCTCTTAATGATATTAAGTAAGTCTCTTCAGCTGCCCTTTCTAGCCTGTGCCCTTTTGAGGAGAAAACCACAGTCACAGAAGGTTTCTGATGGACAGAGATCTTATCTGGGTCAGCCAGGGCAGGTCAGGTGTGCCAGGGTTGTCCATCTTCCCAGCAGGTGAGCACTTTGCTCTCTGCAAAGGAGTAATCCACATAAAAGCCTCCTGCCCCAGCTTCTCCAAGCATCTCCAAGCTTTAGGCCTCTTGTGCTGAAAATGCAGCTTCTCTCAAAAATAAACTATTCTGCAAACTAGCAGAATGAATGTAGCTATTGGGGTAAAGGCCGTGTCTTTCCATGCACGTTTACAGCATAATTAGTGGCAGCCTCAGCGCTGATCTTTAACAACATTCTGGCAGGCAAGCGGGTTAAAAAAGGTCATCTTTATGTCCCAAGTAATTTCTCCAAAGAAAGGAAAGAGCTCCATTTGAAGCTTGTCAGGCCTCAAAAAATGTAGCCGTACCAAGCAGAGCTTTTGGAGAAATGGAAGGAAGACTTGTGAGCTGGAGCAGCCAAGCATTGCCATTAATATCCTCAGGCATCCACAGCTTCAGAGTCACCTCCCTCTTCTTTGAACTGTTCTACTGATGCTGACGCTGCATCTGCCCAAGATAAACTGTGCAGCCCTGATCTAGCTGTGGGGTCCGGCGAACTTCAGAGAGAAGACATTGTCACACTCTGTCACATTAATCTGGCTAGCAAGTCGACTCTGCTGCCAAAAATCCTCGTAAAATATACTCTAATTAGGCAATTTTACAAAGATTAAAAGTGGTATGGTGAGGGGGCACTTGCGTTTTTTTTTAAACCTGTTGGATTATAATGTCTCCTAACAGGGTAATTATGGTTTAGTGTTAGTCTTGCTTAGTTTGCTGAATCTGGCCTTTGGGTTAATTCATCAGATGCCGTTAATTTATGCAAACTGTGCAATCTGAAATATGTGGGACATTTTCATAAAAGTCCTAAGCAAAGGAAAATTATGAATTTAATATACATTTAGTGCTCCCCAAACTGACCGCTCTTTTCACAAGTAGCCGCTGGTGTGAAGTGCCAAGTCTCGTACTAATGTGCTCTTGTACAAACCTAGGGACAGTCAAGACACAGTGAAATCCCAAGCAGCTGAGCTCAGCCAAGGCCCTCAGGTCTTTCCCCCACAGCTCTTCCAAAAAAGAGACTTGAGAATATGTGTCCTGCTGCCACAATCATCAGCAACATTCTACAGGCATATTCTTAGTGCTTAGCCACTGCAGGGATCTTCATGCCTTTGCTCTTCATGTTGTCATTTTTTATAGGAGCTTCTCTGTTTCTTTTAACTATCTGCTTTTCTTCCTTCCTTCCTTCCTTCCTTCCTTCCTTCCTTCCTTCC
>VZSC01002511.1:52957-112044 GCA_013398225.1 Steatornis caripensis
GAAACAGCATGTTCCCACCATTCCCAAATCTGTACTATTTTTCTGGATGCTAGTAAGGGTGGTTAGTGAGGGCAAGGTTTGGAAGTGACAGCTCACCCACTGACAGACAGCTACCATCGCTGGCGTGCAAGTGGAAACTTAACAAGGAGTTAATACAAAAGAAAAATATCTTTGTCTTCCGAATCAGGGCATAGTTGGTGCTTTACTCACTGAGTCATTGGATACTTTGAGTATGTGAGAAACCCCTGACATTTTGGAAGAACCAACATAGCTACAGCTCATGGAGGTGTGCTCAAGATCACTTTTGGCCCTTTGCTGCCCTGAGGTCCAGGATCAAAGCTGTCATGCAGGGGCAGGTGAAACCTGCTGCCTGCTCACGCCGCAGTTTCCCAATGTGCCACCTCTAAGGAGATGCTCAAAACTCTCAGAGCACTTTGTGGAGCTGTGCAGTAACTGCGCTTTGGTTTTGAGCTTTTTTTCTGCTTGTTTTTCATGGTTTGCTGAAGTTGGTGTAATCTGAAACAAGAGTCGCCCACTCTTTACCCACACTGGGCTATCATCCACAGCAATGGGCTGGAGTCCTGCTGTGCCTGTAAGGCGTCACTGAAATCCTTGCAGAAATTGCAGCCCAGCCCAGCCCAGTTCTCACTAATATTGGTTTCAAACAAACGCAGTGCCACTGGATTCAGTGCAGTAAATTTTTGTCCTTCTTGGTATGAAGGAAAGATGTTCACTCACTTGCTGTGGGTGTAGCATAACTCTTTTTATCCATCTGCAGATAAGAATTACCCAGTGTTTGTCTGTCCTCATCTCCATCTACCTTGTGACCTCCCTGCTATTCCAGCGCCGCCTGAGTTTGGTTTCGGTGGTGGAAGAGACCATTCTGCCCCAGGAAAGGCAGAGAGCTGGAGGCAGCTCTGGCTTGGGGCTGGGATTTCTCATCGCAACCCAGTGTCCACAGCTCTCTGTAACTCTGCATCACCATAGTACTGACGGATTTGCTGAGCTATCTCCTCTCTCCTTGTTCTCCTTCTGTAAAACTGCAAAATAATTAACATGTTAATAATTTTGTAAATTGGCAAGAACATTTTAATTGCATTTGCTCTCCAAGTGGATATGGCGAAGGAGAGCAGTGTTAGAGCAGTTAGGAATGAAAAAAGTCTATTAGATCTTGCTTTTCCCTCTGGGACGTTCACTAAATATAAAATTGGATTCCACTTGCTGGTAGATTGGTGGCCATAGAGAAGATGGCAATGTGTGTTTTCAGTTGCCTTCACAGGCCACTAGCTTCATTGCATTGAAGACCTCAGACACTGATTGAACAAACTGCAGGTCAGCAGTAAGTGAATAAATATCTCCATGGGCAATGGTCCTGGAACCCTCTTTTCGGGAACCGTTGTATTTGTGTGTTTGGTCCTCACCAAAAACGAGCAATAGCGGTTTCCCAGCAATCTCCTGGCTGTGGCAACGAGACTTGAATCTTAATGAGGTCTGAGCTACAGCACAGGTCTCAGGGAGCTGCAGTTGTCCCCAGTGCCGCAGCTACGGGGCTTGGTGAAAGGCTGGGCATGGGTTCCCTGCATCGCGGCTTTACAGCATCCCCATGGCCACCCTGTGCGGACGGCCTGAGCGCTACACTGATAGGAAGGAGCTGTCGGTTTACTTTATGATTTCCATGAGCAACTATTAATCATTCTGTTTCTCTTAATTCTGTTATTTTCAGAGGTGCAAAAGGAACATTAAACAAATAATAAACTTCTTAAGACAAAGGAGGATTAGAGTCAAATGCTCAAACAAAGGACAGCAGGGATTTAAGGAAAATTATATTTTCCATTTGTCTTTCTTCCACACCAAACCCCAGGGCAACAATCTCAGAGATCACATTTTGCAACTTTAAAGGAGCCTCAGCAGTTTTATTTCATCTCAAGCGTGGTACAAGGAAAACTTGTGAACAGGGGCCCAGACAAAGCCATTGAAGTTCAGTTCAATCACGTGCTTTGGAGTAAAGCTGTGTGGTACAAAAGGAAACATTTTCAAAATCATCTAAAAAATCACGTCAGAGTCTAACACCATGCTGAGGACCTGTCCTTTACAGCCACTTTGTGTCTTTTGGAAATGCTAACCATATAATTTTTTGCGGATATTTCTCCATCACTCAAGACTAGGAGATATTAAACGAAAAGTGAGGAGATTGCCCTCGCAAAGCTCCCATGAAGATGGACGCAGCAGGAGGGAAGTGGGAGGCAGTGAAGGAAATGTCTTTTCTCGTAGAGAGGGGCAACATCTCACCCAAAACTGAAGCCTCCATACCACCTACAAACATGCCCTTTCTGCAAAAGTCGGTCTGCGCCTTATTCTCAAAGGAATCCAGCTGGTTCCGGAAATGCCACATGTCAGCCCAGGAAGGATGTTCCTAAATAAATATATTTTTTAATAACTTTCAGCTTCAACCGGTTACTGGTGGTGAATTGATATGTTATTACATCTCTACAGCCGATGACTTTTCAGTTATCATACGTATGTCAACAGAAAGAGTTACAACTATGAATTATATGCAATTGGAGTGAATGGAAGAAGATATGGCACAGCAATGAGCTGACAAAATGAGGATAATATGGAAGAGTTTTGAAATGGGCATTCAGACACCTTCGTTTACTGCTGCCAGATGTGTTTGTTGCCATTCCTTACCCTGCCCCAAATCTTTTCCTTGCATGATTCTGCCCAACCAAGAGAATTTCAAGGACAACTGCGTAATGGTGCAAAAGAAAGTGAAAGAAGTGGAGAAAGAGTTTGAATATATCTGATCCTACCAAGAGGATGAGCTGTGCTCTGGAAAAAGAGGTGCAGGATCACTAGCAAAAGAAAGAGATGGAGGAGATCCCTTCCTCATCCTTTTGGCATGCAGGCTGCCTTAGTGCTTTCCTCCCTGCCTTTGCATAATCACACTGGAAGCCTGTAACATGTTTATTACTGTTGGAAATGCTGAGCCTGAGCATGGGAGACGTGTGGGACAATGGAGATACCACAGAGCAGAAGCTGTGAATGCTGACACCGAGAGAGTTGCCAAAGCTTGCCATGAATAATGTAAGAATAGCGCCAGTCCTTTTCCTGCTCACGCGGGGAGGTTTGAATGAATTCAGTGCTAATGTCCTCTCTGAGAATATACGCTGCCAACTGTATTTTCATGGGGTAGAGTGGGAAAACTTAAAATCAGCCATCAAAGTTAAGCTACTTCTCATTTCCCTGTAAGATGGTTACTGCTGAGCATAAATATGCATGTGATGAAAATGGCCCTTTTTCTGGACAGAATGACTGCAAGTAACTTACAATCACCGTTAGATGTTGATAGTGCAGTGAGAACTTCCTCTACATCCCCCCTGCTGGTATAGCTTGATAGAGACTGTATTCAAACCCACTGTTGCAAACAAATGGCTGTAGCTCTGAGAGCAGCCCTTCTGCGGGTGCACACGGAGTGCTGCATAGCGTTCTCTGGATATATTCAAAACCCGCCTGGACGCGTTCCTGTGCACCCTGCTCTAGGCAAACCTGCTTTAGCAGGGGGGTGGACTAGATGATCTCCAGAGGTCCCTTCCAACCCCCACCATTCTGCGATTCTGCACTCGCAGCTCTGTGGCAGCACACTGGCTATTGCACTCTACTTTGCTTCACTGGAGGGGCAAGAAGTGGCAAATGGCACAAAATGGACAAATTGAGTACGACTAAAGAAGGTAGCCCAGACACCATCGCTGGTGACTCTGGCAGAACTATGTTTGGGTTAATTGCTGTCATGATAATTGAACAACTACTCCCAGACTGAAGTGCTCACGTTCTGGCCATGCAGCAGATCAACTGTATTCACGCAGAGTGACCCTGCAATTCTGCCTTCAGAGGTGTGCTGCAATAGCACATGTTGGGAGGATTAAGAAAGAAGGGAAAAGGTGGTGCTGTTCCTCATGGTCCCATGGATGCACTAGAAACTCTTGTTTCTCAGTGTTTATCAGCCAGGTTATCCAGACAAATTGAGGAGGGTTGATAAAATTCAGTTCATTGTTCCTCTCAAATCAGGGTTGAAGTGGTGTATTGATTTATTAATGGCATGTAATGAACTGGCAATCATTGAACAATACATTCAGGATCAATATCAGCAATACAATCACTAACCAAAATACCATCTACTTATAAAGTGGTAACATGCAANTGATAAAATTCAGTTCATTCTTCCTCTCAAATCAGAGTTGAAGTGGTGCATTGATTTATTAATGGCATGTAATGAACTGGCAATCATTGAACAATACATTCAGGATCAATATCAGCAATACAATCACTAACCAAAATACCATGTACTTATAAAGTGGTAACATGCAACTGCAAATGTCGAAACCCCCTCTGTAACTGATCCCAACAAGTGCCACAGGCACACACAGAACTGTATGCACACACACATCTCCCTCCCAGGCTCTGAGGGTCACAGACATCCTTCCTTGTCTCGGTGTGTGGGACCTTCTGCCGCACACCCCTGCTGTGGGAGGTGTAGGTGCCCCAGCTCTGTGCAGTCCTGCCCTGTCCCACATCCCACCCACTCCAGATATGGGTGAGTACCCCACCCCGAGAGCTGACCCCCCTGCACCCAGGGTGTAGGTTCCTGTGCTGCGCCCATTCTGCAGGAGACATTTTAGGATCCCCAAGACATCTCCACTGCCAACATCCATTTTGCAGTGTAAACCTATGATGGAAGAGGTAAGGTCATTCTTTTGCATGGCATCATGCAAAATTATTTCCTAGTTAGCACAAGCACATGACCATTAAGAAAGTCCAGGAACACTGGATTTGGGCTCTTGAGCATTGCAATAGAAGGGAAAGGGTTTACCAAATGATCTGCCAAGGAATAACTCCAAGGGCTGCTTCGTGCACGTGCAACAACCCCTCCCACCCTCAGAGGGAAAGATCTCTCCCTGCTGCATAGTCTTTGTGGGTTTTTTCTTTTGTTTTGGTCCTGCCCTTAAATTAGTCTCTCTTTCCATGAGACACGTGTTACAAAAACTTCCTGCTAAGGTGAAAAACATATGTCTGTCTGCCTGAACTTCAAATCCTGTTATTGCAATATGACAACTTGGAAGGAATTTTCTGATCAAGGCAATAGGTAGCCGTGTGTCAGCATGTGTTGTGACTGTTTTGCTGTGTGTTGGTACAATGGGCTTCTGTGAAAAGTAATTTTTTAATGCTTTGCAACAGTCTTAAGAAAAAATTAGGGTCTAATTCTGAGGAGGTAAAGAAGCAAAGAGCCCTGACGTACCCACAGAGGTGAGAACACTGCAGTTTGAGAGACTGTGAACTGATCTGACCCACTATAATCAAATACCTTTCATCATTCATCTGTCATCTTTAGGGATCCCTCCTTTCTACTAATAAGTGTATTTTCAGATATGAGTTGTGGATTACCAGCTTCTGAGCTCTGAAACCAAGATATATTTTAATAGGTTTTAAGCTGTGACATTTGATTCTTCAGGGGGCCCAGAGTCAGAAAGTCAAACAAACCAGAGCACAGTCCTTTCCGCAAAGACCTTGGGTTGTGGTTAATGGAAACAGCAGAGTTTGCAATACATATGTATTGTCTTGGCCAGGTTCTACATTTTGTTAAAGTCAGTGGTGATGAGGAAAAAATCATCTGATCTCTAGAAAGCTCAAGCTCTACTGGTTTGGTTTTTTAGAAACACTTGCAGAAGTCAGCTCGGCACTATTTAGTATTAAGGTCTCCATTTTATTCCTTGCATGAAGCATAACAGGTCAGTGAATTTTGGAATGAAACTAAATTTTACAGCATGAGAACTTCTTCTAGAATAAAAGCTTGAATAAGCGCCCCCTTTTCCATGAGCCTTGGGTAGCTGGGAAACAAATTCTGCTCTGTCATTTTTCAGAAGGGAAAAGGGTTAATGAAGATAAATGTCTACTTCTGTATGCAGAGCATGTTTTACAAGAACAGGTAATTCATAAAGTTTAATTTTAATTTTGTAATTCATTAAATCCCAGTTTTGATCCCAAGAAGGCAGGGGAAAGAAAATTCATTTTGTTTGTCTTTTTTATTTCAGCTCCTGTGGGCTAATTGCATTGGAGGGTCTGAAGTAACTCAAGTAGTACAGGAGCACAGTGGGTGAAGATCATCATCATATTTCACAGACAAAAAGGAAGAAATTCACTCTGGGCTTGAGCCTTGAGGGTGGAAAACCAGGAGAAACACACAGCCACCGTTCCACTGTAAACACCCTGACTCATTTCTGTGCAGTGGTAGATGTTACTGCTTTTAGAAAGAGATACTAAGATTGAAAATGTCTTTTCTTGTGTTTAGAAGAGGGTAGTTCTCCTCTAATACAAATGAGCTAAAGAAAACATAAAATATGTTTCAATGAAGAGCTAAGTCAGCAGTGCTATTAAACTATTTGAGATTTGTGCCTAGTCCTAGTCTGGGATATATGTGAATAATGTGGCCCAAAGGAGCTGTTGATCTGAAGTTAAAGTGTGTATAGCTGAAGCATTGCATTACTTTCTAAGGAAAAGGTCTTATACTATAAAAGACTTCTTGACACTTACTTGTATACTTTTGCAAAGTATTCTGTAAAGGCTGAAGGTGGATGTCCAAGGAGAACCTGTAGTGTCCTGGTATCAGACAGTGCTAGATTTGTAATAAAACCAAGGTATAATAGTATTAGGAAAATACCAGTTTTTAAAGCATAGCCCTTCTATTTAAAATACTGCTGCTTTCTTTTTATTCCACTGGGAGCAGCAAAAACATGTTTAATATACCCACTGCTTGGAAGCCAGTATCTCTAATGGTCCTAAAAGGTAATAAATGTGATTTAAAATCCCATGCCTTTTTTCTGCACCAAAATTTGATCAACTGTACTTGATCAAGGTTTCTGTCATCTCAATGACTAAATGACTGTCTAATCAGAAACACTCTTAAAAAGGGTTTTGGTACAAGATTCCGATCACCTTTGGGATCTCCCATGGAATAAATATAGAGACTTTCGATAATGCTAAATATACATCATTGCATCTGAGTTTACTGGGCAGATAGCAAAAACTTTTGAGTTTCTGTTTGTATCGAATGTGATTTACGTGACTTCTTTAGGATAAAGTGGGCCCTGACCCCAAAAATGATCTGAGCATCTCTAACACCTTTACTTCAGGCTTAAGCTTCATGTAAGTCCTCCTCATAGTTCTTGCTAGGACAGCTAACATCTGTCTGTATTAGTTCTATATATCTTCTACAGACTGAAATATCACCAAGCAAGAAAAAAACTTTGTGCTTGTATCACTTGCGCTTCTCTTCACTACGAGGCCCTTGAGTGATGCTTGGCTTTTGGGTTAGGCTGAAAATAAAGGAGTTCGGAATGAGTTTATGAGGCACATGGAGGGATGCTCTTGTGACTTCCCACTCTGTTGACATTAATCATGGATGACTTGCTAGACTAACATCTTGATTGCTAGACATGAACCCTGGAAATTGTGGGGCTGTTATTCATTCCAAAATACAAACTGGAATTTCTAGCAAAAGGATTTCTAGGATGGACCCACATCTGATTTAAAGTGAGCAGACTGGTGACTGTAGTCTCATGGTATATGGCTGATGAATGACCAAGCAAGCACACTGTGGTCTTTCTATTTATAAAGTAAACTCAGTACTCTACTTTCTAATTACACAACGAGCAACCTTATCCGTCAGCATCATAGTACCTGATCATACATTTAACTGAAGGAAAGAGCTGATAGAAGTCTTCGTCTCTCAATGATCCAAATATCCTATTTCTCAAACGTTCCAAATGCCTTCCTTCCCCCAGGGCTTCCGTAATACTGGGATTTATTTCCAAACAGAATCCTAGTAATAAACCTTACCACCAAACGCTATTTGCAGCAAAGGAAATATCTGTAATAAAATGTAGAGAACTAACCAAATTCTAAAAGGGAATAAAATTTATTTCAGAAGTTAAAAATAGCTACTTTATGAAGTTCAGATTTATCTAGTGATGTAAATCAATTTAATTTAGTAGGATTATACGGCAGAAATATAGCGTAATACATTTAGCTTTACCAAGTTATGATATTTACCAAAGACCTAATCTTTTGTTAATTTTCCTGATGCGTATTAACAAATTCTGCATTTTTGAGAGCTATTTCTGGTATACTTTCTATGTAGTATACTGCATAAGTAAAACCTCAACCTTTCTCTTAAGCTAGCTACTTATTTATTTTTGGTGAAGAAACAACAGAACACCAGCAACAATATACATAGATGGTGACATGTCTCTAAATACTGAAAATCAAAGTGCATCATCCACAGCAAAGAAAAGCCTTTGTTTATGGCCTTTCCTTATTAAAAACATTAACAAGTTTTTGCTTTATTGATGATTTCCCAAGAGAGAGAACTCTTTGAAAGAGCACATCGAGAGAGCTGAGTGATGTTTGGTGACAGCACGTACTCGAGGGATTCCCTGCAAATGAGCAGTGCTCGTGCTGGAATCATCCTTCTGCCCAATTCTACCCTTTTGCTAAAAAGCCTACATGGCATTGGCAGCAACTGTGAATTGCATGTGTCAGCCTGAATGTTTGTGTCCCAGATCAGTGATTAAAGGCTAGCTGCGCGTGCCAGGAAATGGAAATCTTCTGTTACCCATCTCAGCTGAAGAAGTTGTTTTGGTGCCTGTTAAAAGGAATCAGTGAGTTCCGCCCAGGTTGAAAAGTAGCTTACAAAGCAGCTGGATGCAGTGGCTGAGCAGGAGGTGGAATAATGTGCTCCCTCAAAAGGATTCGAGCACCACAGTAACCCATACAGAAAGCTGTAATGAGATTTTAGAAAAGTGAGGTTTCTTTTGATTAAGAGCAGAATCTGAGGGTTCCAAGACTGGAGAAGGGTGGAATAGACATGATTTTTGTCTAGTCTAGTTATGAGAAACAACTTAATCTAATGACACTGGTAAAGCTGACAGGGATCCAGGACTCCTGCAGTTATAAATCTGAGTCTAAGCTGGTCAACTCAGGTAGATTTTTGACTCTGCCAGATAATGTTAAGATTGAAGTAGGAACAGCAACATAGACAGGGCTTAGACGAATGCATTCACAGTGATTAAATAGTCCATCATTTGCAGTCTCTTTGTTGTCCTTTGGCAGCTATTCACTCTGGTGTCTGTCAGCCAAGCTGAATGCCCACCATGAGATCCATCAGTGGCTTCCGGTTGCTATTGGTAATGGTGGTGCTGACCCCTAACCATAACGGGTCAGAGAGTACTCAGGGAGGTGATGGTGAACACCAGGAGAAAGCTTACACTTCCCCAGGCTGGTGTGCAGCCTGCTCAGTGCTCTCATCCGCTTCCCCTGCCCGTGAGCGGAGCAAACCTTGCAAGGTGTGAGGAAGCCCACAGAGCAGCCTTGCTCTGAGAGCAGGAGCCCACTCTTGCACCAGGAAGGGATCCTGGGGTACGTCCCGGGGCTGTGCTGCCATCGAGATGTCAGCCTGGAATTACCATACAGGAGAGGGCATGCCCTTGTTGGGTCTGACAGCTCTAAGGTGTTTTGTTAGTCCTAAATAGCAGCATGGATGCATGGATTGGTAAATGCCAACTCCAACTGCCATACTGAGAAGCCCACCCTAATCCAACGTGCCTTGGCAAAGCTGGCTGTGAGGACTAGCTGAACGTCCGGCAGCCTGGCACTGCATACAGAAAAGCAGTTATTATCTAGCAGTGGTACAAATAGACACATTCCTCCCATGCAGGACACAACAGCCTCACACCATGCTCACAGAACAACAACGGGATGATGCATCAGCTCTGATTTCCCTGGCTTTCTGCTTCCGTGTCACTTGGGCTGATGGGATTACTCAGTAGCTGCATGGCAACATTTGCCCTACTCATTGGGTCTTAAAAGGATGACACTTTCTAGGTGGTTAGATACTGGTTGACACGTTGCCCTGTGCTACTTGGTTAGGTTTTTATTCTGCAGTGATATCAGCAATATTCAGTGGTACAATTGCTTTGCAGCTTTAATCTCTCCCCACTTATCTTCTCCCAGTGAAACAATTTGCACATCTTTGCTCAGCTGATTTCCCCAAACTTACTTGAGAGCCTTATCTGTGTCAAGTCAATACATAATCATATGAATATTTAAACAGAAAGCCACTTTCTTTGCTATTTAATTTGGGGAAAGGGAAAGGAGGGTTAATAGGTAATTTACAGGACCCAGATTGGAGGGCAAATCAATTATTGATATAACTCCATAGTTTAGCAACCATGGATGAATTTTGCCCAGTGTCAGGCAAAAATGTTGATAAAGGTGAAAAGCCAGTGGGAGGCTAGTGATGGGTTTCAAGGTGTGAGGAGAAATCAGTCTCCAGTTGCTAGGTGATACGTGTCCAGTAGACCACTATTCTGAAATGATGAGTGTGGTTTGCTTCTTTTGTTTTAGCAAATACAATTACATTTAGAAAATCACATGTATGCACATACACACAGCTCTTTCTCTTCTCTTGCTTCTCCTGACTGATGGATTGATTTTTTTTTAATAACCCATGCTTTTCTTTCTGTGCTATTCTCTACAGTTAATGAAATCTAAGCGAGAACCTCGTAGCACTGAAGAGGAAGTTTTGTGTGAACTATGGAGAATAGATGACAAAATAAGGCATATTTTTTCCACTAAGCCAGGCTCTGAAGAAGCAGAAACTGGCCTCTCTGCTAGTCTCTCTCAAGATGCAGGAATGCCCAATGCTAGTCATTTGATCACAGCTGGATTTTAATTGGCATTATTCCTGTTGTTGGAAATCACAGCCAATCTTCAGCACAATGTATATATATATTTACACTTCATATATTTGCTCCTACTTCCCTCATTTGCAGGTAGGACTGAATATCAGTCCTGACTTGTTTGAGCTGCTACCAATAATAGGTTAACCTCCACGTTATTTCACTGAGTGGCCATTATTTCACTGTTAGGGCATCCTAAATATATTCATTTTTTCATTTATTAAGTAATGTCTTAACTGTGGGGCTTTTCAACATTGACTTGATTAGTCTTGTTGTAATAATTCAAAACTTCTGATAGGGTGAAAGGAGTATGAACACAAACAAGGCATATGCTCCAGTTTCTTATCAGCGTGCTTGGCTTTCTCTGTGTGGTCATGGGACACAATGCACTGTGTCTGTCTCTTCCCAAGGGTGTGCTTTGGAAAATAATGTCTATAAGGGCTGCTTTTGGCAGAAAACTCCAGACGTCTCCTGGATTCACCTGGGAATTAACCCAGAAGTGGAACAACTCTGGACAGTTCCTGAAAAGGAGTTGTCTTCCCCTCTCTCGGGTGGTTATCCATCGTTTCAGGCTTCCTAAGTTGGGAGGTGCTTAATGTAATCTAAGCTTCACTAGCCAGGTCTGGCTAGGTCCTACAAGTCCTGCAAAGTTAACTTAAGGTTCAGCCATCAAGTTTGTTAAGAGTGATGTGCTGCCTGCCTCTGTGAACAGCAGAGCAGCAGCAGTTTGGGAGAGACGGGGCTCACAGGTACAGCACAGCCACCAATGGACTGGGTAAGGCATCTTGCTACCTTTGCTCAGGCTGAATTACGTGGTCTTCAAATGCTCTGGTCCATATCAACAG
Organism: Steatornis caripensis; assembly: GCA_013398225.1. Classification (NCBI taxonomy): domain Eukaryota; kingdom Metazoa; phylum Chordata; class Aves; order Caprimulgiformes; family Steatornithidae; genus Steatornis; species Steatornis caripensis. The sequence goes on from VZSC01002511.1 coordinate 64,593, forward strand.
TGCCTGCTTTCCTTGTAATTGTTATTTCTGAATCCAAATTTCCTTTTGTTCTATCGGTTTTAATTCCTTAAGGAATGAGATACTGAACCCTTTAAAAAAAAACGTAGTCCACAACAAATGTTCAGAAGATGGCTGTGACATGCTTGTGTCCTGCAATGGATGTGATTTGTCTCCCATGTCAGGCAACTATGGTTTCAGCAGAGCTTCCCTGGCACCTTCTTGAGATTTAATCCAAAAGCAGTATTTGACTTCCTAAACTACCAATCATGATTATCTATTCTTACTAAAAGGCATTTTTTCCTGTGCATGCTCATAGTTCAATGCAGAAAATGTAACATAACAAAAAGCAGCAATATGCTGAGATTTCTTCTTAGAATTTGGCTTTAAACTATTTTTATTTTTTTGAAAGTAGACGTGTGCCTTGATACTGCTATGATATTGAACCCACTCCCGGCTTTTTGTTCTGGGGCTCATCCCTACAAATAGCTTTCTTCTGTTTCAGGCTGTTTCACAACATCACTGGAAACATACCACTAATACGGTAGAGTACTATCCATCAGAGCTGAAAAGCATTGAGTCACTTCTCATTTTGCCAACGATACGCAAACATCCATGCAAGATGGCCTGCCAACCCACCCCAAAACGGTTGGTGGTTGCTCTGGAGTTTGAGTCAGAAGCTCAGATAGCTCTGGAGCACGTGGTTTTTACCTGCTCTAGTTGGGGGGAAATGGGGTGGGCTAAAGGTCTATGGATGAAAGAGGCAGGGGGACAGCCCTGGGAGGGACCCTTTCCCCATGCCCTACCCATTGCTCTAGCCTCTTCCTAAGTGGCAGGAGCAAAATGGCTTTGCATTTGGACATAGGACTAACTTTTGCTGCATGTCTTCTCCATCACATGCACCACTCTGCTTCCCCAACAGCTGCAAACTCCTTTGGCCTCTCTCTTGTCCCTCTCCCAGCCTTGTCCTAGCTCTCTCCAGAAGTCAGCAGCTGCTTTAATGACTCCAGCACTGCAATAAGGCAAAATCCCACCCAAATAAGGGACACAACTGCTGCCTTAGGAGATATGTAGGGAGGGAGGATACATCTGTGTCCTGTTTGGAATGTATTTGCTAATATCCTAGACTTACAGCCCAATGCTTTCTAGGAAGACCTCAGGAAGCTTTCAGTCCTGCTGTCATTACCACGTGGATGGGGAAGCCATCAGTTTTCCCAGCCTCCACCATACATCCTGTGTTCCTGCACACAGCTGTGCAGACGGACAGGTCCTAGAAGTGCTCCAGCTGCATGCTGGCCCCAGGCAGTGCACACACCGCATAGATTAGCCCAGCACCCCACATCCAAAGAGGCAGATGCACAGCATGGGTCACATTTTCTTGCCCAAACTCTGGAGGATCAACAGGTAAGACCATCCTCGTAGGAAAGCAAATACATTAGAGGCTTAAGGAGACAATTTCACAAAAGTCAGCGCATTTAAATGATTTTAGTCTAGAAAACCTACAGGTTGATTTTGTATAATTTCAACATCCCATCATGTCTGATACTGTCTTTTCTCTCTACAGTCCTCAGGCTCGTAGGCTACATCCATTCTTCTGAAGAGAGCTGTCTGAATCCATTTGGTAGCCCTGTGGCTGGGGAGTAGGGCACGTCTTGTTAGCGTGATTGAGCTCTACCCCCTCTACCCCATGACCAAGGATATTTTGATAATGGTCCTTCACATGCATTATCCCCTGAGCCATGACTGGGCATGGGCCAGGAAACTGCCCATTGGCATGGCCAAGACTGGTGCTGGGGAACATGCTGAGAGTTAAACGGTATGGGAGAGTGCCCTGTGCAAGTCTAGCCAAGTTCTCCTCCAGTTTTAGGTATTAGTCCAAGTGTTCCTTCTTTACAGCTACCATGGCTTCCAGGTAAAGCTGGCTGAAATTTCTTGTAGAGAAAGCTTTCCTAACTAAAACCCCAGTTTTTTCCACTGGAAGATGCTAATTCAGATGAAGCCGTTTAGATTTTCTATGGAAATTTTTGAAAATAATAGCTTAATTTTAAACATTTACAGCACTGAGCATTTCCAGTTCAGGAGTGAAAAAGGAAAGCCCATATAGCTGAAATACTTTTTTCCCTATTTGAATTAATTTTTAACTTCCTGAGGCAAAAAAGAGATGCTTCATTTGACATTTTTCACTTTACATTTCCACCGAGAGAACCTCAGTTTTCCAAACAGCTTTGGTTTTTCTCCTGAGAAATTGTCAGATGTAACTTACAACTTACATTAAAGTCTCATCTTCAACAGACATGATATAAGCTCCTTTAGCTGTGAAAGAGGAATTGGTTTTGCTTGAATTATATGTATATTAAAAACACTTCTTTCTTGCTTGTGAATCAAGTACTTTTTTTCCTATCCAGGAAAAAAATATGCCACTCACATAGCAGAGTCAGGGCTGGCAGTAACACCATTATTTAGACTTGACATCACCAAATGGGATCAATTTTAAGTAATCAATGTCTGGAGCTGATAACTCCGGTAGATACTTAAACTACTTCTAGCAACTTATGAATTCAGAATTTTTAGTGTTTTTCACTCAAAAAGTATGTTTTAGCTCGAAGGCTTCTTTCCCTGAACGTCCTGGTTGTAGCAAAATCAACAGATTTTTAGTAGGAATTTTGTGTGCCTTAGCTCACCCTGTGCCTTTGATGAATATAGCCAAGTCCTATGACTTTGCTTCATTTGCAGTAGAGATTCTCGGTACCCACTGTTCTCTTTTCTCTCCAGCTGAAGCTATAATCAGTGGTTGTGGAGACCAAGACTTTTATTAGTGTAAATTAGACTGGTGTATTGCTCTGCTCGTTTTTGTAAAGGGATTGACGAACTTTTCCTCAATTCCCTTTTCCACTAATGAGCTCAGAGCAGAAGGGAAAAAACCCCAAAGGCATGGAGACCAGTCATGCTTCTGGCACTATCATTTCCTTGCAGATACACTGGGATCTAGAAATGCCAATCTATCAACACCAGGAATGTTTTAACCATCTAACATACTGGAACCAGTTTCAACCTCCTGTAATTCTCTCTGTTTAAGTGGCATTACACCAGGGCTCTCAATTCTATGTGCAAAACAAGCCGGCTGGTTCTAATGTGTTCAGACTCTGGAAAAAATAATAAAAACCTTAGAGGAAGATGACGTATATTGTGGCAGCTACTCTGGCTCAGGAAAAATAACCTAATTTATCAAAATTAATGAATTTATTTAAGATTACTGTACCTTAAAATTCTAGAACAAGAATTACCTAATCATTTTTTAAAATAACAAGGCCAATAATTTGTGAAAAATTTCACGTGGCCTGTAAGACTACAGTTCCTTTCTGGAAGGAGGAGAGAAGTTTTAGATATAAGGCTTACACAGATAATTGAAAAAATCCAACAGCACAAACCCCCATGCCTTCAGGAAGGGGGAGGGGTGCTTCTGAGCATCAGACATTTGCAGGATAGGCAAGAAAAACGAAATTAAGAGTCTATCGCAGTAGAGGCACAGCTTTTCTACTTGCCCAAGAGGAAATGGCAGGTTTCCTGTGATAAGTTTTATTTAGACACTAAACAAGCTGTAAGGGATCTTGTGAGCAGTATCTGGTCTACTGGGTCATTTTCGCCTGCTGGAAAAGCACAACTCTTCTGGCGGCTCCCCGAGAGTGTTTCTCCCAGAGAGAGCAGGCAGTGCTGACATCCCAAAGGGTCTGTGAAAAGGCGGTGGCTTTGCCGTGAAGCCTGGGCTTGGCAGGATCTCTGGTGGAGCTTTTAAATCTGCCCTCAATTGCCTGCTGGCATTGGAAGGGGTTATCCTCCGAGGGCGGCGATTACACAGGCTCCTTGGTGATCAAGGGGCATTCAGGGATATGTTCCTAGAAGGGTGATCAAGGGGCATTCAGGGATATGTTCCTAGAAGAGCAAAAATTATGGACACCTTCAACCCACCACAGCAACACCTCCAACCCAACCCAGCTGCAGGCAGATTTTCTGCTGGTGGGGATCTTATGATAACTTATGCCTGCAGCATTACATCACTGAGCTGAATCTGGCCCAGGGCCAAAGCACTCATGGTTTAATGTAATGAGACATTACCCTTTTGGCTACAGCAGAGCAATGATCTTGAATGATGGCAGGAGTACTAATCTGCTGAGCATTTATGTGCAGTTCTAAATGAGATTAACATTTGCCATGTATTCAGTTGTTTGGTAATGACCTATCATTTGACGTTCCAAAAGGGAGCAACAATGGCCAGGGTGATTTTCTAAAGAGCATGCAAAGTCATAAACCCAAAGAGATGGTGCAGGATACCTGAAGAGAACCTGCTGCCCCAGAAACACTGTGCTTCTGTTTTGTGTCAAGTCTCCTGGGTTTTGAAAACAAGCTTCAAAATTTTTGGTGTATCAGACATATCACAAAGACAGTGGCCTCAGTCCGCAACAGATACCACTCACAACGTAAAATATTTGATCAATCTGCCATCAGTAATAACTGACAACTTGGTTGTGAGCAGCAGTGGTTGTTCTTAATTAAGTTACAAGTCCTTCACCTCGACTCTTGTATCTTGAGAATTTTTTTATTTTAAATAAAATCTACTTGGTGATTCTCTGGCCATAGCTGGAGGATTGCTTTTCCAATGGCCAAAACAAGAGGGTGTCTGACCTGCTAGTTTCGCTGAGCATTGCTCAGTTCTCAAGACTTAAAAGACCAATAACTGTGTTTTGCTACTTATAATGTGATGTGCTATACCACTGTATGCAGCAATATGTCAGCGTGAAAGGACACCCAAACAGCTGCTGTCCATTAACAGTAAAAGGCCATGTGTAGCAATCCCATAAGTGATACTTGCATTTCCCACGGGAATTGAACAGACGGTTTGATAAGCTGTTCTGCACAGCATCCTAAAGCTTTCTGACAACAGGGAAAGTTCATGTTTAATTTTTGCAGTAATTTTATGGTCTCAGGAAATGATAATCATAGGGAACTGAGGTGATGGGGAGCTTTCATCTTGCTGCTGTGTAAACAGTTGAGAGAGGTGTTGTTAGGAGCGCTGGTAGTCATTGCCACTGCCTGGGCTGGCACCACACCACACTGGCTTGGAAGTAATGACAACACATTTGAATTATGGGTGCAGCAGAGACCTCCAGGAGGTAGTACGTGTGCCTCTTCCAAATGGTGCCGGAGCACTGTATGAGTCACTGGGTGCCTGAAAATAGCACCTTCTCGTAGGAAATGATAAGAAGATACTCATGTTTGAGTGCTTCAGTTACATTGGTTGCAAGCTTTCTATTTTGTATTTGTAATGGTGGGAAAAGTGGGACACTTGGAAAAGATCAGCCTGTACTTGAGGCTAGAACTACAAACTCCTCCATGCCTTCTGCTTCTCATGGCTAGGAAAATGCTTTTCTTTCCTTGAAAAGACATAAGAGGCATGGTTACCTCTATTACCTCTACCATCGCCACACATTGCTCCTTACCACTGAACAATCTCAGCGCCCCAGATCCCATCTCACTAGAGAGGACACCAGCTGTCTGACATGGAGCAAGCTCCGAGGGCAATGGAAACTGCTCTGCTCGGTCTCCGGTTCTGCCTAGCAGAAGCATCTGGATTTGCTTCTCCATGTCTCATGAGTTAAGTGCTTTTTAAAAGGTTCTTCATGCTGCTGTGTGGCTTTTTTTAAAAAAACAAACATGGAGGATCAGACAAAATTGCCTGTATCTCAGTGTTGCATTTGGCCTGGTACGACCAGTAGCGGCTCAGCCCTTCATCTTCTTTCTCTGCCTCGTACCTTCTCTTCCATTTGTACCTTCTGAGTGACAGTAACTTTTTGATATGTTTTAGTACCAAAATTGCTACCCAAAGGTTTTGCGAAAGGAAGATCTGAAGATGAAAAATCTCACTGAATAAAATTCTAAAAACATTTCCTAGGAAGTTTTTAACTATCTTCCAGCAGCTCTTACTAGAACTACTTCAGTTCCTGGAAATTTTTTATTCTGTTGCATATCTTATCGCCTAAATGAATCATAAAGAGGCCACAGGAAAGGGAATGACCCGAGGAAGACTGATTTCTGTGTTGCAGGAAGGAAATATATAGACCCCTCCTTCACTCACATGCTCTTGAGAGAGTGTGATGGACATGGAGAGAGGGACAGATCTGGGAGGTGTTTCTTCTTGCTATGTGATGTAGGCCACATATTGCTTTCTTCTAACACAAAGCAAGGAACAATAGCTTAGACAAAATAGTGTTGCCAAACCTTTTTTCTGCATTCATTCCTTCTGTTTCCATGCAAAACTCCTTAATTTTTTTTTTTTTCCATCTTTCCTACCTGGTCTCCTACTTCAGTTTTAAAGGGGCAACACGTATACCCTACTAGCTCTAAAATGGAAATAATAGTTTGGTAGCCCACAGAAAACAGGGCAGCCAAGCTACAGTGGTAAAGAAACCCTTCTGTTTCTGGGTGATCAAATATTTTCATGATTAAACTCAAACTAGGTAACATACTGCTTTTGCAGAGTAGTTTGTTTCTCCCTTGCTGCCCTTAATAGCCTTTGGACTCTTCAGCCTTTCACATGCAGCTCTGACTATTTCTTAAAACAAATCCTGACACCTGCTTCAACAACACTATCCCCTGGGCGACACAAAGACCGAAAGCTTGGTAACCCTAAAGCAATTTCAGATTCTTGGCTCAAAGGCAGTGCTAAACATAAGCCAAAGACCCGGGCTGTAACTGAGGTGCTGCAGTTTAGCTTGCCGTATTTCTATTGCATTGCAGTCTTGCAGTTTTCATTTCAGAGCATGCTTGCTTTTCCCCTCGTACGCCACATTTTAAAACAAATCCAGAGGTTTCTTTTTACAACATGTCAGCAACAGGGATATTTTTCTCAGGCATAAAAAGTCCTCCTGCTGGCCCTTTCCTGAACATGGAAATTCAGAGGCATATTTAAAATACATTTCTCAGTTTATTCTAGGGTCTGTGGTTATTTTGAGGGTCTTTACGAGGATGCATGAGCTTGCGTAAGACCTGTAGCATCATGCCTGAGCTTGAAGCTCTTCAGAGAATCCACCTGGGAAGTGGGTGTTTAACATCTCACAGCCACCCCTGTCGGCTTCTGTCAGGCTTCAGTGTCTTTATGGCTCTGTTTACAAAAGAGCGAAATCCCCAGTTTCCAATTTGAATGCCACTAGTCATTTGTAACCTTAGAAAGCACAGCGTAGCAAAACATGAAATTTGCTCCTTTTTCATTTCCATTCCACCACCCGCCTCTTCCTCTCTCCTTTGAACTGTTCTCACCGCTTGCCAGCGTAGTACAGCTTGTTAACTGGCTGCCACTCTGATTTTTCACAAGTTTGCCACGTTGCAGTGACAAGACCATGTCAGGGCCCAGATGCTTCAGAGTAAATAAATAGCACATCTGGGATTTGGAAATGGGCCGGCTCTATATTATGGAAAAAACTGGTGCGGAGACACATCCAAAGAATACACAGCTGGAAACTGTTAACTCTGGAAGGAGAGGGGGGAAAAAAAGAAAAAGGAGGCAAAAACTCAGGGATCACTACTGCTTGAGATCTTGTGCATTATAATTGCTGAGAAACAGAAACTCAGTTTACACAGCAGTTAAAATAATGGCATTCCTGAAAAATTGATAGTTTATAATAATTGACCTCAAGCAACATAAAGGCAGCACAGGGTGGGAGGCTTGACTCCTCACTGTCTGGCTTTCTTGGATGTGTTTGGTAACAACCCAGCTATTTGATTTCGCAGGCGAGCTGGTGGGAGGATGTTGGTGGTAGAGCGATGCGGCTGCCCTTCTGGAGCCACGCTGCTGAGAACCGCCACAGTTTCCCAGGCCCCCGAGCAGCCTGTGTCACTCAGGGTGTGCCGGCCCCAGAAGCGTGCAGTGGAAGGAGACCGAAACGGAGGCGGCCACGCTCATTGCATCACTCCCACAGCCGGAGGAGCAGCACCCCTGGTAGATGATTCAGGAGGGTGAATCAGCAGCCGCTGTGGAGGGAGCTGCTCCCACCCACTCGCTGAGCCTAAATGGTGTGCTGCTTCCACCAAGGGCAGGGGAGAGCTTCGGCAAGGTAAAACCAGGACAAGGGAGGCAGGAAGGAACCCAAAATAGAATGAAATTGTATATTTGGACTTTTGTTTTTTTGGACAAGGATACTTGCATTTAAAAAACACAAGACAAAGCAACAAAGCCCTCAGACAGCAAAACAACTCTGAGCAAGTACTTTAAACATTGCTCCAAGGGAGGCACGCATCATGCGGAAAAGCTCCTACTTTTCATATGGGCACCAGTCCTAGTGTAGAGCTATCTGTGCAGCACCAGATGCTGCCACGGTCCCCGTGCTCAGAATGTCTCTCCTTTCAGACTCCGGTAACTCTTTAATAGCTCTGAAGGAACCTGCCTTCCCCAGATGAGATAACCATTGATTGCAGCCCAGAGCCAGTCAAGATAAGACACCAGGTATATTCCGTCCAAAGACAATGCAGCTTCCTGCGCTTCTGCAATAGGTTCATGACACATCAGAGAGGGGAAAACATCTTTTTCACTTACTCTTTTCCCTCTCTTGTTTGTCAGACTTCGTTTCCCTGGTACACATTAATTTGGATTTATCGTTGCGTAAACCGAAAACATAGTAACAGAGCAACCCTGGAATTCTAGATCAAAATATACTCACTTGGGCAGCTTTGGGTCTGTAGCCTATGTATAAAACAGGGCTAATTTGTGGTGGAGGTATGTGATGCTGCAAATGCTTCACTGTAGCCTTGTATGTTTAAGAAGCGCTTTATTGTGCCAGGACAGATGCTATTTCATTTTCTGCATTCCTCACAGCGACGCCTGAGTATTTCCTAGCATTTATTTTATTTACCCTAACAACACTCTGTTTCCATTTTACGGTTAAGAAATAGGATATTCTGGCAAAATCCTGAAAAGGTTTTGGGCAGAAGAATGTAAGGACTATCTCTGAAAGCTTCCCACACCACAGATGTAAAGGTATAGAGTTCGGTGCCATTGCCCCTTACACAGAGCACAGGAGGGAGAGACAGCTGAAATGCAAGTGTGCGGCTTGTAGAGCCAGGAAAGACCAAGTGTGATTTTGTCTGAAGAAGATCAAACCAATTCTTCTGTCTCCAAGGAGTTTCCCTTCCCACTCAAACTGTCGTGCAGCTGCTGGGGCAGCCCCCTTGCACACATCTGCATTTCTGCTATACCCTCATTTATCCCTTATTTATCCCTATGCCCTTATTACCTTAATAATTAGGTTAGGCTAAAGGTAAGTGCTGGGTTCAGTGTATGGAGAAGAATCTGAAAACCTGAGGCTAAGAGCACGATACTTTGAGAGTCAGAGTTAGATCAAGCAAACCATGTTGAGTGTGTCCATGCCAGCAAACCAGGAGCATTTCCTTGCCCTGCTGCAGGGTGTTCTGTGCTTCGTCTGTGGATTATTAGTCGTGCCAGCAGCAGTTATAACTTTTACTACAGTCATTTCTTGAAGCCCCAGGAAGGACTGGACATTTGCTGCTCTACAGACACAGCGGGTTATATGTCAAGTTACTGGGTTTGGTTGTGTTATTGAGAATTAACTGAAAGAAATTGTATGGCTTGGGCAATGCAGGAAACACATACCATAAAACAAATCTGCAGGAATTTCTGAAGCTGTGTTAATCCAAACAAAACAAAATATCCCACAGAAGGCTGGAGGCAAGTCCCAGTTTCCCAGCCACTCAGCTCTCTCTTCCCCAGAGCTGTTTTGAAAGCCACTCTGCTCACTTTCTCAAAGAAAGATCTACGGTACCCGCCCTTCAGAGAAGATGCAGTGGGAAAGTCCAGAGTGGAGAAGATGCCTCCTTGCAGTGCTGTGTAAGTCCATTCGATCTTACTGCTGCATCGTGGAATCTATTTACTCAACACTATGCCTTTTATGGATCCCCTTCAGAGATACTAGGGCCTCCAGGGAAGAATCCAAACCTGAGTTCCCCCACCACAAATGACGTAGGCTTTTCATTACCCCAGAGTCACTGAAAGATCCTCCTCCACCTGCAGGTCTGCAGCTACAGACTAGCTCAGTCCCTTGTAGCAGACCAGGGGCTGGGAACTGTGTTGAGGAGAAGGACATGGATCCTGTGGGTCGACAACTGGTTGCAGAGCCAGTGTTTACTACATGGATTTGTTTTCTACAATCGTGGCATCCTCTTTGAGAATGAGGGACTTTGAGGATCAGTCAACAGGCTGGCCAACGCGGTGAGAAGTGCTTTAAACTAGAAACAATGGGGAGGGAGATGATGACTCGCAGCCATGTGAGGAGGAGGTAAACCAGGCTGGCAAGCAGAGGATGCATGGTGAGGTGGACAAGCGACCTTGTGTACAACAAAACACGGGTGAAGAGAGCCCACCTCAAGCATATGCACAAGAATAAAGATGGATCCACAGAGCAGTGTTGTGGGGAAAGCTCTCATGCCTCTTCTGAGTTATCTGTGGGTATCTCTCTGTTCTTTCGTCCTTGAGTGGACTGGGTGCACTTGAAGCACACAGGCCTCAATTTGTGGGCCTATGATGGTGCCAACCCTGACTACCAGTGACACTGGGTCCTTCCCACCTAAGGCTGGTAGCAGTGGTGCAAAGCTGGGCACACATTGCGTGGAAGGCATGGCCTTGCTGCAGTTGTGCCAGGCTCTGCAGGCCGGTCATGGCACTGCAGACCATGATGGGCCATGATGGAGCTGCTGGCTTGTAGTCTGCTTTTTAGTGTTACCCCTTATATAGTCAGCTGTCTGCATGCTCACACTGCCTTGCTCCCGTAGGCACTGATGGCAAAGCTGAAGCACATGCTAGGAGCTTAACCATGTGACCCAGGGTAACAGGGCATGTGTAGCATCATACTGGTATTAGGACTTTGTAGAAGCTCTGGAAGAAGAGCAAGGAGTTGCAGAGCTGGGCAGTGCATGTGACAACTAGGCTGGTCATCCTATCCATTAACATTTTATTGAAGTCAACAATGGTCTGCAAGATAATGGAGATGATATAGCCATAAAGGCATGTGAACACAATGTGGGGATGTGAATCCTGTTGGTGTCACCACTTCCCAGCAGGAGAATTGCTTCTGATGCCCTCAGGGGGTTAGTATGAGAGTTGGGCTGGGGACCTGCAAGATGGCATCACTGCCCACCGCCCCATACCAAATTATTTGTCCAAAATGGTTGGGGGCTGTTGAGCTGAAAGGGTCATGAACATTTCCCTCTTGGTGGGTAGGGGTGTCCAAAAGGCAGCATGCTACCCCTGAATGACAGGTTTACGCCTTGACACAGTGTGAGTGAACATGGACTCCCTCAGTCACCTGCCAGTGCCTCAACACCCTACCTAGGGGGTTGTCACTCCCAGCCACTGGTCTGCTGGGCCCAAGCTCTGCTCTATAGAGTTTGAACCTGTCCACGCTGTGTGCTTGTTTAGTGCCAAAGGCCTCAGGCGTTTCTTGCCCTACAGATCCTGCAGCAAAATCTTCTCCAAACAGCGAAGCTCAGCCTACCAGGTGTCCTCTCTACAGCCCAGAGAGACTTGGCCTGGTGATGGGCACCGTGGGAGCCAGGCAAACGGCAGCAGCGGGAGCAAGGGCATGGTGGAAAGGAGCACATTGTCACAGTGAGCACCAGGCATGCTTCAGGGATATATGGAGAATACACGGGGCTGAAGAGTACTAGAAATGCCCAGGGCTGCAAAAGGCTGCAGAGGAGATATTGCACATGGTGTCCTCCATGCAGCACTGGGATACCTGCTCTGCATCGGAGGGTCCTAACCTTGAGTACTACGTATGCGAGCGGCTGGACAAAGATCTCAGCGCGATCCAGTGCTGTCATCACAAAAGCAAAGAATGGTTTTTATTTGCCAAGCAATTAACTTTAGCGAGTAGAACTTCTTCGGTCAAATCCTAAATATTTTTTGTGTAAACTACTCTCAGACATTAACAGACTTGATTATTTTTTCTCTATGAATCCCCACATAGTGACAATAAAAATAGTTTTACTTAGTACAGCTAAGTGTAAACAAATTAATAAAAGCCCAAATACAAAAATTTGTGACTTTGCTAGGGCTAAAGTTCAGCTCGGAGCTATCTAGAAATTTCAGGGCTGGGTTTACATTGGTGATGCTTCTCCCAGATGCTGACTGTTTGCAGAGGTGGGCCAGATTCCATTGGTCTGCATTCATTTCACAAGCTGAACTATGGCTTTCTAGTGAAAGTTTGGGGTTTGGAGCAGAGTTTGCAGCTAGTTAAACTGCTGAAGAAGAACAAAAAGTTAAAGTCACCAAGCAATGGGCCACTGCCACTCAGTCTGAATCTGCTTGTGCTTATTTAAAAATAGGCCTTTGGTCCATCTGGCTTTGTAAGTTTGTTTGTTTGTTTCTTGGGTTTTTATTGTTGTTGTTGCTGCCCATTTGTTGCTTTTTAAGGACAATGTGGCTTTAGAATTAGCACATAATGGAAACTGTTATGTCAAGTATTTCGTTGTGCTTTCAGTTTAATTTGTTAAAGATGACTTGCTGATACACTGATTGTTTCCATTAAAAAGGGAGAGGTCCATATTTCTAAATTTCTCTAGAATTCTACTTTGTTTATTTACAAAGTATAATGATGCTGGCCAAACAATCTTTTAAAGTATCAGTATTTTTTTTAAGCATAGTGGTTGGGGTTTGGGTTTTTTCAATAGGATATATAGCTTAGGAATTGGGCTGTGTGTAACGTGGACGACCTAATTCTGGATAACAAACCTTAGGTTTTCCTGAGACTTGCTTCCCTCCTATCCTCTCAAGACTGTCAGCACACTGGCCCCTGGCTGGGGCTTCGGAGGGATCACGCTGCCTCTGAACAATCAGGTGGCTGAAGAGGGGTCAGCAGAGGGCTGGGACCCTCACCCGTGCTCCCCTCCAGAGGCTGCTGAGAGCAACCCCTGGCCGGCATGGGACATGGCTGGTACTTCACAGCCTGCCAGCACACTGCTAGAAACCAGACTTGCAAAATCAGAGTTTGTGTCAGAAGCAGTGAGCATTTGAGGCCCACGGCTTTGGAGCAGTTTTCGCATGACCATTTCAACAGGTCACGTCGATCCATCTCTGGCACACTCAAACAACTGGGACTACGTCTGTCCCCAGAGGTTGGCCAGACGCTCCCTTGGCCAAATAAAACTGTCATCCTTGCCAGTTTTTGAGTACATTATGTGGCTGTATTATTCCCATCTACAGTCCCCTATTCATTAGCATATGCTGAGTGCCAGTGCTAATTGCTTTCTCATCCCATGCTTGTGTGGCAGAAGAGTTCATCGCTCGCTGTGTGGTGGTCTGCAGCTCTTGTCTGCATTTCTACCAGGGCCTTGTTTTGTTTTCAGGAACGTACATTCCCTAGAGAGGATCTGTTAGCTTCTTGTGAAGGATTACAAGGTTGTGTAGGTCAGGATAGTACATGAGTTTCCTCAGCTGGGTAATTAATTTCTGGGTTTAGGATTAATCTTTTCTCTTTATGGTCTCGTGTTCTTTTTCCTTGTATGAGACATCTGAAAGTGTCTTGGATCAACACAAAGCCTCTAGCTACTCTATTCACAGTGACGTGTTTGCACCTGTGTCTTCTATTAGTCTATTATATTGAATTGTCACCTTGTCTTTTGCAGATTTTGATGTACATATTTCCCCATCTTGACAGCCTGACTCTACTACTGAATGGCGTTACGATAGCGATCAGGCTTCCCAGTGAACTAGCAATTTCAGAGGCGTGCAGTTCTTAGAGATTATATTCACTGGCTCTTCTTCCTCAAGTTACATATTTTAAAATCTAACAGGAACATTCAGCTAAAGCTATATGAATATTACTTTTTTTAGTGTCATATTCAAAATAAGAAAAAGAAAACAGGACAAATATTGTACTCGAGTTGATTCAAAACAATGTTTTGGGGGAATGACTGGTGAAACTAATTGAAATATTTGTTTATGTTGCCAAATCTTCTAATTTTGCTTAAGCTTTTAACTATTTTTTTTCATATTTCATAACACAAGTTGAAAAGTTTCATTAGGAAAACAGCTGTGCGAAATGTTACAGCAGTTCCAAAATCAAACACTTCATGTCAAAACAGTTCCGCACTGACAGCTTTATTCCCTCCTCAAGACTTGTTCGCTTAAAAACCTTTCACCAAACTAACTCAACCCAAAATCAGAATTGCTGTGAGTTTAACTGGTATGCCATTTTTGGTATATTCACTACTAATTTTTTTATATATATATCTGACATATATATAGCATCTCTGATATATATATAGCATCCGTATACCAAGCATCTTGTATACAGAAAGCCTTTTCCTTTAAGTTTTTTTTCTGCATCTGCGAGTATAAATTCCTTGGTAGGTGCTAGAAACCTTTGTTCCAGTGCTGAATTCTGGCACTGAACCCATCATATTTTCCCACAAAGTATTCAGTGTACTACGTCTTGTGATTAGCGCTGCTTTTTGTGCACATTTCCCAGAGTGTTAATCAAAACAAACGGAACTACTAGACAAAACCACTACCACTAAGGAACAGAAAAATCTGTCCGTACATCTCACCCGCTCTGCACGGGAACGAAGTTCTGCTTTAAGCTGTAACTGCTGCTGGTGCACCAGGCAACTCTCCATCCCACCTCGCTGCTGTTACCAGGGTATTGTCAGCCGTGTTTTGAACAATAATTCCATTAACTCTGATGTGGCTTTTCAAAGAAAATACTCATCTCTGGGCATTTTATTTTATTTACTTCACCTTAACTGTCTTCTTTTTAATGCTTATTGGTCCATGCTTGCTTTACTTTCTTTCAAAAAAAAAAATCCTCTTTTTGATCTTCTGGGTTTTTTTTGTAGTCAGATATTCATATCTGAACTGGAATGGACATCCCTATGCAGTTGTATATCAGTGGTTCACTCTTTTTGCAATCTACTGACAGCAAAGCAGTTAAGAAAATATTTCTGGAGGCTACACGAATCCTTTCAACAGGAAAAGAGCCCTTCCTTCTTTAGAAAAATAAAGAAGAAATTAGAAAAAGCCAAGAAGAAAGAAGTAAAAGATTTTCTTTCTTGCTAAGCCAATCATACATGTGTGTGTATACACATATTTTTTTTCAATATAGCTGACGTTTTTCAAGGATTTCTGGGATCCTGGAAAAGCGTGTTACAAAAACAGTTTCAAAAGTTAGTGTCCTTTCAGGATGTACTGAATTCTCTGTGTTGCAGCTCCCCTTTTGAAGGACAAACTAGCTATGTGTTGAGATAAAAACTCAGTCACCGTGCTCTCATTTCCATACCTGGCAGTGACAATGCCTTATTTTCCTCTCCTTGATACGCTGATAAATAGTTGAGATAAACAGAATTATATTCTGGAGAGTCATTCCCTGACAAAAAACACAGTGTTTTGGATCCCAAATCACTCCCTACTTAAATCCTTTCTCCCCTTTTAATTTATCTATATCCTCAAGCCCTGGAAATTTAATTAAAATAGCTCAGTACTCCGAACCTTTCACTGGTCTTCCTGTGCCACTGAAGGGGATGTTGAATGTTTAAAGAAACACTGCGCTGACTTACCACGTGTAGTGGTACTAATGGGAAACAATGAATAAGATATTTATTGAATATCAAGCTCATTTTTTCTCTGTTGCTAGTATTAATTAATATCCTTAGCTCTGGACACCATAAAAAAAAAAAGTATAATATGCTGTATGGGCACCACTAGTTTCCAGGAAACTGTAAACCACATGAGCACAGTTCCAGCCTCCCCCTCTAAAACATAAGCAAACTTTTGGAGCCACAGGGTCAGGCTTGCTGGTGTGTTTCCCTCCAGCCACCTTCTTCTTCTCCTTTTGCAAAGACTGGCACTACGGGAAGGGACAGAATCATTGAATCATAGAATTGTACAATGATTTGGTTTGGAAGGGACCATTAAAGGTCACCTAGTCCAAGCCCCCTGCGATGACTAGGGACATCTTCAACTAGACCAGGTTGCTGACTTTGAGTGTTTCCAGGGACGGGGCATCTACAGTCTCTCAGGATAGTTCCACATGTTTCCGCCCTCCTTTCCTCATTACTCATTTTGGCTACCTCCTTTCCTTTGGCAGCTTGCTTCTGCTTCCACCAGCTATGTCACATTTTGTAAGGAAAAGTACAAATGCGAAGATGTAAAGTGATGTCATTTGTTAGGTTACCTGTAAGTATCTGGAGAAGGCAGTGGGGGTGCAGTATCTTGTGACACTCCAGCAAAACCAAATTACCACTTCACTATCCTTTGGGCTGAAGAAGGGCCATCTTTAAAGATCCACTAATCCCCTATCTTGCCTCTCCCCTTCTTTGTCACCTGAGTACCAGCAGTGATGTTTGACACCACTGCAGGGCCAGGCATCTCCCCAGAGTCTTGCTGGCTGTGCTGGACACAGTGGTCACGCTTTGGGAGAAGGGGAGAGGCCCACAATACTTATCAACCACAAATTATCCATTTGATGGAGAGAGATTTCAGTGTCTGCAGAGCAGGTTCAGCTCAGGGTTACACGCAGAGATTTGAGTCATTAAAGACTAAAGCATCACACACAAACCAGTTTGAAATGCAGGTTTTTTCCCTCACTGGTTTTCTTGTTCCCCAGCCCAAGGGCTGGGAAGAACTCACTCGTTCAATGAGTGCCAGGCAGGAGCCACATCTCCATCCACAGCTTTGCAGTTCACTGGGGAATCTTCTCCTTTCCAAAGCACATGTTCCCCAAACCAAGCTACCAGTCCCAAGCAATGCATTGGACCATTCTGGCTGTGAGGAAAAACCTTCAGAAAAAGTATTGATGCAGAGCAATGATGTGCCACACTCCTCAAGGGTGCTAAAATAAGAAGCTCAAGACTTGCGAACTGCCCTGTAAGTGTCATGGGACATTTGGCCAAAACCTTAAATGAGATTGCAATACAGGTTTTGCTGAAAAAGGAAAACACAGTGAGCGGCAAAAACTAATATAACACAAGAAATTCAATGAGTTGTTGTTCTGAGCTGAGTCCACATCTTCACAGCGGTCATTAAAAGCTATGCTTACTATAGCTGCCTTTTCTGAAATCAGTGAAACGCACACTCCTGCGCACACATCCATGTACAACCTTATATTTTTTGCTGTATGCTGGATCTTTTTGTAGCGTTAAGAGATAAACACAGAAAAAAAAAAGTAATGAGTAACTAACTACTCCCATATCATTCCCTGTCATTCACTAAGTTATTTGTACACTTGCAGCCATGAAAGAAGCTACACCTTGCTCTGGCAGCTCAAAAAATCTAGAGCTGTCAAAGTAATGGACGGTGGGAATTGGCATACAGGACATTGGATTTCTCACCTCTAAAGCACTGTTGCTATTATTAAATGGGGTATTCATAAGATTGAAATACAGGCTTTTGACATGGTTACTTTCTCACATAGCTTTCTGCCTTTCTGGAGATGGAAGCATAAGCAGACTTAATCTACATTTGTTCAAAAGGAAGGCATTTATTCTTGTCAGAAAAATCAGAGAAAAGAAGGCCTGAGGAAATATTCAAGTTGTGAAAAGGTTTGATCAACTGGAATGAGATAAACTCTTCAGTCTGATGAGAAGACTGGAAAAACAAGAGTTTCAGTCTGAAAACTAGGAAATTAAGAGTGAAAGGGGAATTCAGGCACAGCTATTTCAATCAAAAAGTAATAAGCATGTGGAATAAATTATTGCTAGGTGAAGCTATTGAAGAAAATAACAGGAATTAATTTAAAAGACAGCTAGACATCTTTATGGAGAGAGCAGAAACTTCACATTTTTCCTACTTAAATGCTTTGGGTTAGATCCAGTACATGACTTGGTGTCTAAAGAAGGACTTAGGACGATTTTAACTACTTAAATCCAGAAATACATCAAAAAAATCCCAACTGACTGCTGCAGATGCTGGAAGCACCTGGGTTACATAGTGCCAACCATGCTGAGACCTGGGACAGGGTCTCTGTGTCCTCTTGGGCTGTGTTGGTGCCAGCATCATGGTGCTGCCTTCCACCTCAGCCCGGATTTGAGCCAGTGTACCCCGGGGGCCTGATGTAAAAAACATTTTAGAAGTATGCCTAATGCAAGGCAGGGGACCAAGTCCCACAGAAAATACGGTAGCAGCTGCTTCAACTTTAAAATTATGTGAGGGGTAGTGCTAGCCTGTGCCGTCTTTGATATAGTGCTTTGATAATAGCGTTATGGGATGCAGGGGGCCTGATGCTCTTGTGCCGGGCAGGGCTGAAACCTAAATGTCCCATGTGCGAGGAAAGGGTGAATCCCCTTTCTTGAAGGAGGTTGATTATGCAGAAGGGAATTTCAGACACGCTAAATTAGAGAAAAAGCGAGAAGTTTCATGAGTACTTCCTACTAGGTGGGCAGATGGGGAAAATCCCAAGATATGGTTACTCTTTTCCAGGATTTTTGCTGTCTTTTGTATCACACAGTCTTTTTATTGTTACTGAATAGCAGTGATGGTTGTGAAATTCCTATTATTATTATGGGACACTTCTACCATGGCTAATAAAAGAGTTTTAGTGGACTTACGGGTCTTCAAAAACTAGAATTTCTTTATCTGTTGAGCAGCATGAAGCTGCCAGTGGAGGGCAGCATGAGAAGAAGACTGTGAGGTAGATTTGGTTCACTACCTGGAAGACATGAGTCAACTGGGCAATGTAAGCCTCAGATCATAAATACATGCTGGGCTCTTCCTAACATTTACAAGAGCCAAAGAGAGACTGCAGGCTTGATTTCAGAAACGTTTAGGACATTTCAAGTCATCTGCAAGATGTCCCTTTCCCTCTCCCCCGCTCCCCACCCACCTAAATTACAATCATATGTTATCAGAGTGACTACAAACCAGCTACGTCGAAAAATCATCTTGTTTTTCTTTTAGGCTGAGTCATGCACCGCTGAGCTGTTGGGATAGATTTTCCTGCGGGTGCTGGGTTTGCAGGCTCTGTGCATGTGAAGCAGAGCTGGAGGCAGACGGAGCCAGGAGGGGCTGTGTGTGGGTCTGCAGGGCTTCCCAGGCAGGACTGAGTGTCCCAAGGGCACTGTCCTGCTGGGCAGCCCCAGGGAGGCAGCACCCCAACCATGCCTGATTGAGACTTCCTAAGGACTTTCTGTAGCTTAAATTGCATTGCGTAATCTCTGCAAACCCACATGCTTAAAGATCAGTGTGCTACCGGTGCTATTTTGCAATGAGTCCCAGGTGCTGAGGGAGTTAAACCTCTCTAAGGTTTACACTGATTTACAGCCCCCTTGCTTTAATGCTAAACAAAAAAATCCACCTTGAGAAGATTTGTACTGATAAGAAAGTATCCTGTTAAATTTGTACTGATAAGCACACTGCACTGATTTTCTGAATTAACTGTCTGCATGACCCAAACAAAATGTGCTCAGTGATATAATTGCATCGTGCTTGGATCTCTGCGATAAGACTTTCTTTTTTACATCTAGTTCAGGGGGCAAGTGAACACCCTTAACGTTTGGGAAAACAG
Organism: Steatornis caripensis; assembly: GCA_013398225.1. NCBI lineage: Eukaryota > Metazoa > Chordata > Aves > Caprimulgiformes > Steatornithidae > Steatornis > Steatornis caripensis. The sequence continues at coordinate 84,149 of VZSC01002511.1, forward strand.
GGCAGCAGGTAACACTGGAATAGGGCATACTTCTGGCTAGGAAGGTGTTTCGGTCATCATCTGCAAATAGGCCTGGGGATGGCTTGGCTGAAGAAAAAGGCAGAGGCTGTTGAGAAACAAAGCACTCATACTGCACAGCAGGTGGGCCAGCATTCTTGCCGAACTGCAAAACATAGTGGGCTGATGATACTTTTAAAGCACAGAGGGTAGTTATAATTTGGAGGAAAGGTGAGAAAGGACTTCTGAAACATCCAACTTCTTTTTTTTTCTTTCTGCTTCTATATCTGAATTTTGGTTAAAGTACAGCAAGTGGTTGCTCATATGAAGGTCATGGGTTAAGCAGGGAACGCAGAGGCAAAAATCTGTTCATATCTAATCCTGGCTCTGAGACAGATTCAAGCTTTGACCTTGAGCACATCACTTAACCTCAAAGGAATAACTTGAGGATTCATTAGCTGGTCCTTGAGGAGTGCTTTGAAGATGAAAAGGGCTTTATAAGTGGCAAATATTATTATGTGTTCTGGGACCTGCAAATTTTCGATGTTTGTATATACAAACATTTTTACAGAGGATTTTCTACATGAAAGAAACCGTAAATTTTGCTGGAAATTGCCGGAATGCAGATAAGAACTGCCTTTTCCAACTGAGAGGATTTTTCATTGAAATCTTTCTCTCCCTTTCCATAAAGCCTTTACAACAGGAACTAGGGACAACCATTTTGTTCAGCTGCTTGTCTGCGGGTTTGTTTTAAAGGGAGCAGTTGCATTGATCACTCATTGGCCAACGAGTGTGAGGGTGAGGGAGAGGATTTATGGGGACGGTGCTCCTGGCTTACGTAGCGTAGCAGTTTGTGGGCTCGTCTCTAGCCGGGAGCGTAGATGGGCTGTGTGAGGTATATTCCAGAGAGACCCTGTGCAAGAAGAATGCAAATTGGCAATCACCAAAGCTTTAGCACTCTGTTGACAGCAGAAATTAAAGTAAGCAAGAGCATGGAAGCGCTGGCTGCGAGGAGGTGGCTAGCTCCATAGCTTCAAAGGAAGATTATGCGTTAGCTTCATATTAGGATTTCTCCTTCGAATCGGCTTTCAAAGAGAAAGGCAGCTGCACAGAGCTGTTCCATGCTGTATATTATAAGACAGATTTTGATACATTTGTGAACAGAATTAGGTGGCACAATGTCTTCAACAAAGTGGGATTGAACCCTAATTCAGGAGGTGTCTCACCTTCATAGGTTCTGTCTTTCCCTACACCATTCAAATTCGTGATAGTGCTATTGACAGCTGCAGCATGAAGTTTGTGTGCTGATAAAAGGGAAGAATTGTCATGAAAGGGCTGCTATTTAGGGGTATCCTAACCCAGCAGTGAGCTGGGCTGGAGCGTGGTATTGATTACCTGGCTGAGCCTGCATCCCGCTGACAAGAAAGATTGTGATGCTCTCAGAGGCAGAACTTCCTTCTGCAGCTTTTAAAGATCTATCAAACACAAATCTGCTTCTGGACTATGTACTCTTATTGAATTTATATTAGTGTTGATACAGCATGCATGATGCCTACAGGCTGTGAGTGCCCAACGGATGCAGGCTTGCTGCTTCCACATCAATCAATTTCAGACGTGTTTTCCCCTTAATCTGGATGAAATTGGCTGACTCAAATCCTATAGTCTCCACTTAATCAAATTGCTTATTGAAATCAATGGAGATTCTAACTGAGAAAGGACTGCCTTGTTTGTCCCGTTGCCTTTGCAATGGTCGTGTGCATTTGTATGTATAAAGAAAGGCATAGTGTAAAGAAGTGGAAATCACACAGGGATGTTTAAGCACACAAGGAACTAAAACAACTGAAGCTCTATATCCTAAAGGTGAGGGCACTGAACATTGCTTCTCAAAGAGATTTTTTCACTTTTTTGCTTGGCTGACTCATAGCTGATTTGCTATAAGCTCAAGAAATAAGGGGAAGAGAGAATTTTTTACATCCCAGAATAAAATGCTCTCATGAACAGGTAGCTTCTTTTTCTCACACAGATGTGCGTCCCTCCTGCCTCCAGACAACCCACACAGAGCTGGGAAACCAGGAGCTTCCAGTAAACAGTTATTTTGGGATCATGTTGGAAATGCAAATCTGCTGTTAAGGCAAAGCAGGCATGCTCATGTTTGAATCTGAAGTAAACCTATATTGCCGGACAAAACAGGAACAGTATCTGGAAACTCTCCCTGAGGTTCTCCTATTCTCTCTCATCTCCCAGTGTTTTCTCACTAGCCAGCAGCAGAAAAAACTGCCCGCTTCAAAGGCATCTTTTTCTGCTCCCCATATTGTCTGGAAGTAAGACTTGCTTGTTTCACAATTAGGCACAATTAGCACCAATAGGCTAAGTGTTTGGGCTCTGTACGTCTTTTTTCTCATTCCCACTCCCCAAATATCCAAAAGGCTACAAAGTGCTCTGCTGAGGAATGCTCTCAAGCAGGTACCTGCTCTTCATTTGCACAGCACCCAGCACAGCGGGACTCTTTGAGGGGTAGATCTTACAGAGTAAAAAGTACAGAGACTTATAACAGCAGTGAGGTTAACTCGACTCACCTCTACACAAATGGGAATTTGTGGGAGAATCGTATTGTGCACAGCAGGATCCAGGAGTAATCCAGCATCTGGCGCAAGCAAGCATTAATTACCTGATCTGGTTGGAGAGAGAACCGAAGCATGGAGAACATTTAATTATCGGCACTATCTTTAGGACGTCCAAAGTATTTTTATACTTCCTATTACTTCTGTAGCAGAAACTTCATTTTTCCACGTAAAAGGTTTTAATTACATAAAATGCTAAATCAGAACCTCAATTTCCATTTTAGAAAATAAATGCACCATGCAACTCACTGACTTGCTGTTAATTTCTGTAACAGTCCTCTCAAACTTTTCAATAGATGCCCCTAGTTCTCTTCCCATTAACAATGTCTGCGGGGATCCTGAACACCAAAATTATTACTGCTGCTCTCTGCAGCTTTGTTTAAAGGGGAAAAATCTGGATCCTGTGCCAGACCTTCCTTCCCTTGGCTTCTCCCTCAAATATCTGTCCTGCAGACAGCCTGGAGGACAGCCAGACTACTGGCTGGGAAGATCTGTGCTATAGGAACCGATTTTGGCCGTCAGCATCTGGACATGTTGTAGTAAAGTTTGTATTACAGCAAATCTAGTATAAAAGGAAAGCAGCCGCCCTGGACAAAGGTGGGATTGTATGAAGAAATCAAGATTACTAAGGGTGAGATGAGCAAAATTTGAGTTTGTGGAGGCAGGGAAGTGAATTGGGAAAGGAGAGAGGTCGATAACGTAGAGAGCTGGGGGAGAGCGTGGTCGGTTTGGGGGCAGAGGAAGGGAGGATGGAGCAGGAGGGTCCCCTTGGGGACTGCCAGTGTGGAGATGTGTGCAGGAGGGGAAAGGAGCCCGAAGGACTTTCAGGGGCTTGGAGGTGTGAAACACACTTGGAGGTTATGGCTACAGCTCCTTCCTGTGGCGTAGAGAAGTGTCTCCATTTTCCCAAGAGGCAACTGAAGCACGGGACCGGCTAAACATCTTGGTGAGAGGATCCAGCATCCATTGGTGTATTTTCAAATAGAAAACTGTGGTTTGACCACACAGATGTTGTCTTTTTTCAGCAGATCTGGAATCTTGATTTTCAAGACCAGTACTTGGTCTCCCAATTTTTACACTTCTGTCTGGAAATTTTAAATGGAAAAAAACAATAGAAAATCCCTCTTTCCCCATCTTCCCGCAGCTCTTGTACTGTGGCTATAGTCACTTTAGAAATCTGTGGTCACGCTGGACCTACATCCCAGCCAAATGCCCTCTTGCTGTGGTTGTCCTTACAGCACCAGCATGGGCAGAAACCTACTCATGGTGTTCCAATGTACTCCAGCAGAAGGAGTAGCTCCATACAGCACCATGCACCAGCATAGAGAGAAACCTGAACAAGCCTTGAGCCGTCTTGTGGAGGCTCTTGAAGCAATGCTGCCATTTTAGCAGAACTTTTGCCTTGGCTCCAGCATCCCATGTCTCTGCAGAGCTGACCAGTCTGGGCAGAGGCTCATCTATAAAGTACCCCTACTGCCTGCAGCTAGCTTGAGGTGCAGATATCTCTGCACAGCGCTGCATTGGGTCTTGCAGATGTAGCCTCCCTGCAGATGAAATGGTGATTTCAAGCTGCAGAGACTGGCAACATTGCGTTGCTACATGTGTCTGTGTCCAGCTGCTAAAGAGTCGTTCACAACAGCCAGGGACATTGGAGAAGATGCCAGAGGTGAAGAGCAGTGTCTGAACATGTGTGATGGGGTCAGCAAGGCCAGGGTGTAACTTCATCGACTGGGCAGCCGTAACAGAGAATGGCTGGAAATAGAAACCTCTTTTGTGAATGAATATACAGTGTGTGTGGAACAGTTCAAGGAAATATATGGAAAGGAATGTATCCCACCTAAAACTCTACGCATTGTCATGACACCATGTGTTATACTATTGCAACCCTCTTGATATTCAAATCAGAGAGCAGTAGGCATCAATCTGTTTGGGAATGAGATTATCAATAAGCAGGTAACCAGGACATGAATAAAACAAAGTGAAACCAATGTGCATATCAAAGGAATCTGTGACAAGTGACACTCTTTCACATGGATGATTGAAAATGAGGAAAAGAAATAAAAGGTGGAATTGAAGTACAAATGAATGAGAACTGATGGCAAAAAGAAAAAAAAAACCCAAAGAAATTTTAAATAACAAGACGTTAGGAAAGCTAGAGTTGGCTGCAGTGGCATAAAACACTTCCTTGATGTAATATCACTGCCTTCCCAGGTCTTACACCAGAGACTGACTTGGCCCTCTTATTTAATTACATGCTGATACACCATCATGAGACCTCATGGGAAATCTTGCAAGATCTTGTGACAGATATTAAATTAGCATTTGCCTTCACCGTAAATATAATCTGATCAAAAACATTTCATGTATGCGAAGAAGCCAAGTTTGAAAAAGAATGATTCAGCTATAAAAATAAATAGCATCTATAAAAACAGCCATTGTGGAAGAGAAGTAGCAACCGATCAGATTTTTTTTCTTTGACTATGTAGCACAGAAGGGGTCATATGCATGATTTCAGATATAGATGCATCCCCACACAGAATCTGATCGAAATGTGGCTGTAGATTCTCAATTACTTTAATGTGAGCTGCTATCCAAAAAAGTGAGCGGTGTCCGGTCCTCTACAGCAAGCCAGCTGTTTCCACATCCTTCCCTCTGCCTGCCCTAGAATCTGCACAGCCAGAGCTGATCTAGCTCAAAGCACATCTCTCTCAGGTGTTTTCTGAGCAGAATCCATTCCCACAGCTGACTCCCTGAGTGGAGGCAGGAGAAGAGGCATCACGTATACCTTTTTGGTGAGGCTGAGCTTTAGCATGCCTGTCAGGGTCCCGTGGTGAGGAATCAGAGGAATAAATAGACTTTCACCTGGAGACCTTAAGACAAGAGAGAATGATTTAAGAGAAAATAATGCGTGGGTTTGGAGCTGCTGACAAACATGTCTAAGTCCAGCCCTGAGTCCTACACAGATCCCTTCACCCTGCAAAGCCCTCCCTTTAGCACAGGTAAAAAGGGGTCCTGGTTTGGGCCAGGGGAGAAACAATTTTCTTTTAGTAACTTTGCTGTTTAGTTAAGTCTCTTCTGAGAAGCTGCACTCTCTGAAATTAACAAATTAACTGCATGTTTTTCTAGAGAATAGCTGCTTCTAGCAGTGATAAGGCTCGGTGTTTATAGTTAGTGCTGGAACATCAGTAGGAATGGTATGCAGAAAGGCCCTTGCTTACAGTTATCCCTATGGAGACCAAGGTCGATGCTTGCTTCTGCTCACTTTCTTGTGGGCCGGAACTGGAAGAGCAGAGAAGTGGTCACACCTGCGACCCTGTAGTGGGGAGGAGCGGGTCAGACAGGTGACCCAAAGCTGACCAAAGGGAGTATTCCATCCCATACGCGTCATACTCGGTGAGATCCCCCCGTCACTCCACGAAGCCAGGCTGCTGCCGCCCTCAGAGCGAGGTCAGGGGAATGACCGCCCCGACCTCGCTGGGCCCCGGCGCCATCGCTGCAGGGCGGCACGAAGCTTGCTGGTAACAAAGCTGATATGGGGGGAGGGACAGGAGCATGTGCTCTGTGGCAGTGTTACTGGTGAAACCCATGACTAGCAGGAGAAGGACAGAAGGTATCACCTTTTAAATGCTTCTCTTCATTTTCTTTGTTTTCTAGGAGTTTGACATTGGACAAATGTCTAAACACTTGACCATTTATCCAAACTGGACATTCAATCCTTTCAAGTTCTGCTTATCAATGGGGATATAACATGTGCTTAACTTCACCAAGAACAAGTGCATAAAATAATTAAAGTTTCTGTTGAGTTCCTGTTACAGCCTGGCCAGTTCCTTCTAGGAGAGGAGGCAAATTTTTCCAAAGAGTGAGCAGTGAACCAAAGGAACACTACATTTTTCTGATGCATCGTAAGACTAAATAAATATGTTCATTCTTATTGAAACTGCTTGTAAACAGAAGAAAAACAAACAGAAAAAATTTGACTGTTAAAGGACAGTTTACTTTTTATTGGAAAAAAAACAGTAAACGTTTTTAAGGCAGAAAAGAAAGAAGCAGATACTCGAAAGACTTTATTAAACAAGTAGTTTCATACTCTGCCATCAAGCTCTCTTAAACAAGAGCTTCTTGTCCTGCCGTAGTCATTATAAAGTATGTTTAATTAGACTTCCTAAAGACAGTGATTATGTTCCCTTTCTGCGTGGTACCAGAAGCTGTGGCCTATGAGAAATGTTCCGTACGACTCCTGCAGTATGTAGCCCTCACACTGCTCCCAGATGGAAGAAGTCAGGGCTCCAAAGGGGTTAAAGTTAGGAAGAAAGCTATGTTTCTTTCCTCTCCACACTAACAGCAACGGTACAGATTTTTCTCCAGGATTTAGTTATCTGTAAAATAGAAAGTTGTGCGTAAACCCCGGGTTCCCATAAACTGGAGAAGACAGATCAGAAATCTAGGATGACTGCCGTGTCTTGTGAAAGAGGTATTTTAGAGCAGCTCAGTAGCTCCAATGAAAGGCAAATAAGGTGTTTTATTAATCGCACGTATGCTGCCTTAGTGGTATAAATCACCGCACGGGGGCTGACTGCCCTGATTTGGAATTCTGCAGGCAAAAGTCTCAGCTGCGAGTCCAGAATATCTGATGGGACGGAGAAAATGTCTTTCCCTTAAATCATCTTAATATCTGCATATTCCTTGAGTTAATGTTGAGGTTTGGCACATTTTAGAGAAATCTCTGGGCTTCTCTAAATGCTATTCAGTTTTGTATGCTCCCAGAGGTCATGCCAGGCAGAGGCTCTATGAGGCTTTGGGACATCCAGGTCATGCTTCTTCTCTCCTATGTGGGGACTCAGAAGGGCACAGTTCAAAGCTCCTAAGCTTTATACACCACCTGGAAATCACTCTGCCATGGCTTTTCTTTCAACACGCAGGTCTCATGACACCTCTTCTAGAATGCAGAATAGCATAAGGACAGACAAAGGGCAGCCAGATTCCTGGCATTTGTCCTCCAAGACTCACAGTGTTATTCTCTCTGTTACGTGACATTTGAGGTCTCGCCCAGCTGACCCTACAAACAGGTACCTTATCTGGTTGAAAAGGAGAAGCTGAATTCACTTTCAGTAGTTCGTGTCAATCTTTTGTTGAGCTGCACTGCATGGTTTATCTTCTGGGGGATGTTGAGAGTGCCATGTTGGGCAGCTCAGGGAGGTGCTCCTTGAAGCGAATGTGGACCAGGGAAAGTCTATCTCTGAAGGAAATGAAGACTTAGAGAATATCTTTCAGTTTTTAGATGTGACCAAGTACACAAGAAAGCAATGACCATCGCTCCATCCAGATCTCAGGGCAAGGTGATGGCACAGCAAAACATCACTGCCGGGAAAGAGAAGATGACTTTGAGAAGAGGTCTGAGCTGGCCTGATCACAGTGGGTACCACACGTCCCCCTTTCCTTACTGCAGTTCTGCATGATCGCCACATGCCGATGCTGCAGTGCCCACCCAGCCACCCCCGCACCCATACACGTTAGCCGAGACCTCAGTGCATGGCACCAAGTGTCCCCTTGAGACACGTTTGGGATGCTAGACATCAAAAATGCAGCTTCAGAGGAGGACTCTGTAAAAAGTACGTTAATATGATTTCTTCTGTGGCTATTCCAGGTGTTTTCTTGGCAGTGAGCATGAGGAAACATCTGCCAGGTAAGATGGTGTTCAGGGAACTTTCACTATTCCTGGGAAAAAAACCAGACAAACATTTTAGTAGCCTTTTTCTGTAGTCTTTTATACTTTTTTCCCACACTTTGCCTGTGAAATTAATTTTCCTGGTACAGTTTTCATTGCTGTGATTTGTATAATCTCTTATGGCTTTGCCATCTGCAAACAATTTTGCTATCCAAATCTTTCTACACCTTTTTGCCACACGTATTCTTATTATATAAGCAGTAAATTGCTCTATCTTTTCAAGGCCTTGACCTGCTATTAATAGTTTTGTTTCATAAATGTCTTTTAAAAATCAGGACATTCTTTGTGCAATTACTCACCATGCAGGCTCCTAGTCCTCTAGTCTTTACACAGGAGAAACGCCAGAATGTTTAAAAGAGTCATTTTCTTGACAAAATATATAGAGTGATCTTTCAGTATTTTTGCTTTGAGAAGGGTTTGCTTTGAAATCCTGAACACATACTAAGACAGCACTGGAATCTACGACAATGTTTTGAAGTTCTGCAATTATATTTAATAAAAAAGAGAAGTAGAATTTTGCTCCACTGTTTGATTTCAGGAGGAAACATAGAATATTAGAATTTTAGATCTGACTATGAACTCATTTTTAGGGAAGGAAAATGAAGAAGCTGACAAAGAAATTCTAGGTCAATAAGTCATTGTATATTGTGTGTGTGTGAGCATTAGCACTGCTGACAGAGTGCAACATGTACATCCCTGTCTCGTGCCATGTGTCAGATTAGGGCTGCACCCTCTCTGCTGGGTGCATGTTAAGGGTTAAACAATAAGGGCAAAAATCTATCTAGGCTAACTGAAAAAGAAGCAAGAAGAATAATGACCAATGACATCCATCAAAAGAGAGAATACACTGTTGAATAATTAAATTGAGAGTCTCCATAATGCCATTAATTATAAAAAAAATTGAACAAATTCAGCTTTGAAAAATTGCTTCGGCAAATGGCGTGACTACTTTTTGCAATAATATATGCTACAGAAATAGTATATTCTAGAAACATTGCTATCAAACATGGCAATACGCACACTGTATGAATTTCGCTCCCATCCAGAGGACCTCCCAAAGGTCAGCATGCTGTATAAACCCTGTGAGTGAAATCGTAGCCCCATTGCAGTAATAGGAATTTTAACACTGATTTCAACAGAAACATGGTTTCCCCCATGTATTTTGAGAGGTAATTGAGCCTAACATGATGAATGGACCATCTGTATAGTCATGAATCTTAGCCACAGAAAACATTCAGAACTAATATGGGAGGAAGATGTAGGACCTCTTTGAACCAGGCTCCAAAGGGCTGGTATTTTACTGTCACAGGTAATAAAAGAGGACTTGTGATATCTAGAAAAAGCAGGTATGTTTAATAAAGAAAATTTAAAAATACTCAATTCTTCCTAGAAAATTCAAAACACTAGTGAAAAAAGAGCTTGATTCTATCTTAACAAAGCGTTTTAAAAATACTTGTCTGTGTCTGTGTAGTTTGGCATGAATTATTGCATGTCTTTTCCCAAGCAAATTCCAGATCTGGAAAGGAATCCCCATTTTTTACAATTCTAAATCAACAGATTAGTGACCAAGCACATAAATAAACAGGATTCAACAGAATACCAAGATGCAGATACCTGACTTTTTTTCTTGTCATTAACTTCTTAGTTTTATTGTCTTAATTATAAGCATATACGTTTATACGTTTAAACATTTACTTTGACTTACGATATTATCTTCCTCCTGCGAGGTGCTTATATTTCTATAGGCATTACTTTATAACGGAATTTGGCTTGTGCCCACTTTAGGGAGGAACTTGTAATAGGGCGATATTATTTTTCAGCCATCTTAAATATTAATCCAGCTAGCACATAGTTTATGTTATCCTGAAATAGAGCTTCCTGAAGGGAACTACTAAAGTTTCTTCCGAGAGCATGTTTTTTCCTAAGTTCCCTCAGTAAGGTAGAAAATTTCACGTGAGCATATTTTTCTAAAGCTGCCCATACAATATTTTCCTTGCCTTGCCTTGTGCTTTTGTCCATCCCGAATAGTTAGTGAGTTACTAAGTAATAGTTACCAATTTTTTTTGTTCTTCTATGCACACAGACAAGCTGATTGTAGTTAGGGAAAAATGAGTCGTCTTCTCTTTCATGTCAAGACCCTGTGTGCCATTATGGTGGGCCAATGGCCTCTTGGCTGCGTCTCTGGAGGAAAGCAGGGCAAGTATCCAAGCAGCTGAAGGAGAAGAGACCTCCAGAGATGGCCATGGGCTTTGTAAACCCCCACCGCAAGGAGGGGATTATTTCAGACCGCAGTTGGAGAACATCTGCTAGGGAAAGAAGCTGTAGAAGACAAAAAAAGGCTAAAATGCCAGCAGGAAGGAATTAATGACTTCACTGAATATTGCATTAAGAAGCACTTAGGTGAGCACAGAATGGCAGCAAAATGTCGAAGATATAGAAAACTCTCAAAAGTGGATGAAAGACCCCTGAACTGTGGGAGGAGAGTGCCTGGAGCTTGGGAGCAGCAGCAGGGAACAAGGGCAGCCGATGCTTCCTTCTGCAGCTGGGATAGAGCCCCGACATCACCTTCACCATTCATGCAGGGAAGGGGTGTCACCAGGTAGTGCTGGCTCCACATGGGGTCAAGCCAAGTGCTGGGGCCAGTCATGCTGCCATTAGCCTTACGTGGCCTGCGATGCACATCTGTATGGCGCTGCTGTGCGCCATCTATTCACAGCCCCTGATTGACGGATTGTTCCAGGGTCATCTCAAAGCACGGAGTGAAGCTGCATTAAAACGTGTGTACTTTGTCTCCTGGCTTGTGCCAGGCAGTGGTAGAGTTGGGTGCTGTAGGATTGGTTCTGCCTGGAAGCAATGCTGGGGCTGGGCTTAGTGACTGCTCCAGCCCCTTCTGCTACCAAACGCCTTGTTCATCAAACCACGGTTGTGAGAAGTGTTGCACTGTACCATGGGGAGCTCTAAATATTTCCTTCCTGTGACGTCTGCCTTGCATATGCCCCATGAAAAACGAAAATAAAATCGCTGTAAAACCCATCCTGCCACAAGGCATCCCTTCCTTCTAGTAGGGTCCATCAGTCATGCTGGAGAAGCTGGTTACAATATGCTTAGTAGCCCCAAAGTGGATAATATTAAGGGGATATATCATCCTGTAGTTTTGCAACCTTATTTTTTGGTAGATTAAATCAGAATGCTGTCAGTTGCAGTGTATTTTTCTGCAAACCTGCTGTGTTTGCATATGGAGCTAGTAATTTAGAGAGTGGAGTAGATGTTTAGCAGTGCAGGGAAACACACATATAACTTACACCTGTTTTATACAAACCTCACGCTCTGTATACAGGCAAAGTTACAAGGGAGGCATTTGTTGAGATCTTTGTTTTTATTACATAAACATTCTCGACAGGAGAAAAACCTGCCTTGATAGGCTGATTTGGAAATATTTTTAAATATCCTGCAGGCATATAAATTTTGGAAACTCCACAGCAAACAGCAGCTTCCGTATTAAACATACAGGAATCACTCTGTTTAAAAAACATGAAGGCTGTGATAGAAATCAGCGTGTGTCAGGAAGCCAAAAGTTAGGACGGTGCTAAAGCCTCCGTCTCGGCTCAGGCCTTGGCTGCTCAACACAATGCAGAACACAACCCTGACTATGTCAAAGACAGTCGCCCAACAATGGATTTCCCCGTGGTGTTTCTTCCTACCATTAAAGTTTGTGCCACAATTCAAAGATATGTAAGCAACTATTTCTGTGTTTATGTCTGTAAAATTTATCCCAGTATTGAAGTGGAGGTAGTACTTGGTGGTAGTATGTATGGAGGTACATCATAATAAGGTGGCAAGTTGGTCACTTCTTGCAGTGGCCAATTAATCCTCTTTGAACTTTTTGTAAACAGATGCTTGAATGCACCATGGAGCTGCTGTGGCTGAAATCCTACTGTAAATAATGTTTTCTCACTGGAGAATATTGCTAGGTTTGTAGTCAGTGCTGAGATTTTACTTGGCAGTAAAATCATCATCTGAATTACAATCCGATGTCATTATATCATCTGCAACATCTGTAGTCAGGATATACTTGGCATTTCAAGGTTGGAAGGAGAGAGAAAGCATCTTCGGTAACATAACAGTGCCGAGGCTTGGATAGAGCCACAGGAGAATTAGGTTGCCTCCAAACATAACGCTGCTTTCAAATGCTTATTGTGTGGTGGGGAATGGCCTCTGGAAACTATTATTTTAGAAGCAACAATACAAAACTTCGCTGGTTTGGGGAAACTTACGACAGTCAACTGTAATTGCATGGTCCATAGAGGAGCACAAATAGCAAATCATAATGATAATGCTGTGAACAAGGGAGCAATGGTTTCAGGTCATGCACTGCAAGCAGACAAGACTTCAAAGATCCTTCAGGACAGGACTGGGATCTCCTGGGTAGGAGGATAATTGCAGAAGATGAGTCTGTGCCTGTATTAGGCAAAACCAAAAAGTCCCAGCTGATTGATCTCTTTGTCCTCTGCTCCTGCGCATGCTGCTTTCTCCCATCCTATGGCTGAATCAAAGGATGTAACTAAGAGCCTGGTCCTGTTCCTTCGGATTTATTGCTGCAGCGGGATTTCTTCCTCCTGCAGTCGGAGATAAGACTTTATTTTTGTCTGAGGCTCTTCGATCATAAGGCTGTCTTTGTGCTCATCGTTCGGTGTCATTCATGCCTGTTGCTCTCTCCATCTAATAAATAATAAGTAAAAGAGAGAGACTTGTAAGCCTAAACCCGCCCCCGTGGCCGTGCCTAGTTAGTGATTACCATTAGGAAGTGAAGATGAGAGACTCTCACAGATCATCAGCCATGCTGCTGTCAAGCAAGAGCCTGATATATTGCAGATCTTTTTTAGGAATTCATCTATAACCCTCGGGGTAGAACATCCCTGCAAGTAGCTTGAGTCACCTAATCCACTTGTTTTACGCTCTTAGTTTTCCAGGCATACCAGAATTAAAAGCATACTTTATACAGATTTTCTACTGAGCCCATTTTTTTTCCTTATGATGCTGCTTGGAAGACCCAAGCCTTCCAAAGATGAGACAGCCAGCAAAACATACCGACAGAAACGCAAGGGTGTTACAGCATGAAGCAGAGAAAATGAGGCTTTGGCATAACAGATAGGTGGGAAAATGAAGATGTTCCTTTCAATTAAGCATGTTTTTCAAAGAATATTTAACGGTTTGCTGCTGGGTAAAATAGCTTAATTATTTCTGATGCTTGTTAACAGCTGCAGAAGTGGGTGAATGGAGAACACTCTGATTTCTCAACGATGCCCAGGTGAAAAGAAGATAAGAAACAGTGATAGCTCCGTGCTTCAGAAATACATTTTTTAGCTGAAACCTCCGGCTCTGGAGGATAAAACAAAAACAAGCTTGTTAGTTATGAGAATGATAACTAGGAGCATTTTGTCACCAATTTTTTTTAATCAACAGCCGTTAAGACTCACTTCCACACTAGCCGTGAAGCTCCAAGGACCTCGCCAACCCCAGCTACTTGCAACAGCCCCTTTCTCCCAATGTTCAGCTGCACAATGTTCAGCCTTTCTTAGAAAGTAAGAGTTAGAGCAAAACTCTCAAGTAATTAAAATATTAAATAGGCAGAAGAACATAGGCCTGGGAAGGACCCTGGGAGGTAATGCAGTTGATTTCTTCCCAAAGGAGAACCACGTTTCTTTGTATAATTCTGAGTAAGTGCTTCACTAGACACTGTGTAAGGAAGGTCAGGGATGGAGATGTCACAACTGGCTTACTGCAAAGCAGATTTTCCTAAGTCACCTCTGTGATAACTCAGTTACCTTGCTGCCTTTCCACTCCCAATTAATTCTCTCACTCTTCAAATCAACTTTTTAGGTACCTAGAGACTATTAGCAAGCTCCCTTCATGCTTCTCTTTTTCAGACTAAATTTTGCCCTGTTAGTCCTGAAGTGAACGGCTGGTCCTTCCTGTTGCTCTCTGTCACCTGTTCCTCTCCGAGGGTCTCTTGCACCGTGGTATCTGACACCTCTCCTGGTAATGAACTCAGCAAGGAGACACGCTTATCTAAGAGCTGTCACTCTGCTCTGTTCTTTACCCTTCTGCAAAGAGGAAAATGGGTGTCCTGCATCTCTCCTTTCCTCCAGACTCCAGAGTACATTAACATGCTCATGTTATTTTTGCTGAAGTCAGGCCTGAGGCAAAGTTTACATCACAAAAGATGGTCTGATTTCTGCACTTGGGGCTAATCCATCACACTCGTCTGCACCTGCACTGACCAGCCTCATCGGGAGGGATCCTTTCTCTGCAAGCACATCGGTGACAGTGCTGCAAGGGACGGAGCTGCCTGGCTTGTGGGGAGATCCCGGCTGCAGAGCACTGTTACACAGCCCCACCGCCCGTGAGCAGTCGTGGCAATCTTGGGTGTGAGATTAGATGTAACGTTGCTGCCAGCCATGGTCCCAGCACAACAGGATCTTGGCAGTTCTGCCCACAGAGATGCAGCTGGGTGCAGGCATTTGCACCGTTTGTTTGATAATGGTGCGCTGTAGCCTCAACGGCCGTTGGCGTATATGAAGTCATCAAGACCAGGGAATTAAGATAGGCATGGATATTATTTTATATATGCACGTGTCTACAGGGTATTTGCGTATTTCTTTCAATTTAGGGATCTTAGTATCTTAAATGAGACTAGCTGCACTACAAATGGGTGGCGTTCTTAAACGGAGAGTAATTACTGGTTTTAACCCAAAGCTTGTTTATACATGTCACATTCCCTTGTTCTGACACCACAGCAAAGGAAAAATAAGAAGGAAAGATGGAAGTAGATGTCTGAAATGCTTTACCTTGGGTGTAGCTTTTTCTCTGTGCAATTTTTCACAAATATGACTGTGAAGATACACAAGGGAGCCAATAATTTGAATAAGAAGGTATCAGTTTTACAAAGTCCCTTTTCAGACTAGGGCTGCCTTAAGTAGGATTTGATGTTTATGGGATTGTCAAAAATAGGCAGTGGTTCATAATGAAAAGACTCAGATTTTGAACAGCATTACAACCAGCTGAATGATCTCAAATGAAAAATAGTGCTGTGAAGATGTGCAGTGTTGAGGACAAGCTAAGTTCTATATTCCTATAGTTCTGTAATTACCATCTGTTTTTAAGACTAGCTATAATAACATATGTAATGATCTGATATGTTTTCTGAATCATACATCCAGTATAACTGAATTAAAACTGGATTTCTATTTGCTATGTGCATTATATAATTTTAAAATAATTGTAATCACAAGAGCTCAGTAATTTCATAATTATCTCTGGTGAACACAATATTTCTGTTAATAGGATTTCATTTTCTCAAATTCACTCAACGTCTTCAAGCATTCAGTCTGTGCCTTTCTCACATTTTAATTCTATAAATGGACTGCTATTCTCTTAGCATGTTCAATATTTTCAATTTTTTAATAAAGTCAGATAAATCATATTGTACTGACCCTCTTTCTACTAATAAAAGTATGTAAGTATGTAAGTATTTTTGCATGAAGATTATTTGAGAGATTTCAAATTTGGTGTACGTTCTTAGACGAGCCTTCATAATCTATTTCCTCCATGCACATACCAAAATGCAAATGTAATAGTACAGTCATACATGCGTACAAAATTTCCTACATATATGTAGGAAATACTGGACACTTCAAAGGTATGTTGAGCTTCAGAGTTATTTACAGCACATTTTTTTCAATTGTAACCCCATGTATCTTGAGCACGTTTGCTTACGGAGAGCAGGCAGGAAGCAGAGAAGCAGCATACTTCTCTCTTTGGTGTGCTTTGCGGTGCTGTTAGCTGGCTGGACATTGGCAAATTCTGGGGTCAAGGCTGGGCAATGCTAGCACAAGGCTGGGGCAGGGAAAACGCTCCCCTCAGCCTCTTGGACCTATGTTTGTGCCAAAGTGGCCCAGGCAGGAGGCGCCCCTGGGGACAAGCACGAGTGATGGGTCTCCAGGGTCAACAACAGCACAACCTCACTGAGTTTTCACTAATAGTCCTTTTCTTCTGTAGCCACCCATTTTAACAGTTAAAACTCCAAATTCAGTTAAGCAGTCAAGTGAAGATCTTAAATCTGGGCCTATGGACCTTAGCAGTTGTCTTTGTCCGGCAATGGACCATGATATTCCAAATTGTTGGGACCCCAGCTCCATGCCAAAACTGAGGCACAAAGTCTGTTATTTCAAGTTCAGTGCTTAATGTATAGCTATACTGCTTTTGGAGAGCCAAAATTTCTTTTTTTTCACAGTCTCATGCTTTGGTGTGCTTTCTGTCTGTTCAAGGTGTGGTCAGTGCAGCTTTGGGGTTCTGTGAGATGCCGTTTGTAGATATGCAAAATCCTTTTCCCTTTGTACATATCTTTTTGAGCCTTCCTCCTTTTAGCCTGTCAGAGAGTGCCATGAAAAAATTCAGCTCTAACACCTCATTTAATTGTATTCTTCAGACTCATAGAAATAGAGAATCATAGACTGGTGTGGGTTGGAAGGGACCTTAAAGATGATCTAGTTCCAAACCCCCCTGCCATGGGTAGGGACACCTTCCACTACACCAGGTTGCTCCTTTAAAGCCCCATCCAACCTGGCCTTGAACACTTCCTTGGAGGGGACCATCCACAACTTCTCTGGGCAACCCAGTCCAGTGTCTCACCACCCTCACAGTAAAGAATTTCTTCCTAATCTAAATCTAATCTAAATCTACCCTCTTTCAGTTTGAAACCATTACCCCTAGTCCTGTCACTCAATGCCCTTGTAAAAAGTCCCCCTCCAACTTTCTTGTAGGCGCCTTCAGGTACTGGAAGGCTGCTATAAGATATCCCTG
Organism: Steatornis caripensis; assembly: GCA_013398225.1. Lineage (NCBI taxonomy): Eukaryota > Metazoa > Chordata > Aves > Caprimulgiformes > Steatornithidae > Steatornis > Steatornis caripensis. The sequence goes on from VZSC01002511.1 coordinate 101,354, forward strand.
CAGCCTTCTCTTCTCTGGGATGAACAACACCAGCTCTCTCAGCCTGTCTTCACAAGAGGGGTGCTCCAGACCCCTGATCATTTTCATGGCCCTCCTCTGAATTTGCTCCAACAGGTCCATGTCCTGTTATCTTGGAGGGTCCAGAGCTGAAAAAAGTACTCCACGCAGGGTTTCACGAGAGCAGAGTAGAGGGGGATAATCACCTCCCTCAACCAACTGGTCACACTTCTTTTTATGCAGCCCAGGATACAGTTGGCCTTCTGGCCTGTGAGTGCACATTGCCGCCTCATGTTGAGCTTCTCATCAACCAACACCCCCAAGTCCCTCTCCTCATGGCTGCTGTCAATCTATTCTCTACCCAGCCTGTACCTGTACTTGGGATTTGCCCGACCCATGTGCAGGACCTTGCACTTGGCATTGATGAACTTCATGCGGTTTGCATGGGCCCACCTCTCAAGCCTGTCAAGGTCCCTCTGCATGACTTCCCTTCCACAGCTTCCCTTCCAAGCTTCGTCAAACTTGCTGAAGGTGCACTCAATCCCACTGTCCATGACACCAACAAAGATGTTAAACAGCGACGGTCCCAATACCGACCCTGGAGGAATGCCACTCATCACTTATTTCCACTTGGACATTGAGTCATTGACTGCAACCCTTTGAGTGCGACCATCCAGCCAATTCCTTATCCACTGAGTGGTCCATCTGTCAAGTCCATGTCCCTTCAGTTTAGACACAAGGATGTCATGCAGGACAGCGTCAAATGCTTTGCACGTGTCCAGGTAGATGACGTCAGTTTCTCTTCCCTTGTTCAATAATGCTGTAAACCCATCATAGAAGGTCATCAAATTTGTCAGGAACAATTTGCCCTTAGCAAAGCCATACCGGCTGTCATCAACCACCTCCTTATTTTCTATGTGCCTTAGCATAGATTCCAGGAGGATCTGCTCCATGATCTTGCCAGGCACAGATGTGAGGCTGCCTGGCCTGTAGTTCCCCGGGTCTTCCTTTTTTCCCTTTTTAAAGATGGGAGTTCTTTTTCCCCTTTTCCAGTCGGTGGAAAAACTTCACCAGACCAGCACGACTTCTCAAAAATTATGGATAGTGGCTCAGCAACTTCATCTGCCTGTTCCCTGAGGACTCATGGACACACCTCTACAGGTCACAAGGGCTTGTGTACCTTCAGGTTCCTTAGATGGTCTTGAACCTGATCTTCTCCTGCAGTGGGTGGTTCTTCATTCTCCCAGTCCCTGTCTATGCCTTCTGCGACTTAGGTGTTGTGGCTTGAGCACTTGCCGGTGAAGACCGAGGCAAAAAAGTCATCGAGTACCTCAGCCTTCTCCATGTCCCGGATAACCAGGCCTTCCATTTCCTTCTGGAGAGGGCCCACATTTTCCCTAGTCTTCCTTTTATCACCAACACACTCTGTAGGCTTCCTCTTTGTGTTTGAGTTTATCCAGGAACTCCTTGTCCATCCATGCAGGCTTTCTGGCATTTTTGCCTGACTTCCTCTTTGTTGGGATGCATCGCTCCCGAGCTTGGAGGTGGTGATCCTTGAATATTAACCAGCTTTCTTGGGCTCTTCTTCCCTCCAGGGCTTTATCCCATAGGACTCTACCAAGCAAGACCCTGAAGAGGCCAAAGTCTGCTCTTCTGAAGTCCAGTGTAGTGAGCTTGCGGTGTGCCCTCCTCACTGCCCCAAGGATCTTGAATTTGACCATTTCATGGTCACTGCAGTCAAGGCTGCCCTTGAGCTTCACATTCCCCACCAGCCCCTCCTTGCTGGTGAAACAAGGTCCAGTATAGCAGCTCTCCTCGTGGGCTCCTCTACCACTTGGAGAAGGAAGTTACTATCAACACATTCCAGGAACCTCCTGGATGACTTACATCCTGCCATGTTGTCCCTCCAACAGACATCGGGGTGGCTGAAGTCCCCCGTGAGGATCAGGACTTGTGAATGTGAGGCTGCTCCTGTCTGTCTATAGAGGGCCTCATTCACTCGGTCTTCCTGGTCAGGTGGCTTGTAGCAGACTTCCACTATAATTTCACCTGTTCCTGCCCTCCCTTTAATCCTGACCCATAAGCTCTCAGTCAGCTCCTCATCCATCCCCAGGTGAAGCTCCATGTACTTCCCAGTCAGAGAAGGCCAGCAAATAATGTAAAACTGGTGCATCTGCATCAGCCCTCTCCAGGTGTCTGCGATGTCAGAGGAAGGCAAGTGCCTACCGAGGGCTTTCTGGAGCCTGGAGGAGGCAGGATGTGTTTCAGGGTGGCTTTTGTTTCTGTGTTCTGGGATTCACAGCCCCTGTGGGCTCTCCCAGATTTTCCCAGGACAGAAGGCTCACTTCAGTACAGACAGTGCAGAAAAGGACACAGAAGCAATAACATCAACAGCAGTGTGGAGGATCAAGCAAGACGTGCCAGCACAAGCAACTTCACTGTAAACATATACTCTCTTTGGAGGCTCCTGATCTGGCGGACAGCTGTCACGGCTCTTCAGGAGCTTAGCTTATGAGTGCAAAAAACATAATGAATAGGACTGCTCTGTTTCCAAAGTCCTTTGCACACTGCATCTATGATAACTGTATTCTTCAGCACGTGGAGTACTGGATGCTTTCACTTTACTCCGTAAATGGTGGGAGCTGGAGACAGAATGCTATGTTACCAAAGACCTGCTGAGTCTAATGAGGTGCATAATCAAGAGCATCTGGAACCCCATGTTCAGTGTGTAATTTCAAACATAAGTTAATACACTGTAGGCAAATGTCACAGAAAACTCATCCTTTGAAGAAACAGACACATGAATGATCCCTCTCTCCCTGCTCCTTGGGACCAGGTCCAGAGTCAAAAGCCCACATCTCCACTCTAGAGAGGATCACAGCTTTCTGTCATGGCTTCTCCCTGCGCAGTCACTCACCTTCTTGATTTTCTTCCATTAACACGCCATCCCCTGGTAGCAGGTTCCTTTGGCAGGTTCCCAGTATTCCTGAAGGCATCTTTCCTTTCCTGGTCCAGCATCCTCTTTCCAGGCATTGGCTTTGGGTATATTCTCCTGACATGGGGTTTTCTGTGGCAGTAGCAAACCTGTCGGTACTCTTTGGGTGTTTCTGTCCTTCGCTTAGCAGCTCTGAGGTGTGAATTGGCACTGCTGACCACACCAGAGCTGGGACCGGTGGGCCTTGCTAAGTCTAAACCTTTATTCCAGAGTGCTCATGTTCCTTATTTTGCAATGTCAGACCACATTTTCAGCTGTGTCTGAGTGCAAAATGCTTGCTCTACAACAGCCAGTCCCAAAGGTCACAGATTACGCTGTAGAGTAAGTGGTGGCACGCTGAGCTGAAAAGCAAAGCACAGCCACAGCTATGGACACGGTACCTTGCTGCGTTCACATGTTTCCTGCCTGCCTTCTAAGTCACAGTACTCTGCTTAAATGGAAATAAAGAGCACTAACAGGAGTCAAGCCGGGAGAGGCAGGATGGCTGCAGCACAGCACACAGCGTTCAGCACTGCCTCGCGTATCAACAAAAGCACGAGGCGAGCTCCAGCTGCAGACGCTTCACTCTTATCAATGAAGTGCAAAGCAAGGAGTGCTCTATTTAGTTTTCCAGATGCAGAGATGAATTGGCATTTAGCAAAGCACTTTGCCTGGTCAGATGGAGTACCCCGGAGGTGGAGAGTATGGAAAGGGAAGAAATACAAACCACTAAGTTGTTCTTTTTTAACAGAGTCACTTTTCTGACCACAACCACACGGACCCCTTTACGGGTGACTGTCATCTTAGCAAAGCGAATGCATTCCTCTCTCCCGCACTCTCCCTTCACTTCGTCCCTCCTGCTAAGCATCTGGGGCATACAGCAAACCATAAACTATCCTGTGTCTGCTGTAATTTGGATGCTTCAGCCTAGCGACTGGTGCAGAAAATGGAATGAGCACCTTGTAGCTCACGGGCATTTGGGGTCAGTGAGCTGCTGACTTGTTGCCTTTGGAAAGCAGAATGCTGCGGTCGCGTGGTGGGGAAGAGCAGAAGTAATTGCAGGAAGTCAACTAATTCATGCAAAATGAAGCTAATCATTAATGGTGGGGTACACAGCCATTCTTCTGCAGTGCTGAACAATTACTTCTAAGTCATGTTTTAAGGCTAACATGTAAAAAGAATGTGGTTGAGCAGCTGGAGCAGAAAGGGTCCCCCTGGGTGCACGGATTTCCGTTCCCTCCCTTGCCCCCACTCCTTCAGCTGGAGCAAGTCTCCGCTTACCAGGCTGCCAGGACAGTATCATTGATTACTGATAAATATATTGTTATTAAAAGCAGAAAGTCAAAGGATCAAATCTGGCTGGGGTTTGTGCTCACTAGTTATTATCGCAGTTCAATTCTTTTGTGTCCATGTTTATCCTGGAAAGAGAAAAACCAGGAGACGTGGCTCTAAACAGGGATGCGACCACCCAGATTACAGCTGCAGTCAATCTCTATCCCTGTTATGAGTGACAGACATGTAGAAAAAGAGCACACCTGAAAGGTGGGAGATCCAGAGGATGATCGAGCTTTGCCCCACAACTTTTCAGTTCTGCTTTATCTGCTACTTCACATCTTGAAGTGAAGTGTTGCAGGCAGAGTTCAGTGCAGGTTGCTACTGGATGAGGGAGATGTTTCCTTCTGACTAATTTCCATTTAAATGGCAGGGGACAGTGTTAAGAAGAAAAGCTTGGCGAAAGAAAAGAGCAAAGAACAAAGTAGCAGTGGGCATAGCAGGTTCTCAGTGAGGAGGCAGTGAATGACAGGGAGGAACAGGAATATAAGGAGAGACAAGCTTTGGATACTGGCACAAAGATGGAAACTTAGTTTCTGGTCTGTGCCCCAACATCCCACGTGCTACTGTAAGCAGCTCAGCTTTACGTATGTGTTTGTGCACGTGTATGACGTTTCAGTCATCAGGAAGTGAAATAGTAATTGCCTGGGCTTCAGTGGGTTTTCAGTCTTCTTCCATGAGGAAAAACAAACCTTAAAATTAAATCTTCACTTGGCGTTTAAAACTGCAATTTTTAAGTTACATTAGCAGGCACCTGGCGCTAACACAATGAACACACTGAAAGACACTGATATTTTAGTCATGAACAGGTAGGACATGACGGTGCCTTTCTGCTGGGTTCCTTGCTCATACAACCGTGCAAATACTTCCTGGAGAATAAATTACTCAGCCAATTTCCTCTGTTTTCCTGTTTGTAAATTGCTTCTGAGTAGGTCCTGTTTCTCTTGAATGTGCTTTTAGTAAATACATCAGGCTATGGACAAGCAGCTTATTGTGACTGCTTGGTGTTTAAGAGTCAAGTTAGTTTCATTCATTTTATTTTTATACAAAAGCTATTACTATTTTCTGGATGGATGGAAGTCCCACAGAGCCTGGTTTCTGGTGTCAACACTCATTCTTAGAAGTCAACACTGCATTTGTGTGTGACTATTTCGTAGTTTTCATTTAAAATCATTTCTTCTGTAAAACAGTTCTGTCCCAGGGAGCTCAGTGACCCTAGCTTAAAGGCTGTGCAAGCTCCAGTAAGCAGGAGATGCAGCTCCCTCGGGGACTCAGAAATGGCTTACGTTGATCTTCATGGCAACGTTGGGACCACTTTGGTGCTCAGTGTAGCTCCCAGGAGCCTCAGTCCAAAAAATGAATGACACGAGGCTGGAGCAGACTGAAGGCTGGGCACAGGCCACACATCCCTGTGTGTGGAAAGAGAACAGGCAGTGGTGATTGCCACGGAGATGGCTAAACGAGGCCTTTGTCATTCACAGACTATCCTGATCCACGGAGGACTTTTGCTGCGCTGTTTGGAAAGTATCACACAAAGCAGCCGCTGCTTGCAATAAGACCTGATCCATGCAGGCTCATGGCAGATCCTCTCTTGTATTTCTGTCCAAGGTGTTTATAGGATAGATCCTTAAGGGTCTATGCTCAGCTCTCTCCTCCAGAGTTTGTTTTATCTTCCTTGCCTTTTTAAGCAGACAAAGGAACAGCATCAGCTGTCTCCAGGAGCTCTCACAGAAGATACTGAATAGGGCTCCTTCGAGCGGACGTATAGTTGAACATGAAGACCACAAATACTCCCTTTAAAATGTATCACATGCGGTGTAGATGCCCTTTTGCCATACAGCTCTGCCTCCTCCACAATTATCAGATGTGCATTACAGTACAAGAGCCTGCTAATTAGGAGACACTACAGATGCAAGTGCTCCCGCGGTTGCCTTGGCTGACCTGGTTCATTTACACATGTGGCACACTTAACATCACAGACCACAGCTGCCCCAACAAGCGGCGCCAGCTCCTCATATGCTGGCATATGTTATCTGGTGATGCGCCTGCTCCCTTATCTTATGGGGGTCACTCATGACAGCGCTGCAATATGGAGTTTGGGTCTTTAAACCAACCCCGTGAGGTAGAGCACCATTTTCCCTTTAGCTTATATGAGAGGAGATGTTGGATATAAACCCATCTGCAGCTTCAGATTTTCACCAAAGTCACCCATTGGTTTTGGTGATATTTTCCCAACAAGCATCTGAACTGTTGACGTTTTTGATCTTTGACATAACCGTTTGAAAAACAAAATTTTTGTGTTCTTGAAGAAATGTACAAGTTCTAACAATTTCTAATCCAGTCATCCTCAAAAGCTGTTACATGCAGTAACCAATGCTCAAGAATATTTTAACGAGAATATAAGAAGACTATTCCTTTGAATAAAAACTGAAGACTGGCTTTATTGCTATTCATTAAACCACTCAGCTGCATTCCACAAACACTTGTGTTTACCAGAATGCTCGTAAAAAGAAAAAATCTTGTAAACATTCAAGTGAATGTGGATTTATACAAAAACTTTTGCCCTCAGAATATTAAAGTAGCTGCCTTAAAATGTCTCTCTTGATTTGGGAGGGATCTGGTGAGAGAATAGCAATACTGTATAACAGGAATCATTAGTGGTAAAAAAAATCCGAATAACTCCATTGCCTTTGGTGTACTTATTCTGGATTTATAGATGTATGCTGAAACCAGATCCGAGCTTTTATTTTTACAGGCCTTTATTTTTTTATCTAAAATGGTTTTCAGAGGAAATACTTTGAATCAAGTTCTGCCATGTTTGTTTGTTCTGTGCTTTATAAAACTGTTAAGAATGATTTAATCTGTGCCTGATTGTGGGATGGAAGATAATATAATTGTAAGATTTACTAATAATACTTACTAAACTCACATCAGAGAAAATTATGCTGTATTGTGAGGTCAGGAAAATGCTACTTTATCTCTGAAAATGTCTCATTTCCAGTGAAGTTTTCCAGAACAATGGCAGGTATAGGCTGCTGTGGTATTTCATTTTCATTACCTGCAGCCTCAGTACACGTCCCTGCACTTCTTCTATGTGCCCTTCACCAGGGACCTCAGGGCATCCTACAGCCACTGGTCTCTGGTCACCCTAATTTCACCTTGCTGTGATCCTTTCCAGACAGGGTCGACTGGAAACCTTACATCATCCAGGAGCTGTGGCTGCAGGACATCTCAGCATCACTGACTTTCTCGGAAAACGGAGATGCGTTTTCTAGCCCCTAAGGTATGAAACTGAGGCAGCAAAATCTCTGCAAACCGTAGCTCTTGCAGGGTCACAGAGATCTACCCCAATGGAGCAGGGAGCCACAGAATCTGTTACACTCTCTGTATAGAATCTAGTCATCCTTGTGGCAAGGAATCAGCAGTCCAAAAAGCTCTGGAAGAACAAACTCAAACTGCCAGTGAGTGTCCTGGATTGGATGGGGCTTCCTTAACTGACTCAAACTCCTGGGGAACAGCAGGGGAACCCCTGGAAATGGGCACACAGACCAGGAATCCTTAGGAGGAAGACCTTTCTATTCCCTTAATGAAACATGGATCAAATGTGTCCAGAACAAAGAACATCTGAAACACTTGTTCCATGGAGAATTTAGAAATTTCTCAGGATATTTTTTCCTGATTTGGAATCAAGTTTTTTTCATTCTGACAAAGCTTCCTATTAAATGCGTGTGTCTGAGCTTAAATCAAAATATTCCTTTAACAAACAATTCTGCAAGACAATATCCCCATCTTTTCTTTCCCCCAAAATTCCTTACTCTTGTCTGTGACCACAGAGAAAATGGTTAATGTTATGCCTTTTCTCCACTACTAATTTTGCTGTATCTCTTTTGATGGTGTATCACAATGTGGAGAAGGGCACAATGTAGCAGATTCACAGATTTTGGCATGAGAGACCTTTAACTGGCTTTACGGCACCTTGAGTAAAGTAGCGTGTAAGTCCAACTGCAGCAAGCATATTTTATTCAGGTAACACACTACAGATCCTAGTTGCCTCCATGATTCCCAAGAGCATTTGGCCATGAAGAGTACAGAATTTCCACAAGTGTTAAATTTGCTTAAATTTATAGCCCAGAATGTTTGTCTACAGGCTCAGGTGTAACACTTGACCCAGACTCCCTTTGTGAGTAGCAAAGAGCTGTAAAGCCTGAAGAGGAACTGTGGTAGGAAATCTGGAAGGATTCTCTTGCCCCAGTGCTGGGAACGTTGTTGGGATTGTTCAAAGCAGCCATCTGTTGAGGGCTCCGGCATGTGCCCAGGGTGTTGTTGGTCAGCCGTACTGTCTGGTACATGAATTTGCCAAGTGCAGAGCTTGCCTTCCACATTTCAGATCTGTGGACCATCAAGGGAGATGCTGAAGGAATGAATTCTCTGATTCTGAGGACCAGGAGCTGGACTAATTCCCTGTGCTTTGTTTTTCATCTGGCCACTAGAAGAACACCCTGGTTTGAGTTGTACCTAAATTATCTACCCGTATTTACTGCACTGGTCATTGACCTTGCTGTTGAAAAGACAATAGCTATTGAGATTCAGTAGCCACAGCAAGAGAAAGCTACAAAATAGGACTCTGCAAGAATTCCTTTCCTCAAGTTACAGACTTTCAATCCCTTTATCAAAACATTTGCAAATCTCATTTCAAAGTCATGAAAATAATAACTAATATTGAATAAAAATAATGAGATATATTTAATCAAAAGTTTGAAAATGTGATGAATAGCCATAGGCAATGACATTTCTGATTACCTGACTGTTCCAGAGCAGGCAGTTCACAAAACGGATCTACCACTCCAGAAATTTCACATTCCCAAATGGAAACTGTGGCAAATACAAATACAAAATGGGTCAATGAGTAGTACATTATTACATTTCTTTGGAGAGCTTTTAAATCAGACCTGGTGCCATGTGACTGCATCTATACATTCTTTAGTGGCCAGGACATGCAGTCAGGAGGTTAAGAAAAGAAACCTGCTCTTAACCTCTCGCCATTAACAGTTGGTTGATGAACTGAATCATGAGGGCTGGTTGTGCTTCAGTGAGCTGAAAACAAAACCCCTTGTGTAAATATTCACCCAGATAAGTTAATTGACTGTGGCTGCATTTCTGCCATTTCCTCCCATTCACACGAGTGCCCTAGCCACTGTGTTTTAGAGACACCTAACATGAACATTAAACTTGAAAATAAATCTTATGACACAGACAAAAAGCAGTCATCCAATCTTTGTAAAGGAACCATTCTATCTGACCAAAGATTTTGTGAAAACTAATCAACAGTCATGGTAAGTCGTGCTATGGAAACTTCAGTAAATTTTGTGTACGACAAGTAATGGAGAGTTTGTCTGCCTGGAAACAGTGCTCAGCAAACCAATCCTAACTGTTTTATGTCACCACTGTGTCCATGCACATGACCTCCATGTGAAAACCATGCCGGGAAGTCTGAGCAAGGCAACCAGTAAAGCAGAAGAAGATGCTATTGATGAGAGAATAGAAAAGATCTTCTGTTTTGCTAATAGTCAGCTGTTTCTGATAGAAAACTTGGTAGGAGCAAAGCTTCTTAGAATATTGGCTACAGAGAGGGGAATATGCTTCTCTGAATCTCTGGGAAGGAGGAGTCTGCATGGAAGGAACCACAGAGACGAGTATAAGACTGTTCTCATAGATTAAAAACATTAACCTAAGAAGAGGTTGTCGCGGGGGAGAGTGGTTAAGGTTTAACGGTCGCTCAAAGAATCACCATCAAAGACATGAGTGAAAGGTGATTCTTAATGTAAGTTTGTAAAAAGCGTGACTTTACAGAATTCGACGGCAAGATTCACTCTATTACTTACTGTGTGAAGGGAATGTGAAAGGGAATTGGGTCAGAGTGGTGCTTAGGTGCAACTGTCACAGTGAATGGCGGAGGCACAGAGAAGTGATTATACAGTGGTCAGATAGGGGAAACCGAGTCAGGGTCTAGTTGGAGTGATGTATACAGGGTTTAGGGAAAAGAGTATAAGGAGTGCCCTCCCGTTGAGTCACAAGGTTCAGAAAGAACACCCTTGCTTTCTAAACTCCTTCTCAGAGAAGTTTTGGTGCGGCTGAATCCAATCCTAGTCCCAGACTTGGTCAATGGTTTTTGTCTAATAAAGGGGTAAGGAAAGCCTCCCGTTGAGTCACGAGGTTCAGAGTGGACCCCCTTGCTTTCTAAACTCCTTCTCAGAGGAGTCTAGGTGCAGCTGAATCCACTCCTAGTCCCAGACTTGGTCAACGGTCTATAACTAAAGGAGTGTAGTGTCGGGATTTCAGTGAAAGTGATTTAACATGAAAGTATGGGTCTTATAACAATTAATAGTAG
>VZSC01002511.1:112440-125642 GCA_013398225.1 Steatornis caripensis
GCAAGATGATTGACTTTGGTCAATGTTATCATTTCGTGGCCACAGTACTTATCAGATATTTAGTCTTGGAGTCTCTCAGATGTGGGCTGCGACCCACGCAGGAGAAGATTTAGGTACTTTTCCCGGGTAACAGGAGTTCCAGAGATGGTCAGGGAGCGCCTAATCACTTCAACTCACTGTGATTGCATCAGGAGTTCCAGGTGCAGTTAGGGAGTGCCTAATTGTCCCAACTCACTGTGTGCATCCCAGGACAGAGAGGTACCGTATTACTTCACGTCTTGGCTCACTGTACCAACAGGCAGGGTCAGAGAGTGCCCAATTATCCCAGCTCTTTGTTCTTATATGGTGATGGATGATCTGACATTGCAATGCGGCTTGTCAGCAGGGGGAAGCGGGGCCTACACCACAACAGAGGTTTACATTCAGACCACCTCAATACTTTTTGCATGCTAGCTAAACAATCCATAAGAATGACCAACGACACAGGGGAGAGGAGAACAACCCATCCTGGGTCTAGTCAGCTGCACATTGTATATGCTAGTAGAACTAGTTTGGAATCAAGAGCTGTTGGTCTGCTCCTGCTCCTTCTACACACTCAATGTTTTGATTTCCTAATGGGGTTAGGAAGGCCTCATCTTCCAGGTAAAATGTGGGGTTTGTCTTTGAATTTCCCATCTACTCCTTTTTAACAGCATCTTGAACTACTCTTGCTTTCAATGGAAAAAAATAAGTTGCTTGCCAAGTTAAGGAAGCAAGATTGAGAGTTAAAAATAAATCCCTCACCTTCATGTATGCATTTCTACTAGTTATTTGCATTACTGTAACATAAAAGGAGAGGAAAAAAAGGAAGAAATGGCTGGTTTAATCTAGGCTCCCCGCTTACATCATAGCAAGGTTAATCAAAAGATCTCAGTAGGGACTCCTTCCACAGTCTGCTCATGTTACCATTTTAGGGTTACTCTGCAGGAGTTTAGCTGTGTTTTTTATCTTCACTCAGAGGCAGAAGTTTTTTCTGTCCCTATGTATAGTACCACTTAATAGATTGAGGATGTAAGGAATTTCCTGGCATGTAAACAGAATACTATAGTGGAGACAGAAGATTTTTACTTTTAATACATTTCCACTAAATGCATCTCAATTCTTACAGCATTTTGATTTTACTTACAATTTCCTGTCTGGTAATTCCTGATGGCGTCCTTCCCCATTTCACTATTTTCTCCTGTTTCTTTCGCTTTTCTTTTGGCCATTCGTTCCCCCTTGACTCCTTTGTATTTTGCTTGTATGCCATGATTTTATTTGGCCTCTAATTCCTTTCATTCCACTCTCTTTTATTAGCTTTTGCCTCTTTTTCTTTCTTCACGTTGTCCTCTTCTTTGCCCTCACATCCTTCACTTTCTAGAAAATTACCACATTGGCATGAATTACTGAGGAAAGATTGGAGATACATGTCCTTTGAGGATAGAGGAATTTATCAACAATCGGGTCTATGAACAAAAGCCAGTTTCTATTTCAGACAAATAGCTAAAACATTAGGAGAGAGGGAATTATTTGATGACTGCAGCTGGAAGTCAGCTTAGGAGTCAAGGTGATAGGCCCTAGTTTGGCTTGATGTGTGACCTTGAGTAAATAACCCAACCTCCGTGTGCCAGGATGAGCAATTTACCTACCTGTTAAAATTACCATAACAATATTTCTGTCTTAGGAGTGCTGCAGTTTAATTAAGCTTGGTAAGCACTCAAACACTCTTCATTTAGTATAATTACCATGATTATGCATTAACCCACTATAACATTTCTGAGGCAGTAGGTGTCTTAACTACTCTATTCTAGACTTAAACATGACAGTATCCTCCAACTACATTTAGCTGATAATTAAATTGTTTTGGGAAATATATTAATTACAGACGGAATTGTGGTGATTGGCTGAAATCTCTAAAATATTTCTGAATATCACAAAACCCCTGAACAAATATGCAGCTGTCGAATTCACCCATCTCTGCTGCATAACACAGGGCCAAACTCTCCAAACAACCGCACGTCTGCCTTCACATGCCTCCACCTGCCTTTCCTCACCGCAGGATTTGCCTTTTCAAGTGGCTCAGATGTTACTTGATTGCTTACATGAACAAATTGAGTGACTCCTTGTGTAAAAGGCTGCTCTTAGACAAAATTCTCCATTGTAACCACTCCAAAAATACCTTCAAACTCGATGAGATGCTTCAGCTTGCACGGCAGACCGCTGCTGCCAGCCATCTTTTCAGGGCCATGGGAATATGTACCAAGGGGGAAGATTCATCCCAGGAGCGAGATGGCAGCCAGCAGCCTGCCACGCTCACTAGGGAGGGCACAGCAGTGGGGCCGCAAGGCTGTGTGTCACCCAGGCTGCAGGGACACAGGGCTGTGTGTCACCCAGGCTGCCTGAGGTGGTGGGGAACCCTCCTGGGTCTGGCTGTGTGACTGTTTTGTCAGCAAAATACGTCCTTTGGCTTTACGGGAGAGTTGGGAGAGTGGTAGCGCTTTGGAATTAAGCTTGATATCAGCACTTTGTCTTGTATAAGCACCTATTCACCGTCATTCAGTTACAGACATCAGAGAGAGGACTGGATGTTAACACAGATTTGCACAAGGATTTTGCACAAATGAAATCCAGGTAATTCTTTTTATCAGAAGTGAATAAGCGTATTTTGATTTATTCCTGATAAAAATGCAGGCTGACATTTTGTTCATAAGTCTAAACCACTCCCTCCAAGATATTTCCAAGTCACTTCTTTCCACAAAGGCCTGGATAAGATCTCATTTTTGAAACTGTTAGCTTACATGGCTTTCATAGAAATTCCTCCTGCCTGACAAGGGAAACTAAAACCTGCTTCTCCCATGCATCGCAAAGTGAAATTCTGTACCTTTTTGTCTCACTGTTTATCATTTCTTGCAAATACTCAGATCCATTTCCTTTGGAAAAGGTTTGTCTTCATACGGCAGGCATACAAATAGGTTTTATTATAGTACTCTATTCACTGGTGCAGCTTAGCCTGGAGATAAAAAAGAATTCATTTTCTAGATTTTCCCCAAATGTCAGTTCTACATTATCAGAGTTCTTAGCTTAAGAAGAATGGGCAAAAGAAAAAGAAAAATGAAACAATATATTGTATCTGACTTCGTGTTAGCGACCGAGACCCCAAACTTCCCCCCAGTGAATCGAATCAAAGTAGAATCAAGAGCGCAAGATTGGGCAGAAAAGCACCGAGTCATCTGAATTTCAATAATGGTAACACAGACAGTGCAATCTTTTAAATATTAATGGACAACTCTGTTCACTGACTTAACCATGCTGCTGTGTATGCCCTAAAGGTCAGAAAAATCGGATTTTCTTTTTCCTCTTTTGATTTTATTTTTCCTGGCAGTCTTTGACATGTATATGTAGGCTTCATTTTAAAAACAAAAACAAACCCAAAAGATTACCATACTGTCATACTAGGGCACTTTTGGCCCTCTAAAGCAAAGCAGCCTATCATGACAGTGAAGAATCAGTAGATAATAATCTTCTGATTATTGTTTTGCTTATTTTTTTCTGCTGAGACTTGAAGGAAAGCAGTGTAGGAGGCTCTTCAGGCATGTTTGCTCTAACTGCTCTTGCCACCTTGGCCTTTACCTGTCAAAGTGTGGTTTGGTTTTGTAGGGCTGTTATTCGGTGCTGTACAATTAGGGCCAGATCCCAGCTGACAGGTGCTCTCAGGGCTGGCAGCTGTGACAGTCCCTCCTGCCGATCAGGGGGCATTCCTGCCATGGGAAACTTATCTCCACTTTCCAAACTCCTCCTCGCAGAAGTCTGCCCGTGGCTGAAGATACTTGTGCAAGTTGTGCTGACTGGGAGGTATTCCCGCAGTATGATTTCTGGCATCCAGAGTGATTTAGATGTGCCAGTGACAGCAGAGGGTGTGCTGATTGTCAGAGAAAGATAGAAGATGGGTAGAAAGCTTCACACAGTCTATCAAAGTCAAGGTAAATATGTTTAGGAACAGTAGCAAAAATAAGGCAAAAAACTCTACCTGGAGGTTCATGCCACCTGCCTCTTCCCTGTGCATCCTCTTCAAGGGCTGGACCGCTGAAGTGAGGAGTGGATCCAGGCTCTGTGAAGAGGCATCACGTAGTCTGTGGCCCCATGAGCGTGTCTGTGCAGGCATGGGCTTGCTGTGTGATTATGCAGGCTCGGCAGCTCACAAGCTCCATTCTCAACAGAATGCCTAGCTCTTACCTTGTTAAACCCCTGTATGCCTTGCTATCTTTTTGCTACAAAGGAGTTGCAAAACGATGGTCCCAGGAACCCCTTATTTTCATCTCACTGCTGAACTCCAGAGAAATTCCTTGAACTACAAGCGTAAACTTAATTGATTGTAACTGACCTACAAGGAAGACACAAAAGTCTTCTTATACTCATCAGATTGCGGCAAAGCAGATTACGCAGTGTTGCTCTGACTAATTTGAGTACTGTCCATCACGCTGCTGCTTTCTGTCATTCATTGCTTCCTAAATTCACCTGCTGCCTGATTCAGACAGCTTCAACAGCAGCCACGTATTACAAATCATATAAAATTATTCAAGAAATTAAAATTACGCCAAGAGCTTCATCACAGGACAAACACGAGCATACCAGTAGCATTTTATAAACACCAATCATGAGCTGGAGGCACAGTATATGAATGTTCTGGCTGCCTCAGTTTGCATCCTGGTCCCCTTGCTATTGCTAAGATCTCTAGTAAAGGCAATCAATCTGTGGCCTAATCTGATTTTGGAATAAATCTTCTTGGGTCAGCCAGTGGAGTTTCATGACCCAAACTGGGAAAAAGTCAAGTACAAATTGAATAGAATGATCTTTATTTGGCTAAAGTCTGCCCATTTTCATGTTTAGCAAGCCAGAAATGGTTTTATCAAATGTTCTATGTTTTCTGACAGAGAATATGCAGAAATTTGCGTTAAAAATGCATTTTATAGAGTTGTGTCTGTTGCTTCTGTTACTTGTATCATTTAGAGTGGGAGTCATTTTGATTTAGCTGTGAGGAAGCAACAGCGCCTTACATGCTCTTCAAGACATTTGTGTCGTTTAGCTTCTCTTTCCTCTAAGGATCAAACAGGAATTAGGAAGCACTGATCTCAGGGACTCACAGGTCTGGGTGGAGGCCCATCCCATGCAGGCACTCTCCTGCTTTGCAAGATCCTGACGACATGGTGGCCCCCGAAAGAAGGCGGGAGGTGCCTCCACATGCTCAGACAGACAGATCACTAAGCAGGCTGAAAGAACCTGAGAACATCTCTCATGCCTGCCCCCAAGACACATGAAATTCAGGCAACCTGGGACTTTGGGTCATGCTGATGATCTTGTTTTTCTTTATTGTACTAAAGCTGGTGAATAAGATTCAGTGCTGCTGCTCATTTTGCTAGGCTAAGAGTGGCATTGCCTGCTGAGTGTCTGTCTTTTATAAGCGTCACCATTTGAGTCTGAAAAATGGTAATGCTTCAGACACATGGCAATATTCTTGTAGAATACATTTACGCAAGCCTTTGAATATAGCTATGTGTGTATACACACATGGAGATAAGGGAGGAGGAGAAAGAAGCTTTTAAATATATTCTTTGTTATTCTCTTTATGATGTATAATTTGTAAAGGATCATTATTGTAACAGTTAGGAAATGTTGATCTATAAATGATCCATTAATATCTTCAAGACTAATTTGTGGCTTTGAAATTTTTACTGACCATTAAACCCCAGGTAAAAATTTATTTTTTCCTGAAAAATCCCCAGAAAGTTTCACCATTTTTATCAGCCCTACTTCTAAGAAAAAAGTAAATGTCTCCACTATTTATTCTTAATGTAGTTCTTGTGATCCAAACATAAACATATGGACTTAGCTTCTGCAGTAAACGTAAAACTCCAGAAGTTAGGTATGATTTTGAAGGCTCGATAGTTCTATTAGGCATTTAATTCTGCCCTAAACTGTACAGGAAACTTACCTGAGTTGTGCATTTCAGTAGATTACAGTATCTAGAAGTGCCTAACTCCCTGTTGGGAATCCATCCAGTTAAAGACAGAAAAAGCTCTTCATTGTGTATGATAGAATCTATTTGCCTCATAATTGTAGTGCTGGTTCTATAAAGAGACCCCCAGCAGTTGCTAATTGCATCCAGAAACCTCATTACTTTATACCAATTGGATTTTTAATTAGAAATGCAGATGGTAACTCATTTATTACTGTTGTAAGATCCAACTGGGAAAGAAGTCTCAATTCCATTTTGGATGCATTCACCTTTTGGATGCTGGAAAAGAATGAGGAGAGAGAATGACGAAACAGCCACTGATGTTATGTCTCCCAATAAAGATGTATTATTGCACCGAGGCTGAAGGTCATGAGAAGCAAAAGGAAGGAGAAGCATCTACAAAGCCAGTTTCAGAAAAATAAAGAGCCCTACAAAGAGCTGTGCTGGGATAGCCAGCTGGGAAGTTGAGAAGCGAAAAGCTAGCCAAAATGATTTTGTGGAGTTATTAATATGCCCTTCTCCATTCTTCTGAATGGAGAGAATGAAGGTGAACATCTCAACCGACTATTGAAATTCACTTGTGTCTGTTTGTCCTTTTCTCGCTGTACAGAAAAGAAGACCATAAATGTCCTGCCTTACACCGGCAGCGGTACACAGCCTGTTAAGTCTACATCGCTGCAAGCTGATGTGCTCAGTGCCAATTCAGATCCCGCTCCTGACCACAGCCATGGCAGGACCCAGCAGTCTCTTGGTTGCACAACAGACGGGGTTACAGCCTTGCACCTTCAGGGACTGGTGATGACAACTCAGACTGTCATTTTCCTCTGTTTGCCATGTCCTTTTGAATCGTAAATTATTCGGGGAAAGTGGCACACACTTATTATATGTTACCCCAGCCTGGTACAAAGCAGCCCTTGACTCAGAGTGAACAGACAGGAAGCTCATCCGCTACTCCCTAGCTCTTCCCTCTGAAGGTGCAGAGGGTGGGTGGGAGCTTCTGTGCTGTGTTTCTGCCCCTCTTCTTCAGCTGAAGCTTCTCATTTCGCTCATTTTGTTTAGAATAATTTTGCTCTGTCTCTTCCACTTGTATGCCATCAGGAAAAAGAAAAGTTTCTCTTTCACTGTAATGAAATCACTTGAAAACACAATCGCATCAGCAGGTGTCAATCTGAAGAGGCGAGCTCTATCAACATGTTGGTTACTTCATACAGTGGCTGAACTGTTTCCTCTACAGACACATTTTTTGTGTGTGTGTGACTCTCTGTCAAGTGGACCTAATCAGGTGTCTTCTTGCCTGCAAATTACGTGATCACAGAGCTATTGTCTTGGATCAGAAAGGAGTAACACAGCAACAAGGACACAATTGTCTCTTAGAGTCTTTTGTTCCCTCTCAGGAAAGTGCAGCCTTGCCTCTTCTCCCCCCCCTTTTTTTTTACAGTAATGCTACAATTTCTACTGAGAGTTTGGGGGTAAAAAAAATTGATTAAAAGCTTTTAACTGCAATTTTTAATTGTGAGCTATTGGAATTACAGTTGTGCTTTCAGAAATACTTTTAATCCTTTATGATTAAATGTCAGAGCCTGTTACATGATCTTCTGGAAAGGTGAACAATTGCTGCGTTTTCTTTCTGTGAATCCACAGAATTAAATATAGGCACCGTATAAGAAACTAATCCTGCTACAGCCAGACAGAGGTTTTCTTTTCCCTCTGAGTAAGATGGGAGCGGGAACAGCCTCACTGGCTCCCGAAGGATCATATCCTTTCATTCTTAGTCAGGCATGCTGTTTCATGCCAGAAAAAGTTGAAAGTGCCATATGTAATTTAGCTTACTTGATACATCCTGGTTTAAAATCCTGACTTTAGTTGCTTTAACATGAACAAATTTGAACCATCCAGGCTGCCTTTTTGCATTATATTTTTTTGTGTTTTCTTTCCCTAGTTTAAAAAAAAAAAAAAAGAAAAGAACAAAAATCAGCAATCCACTTGGTGTAAAGTTTCACTCCAGCACAGGTATTTGAAGTTTACTGAAAGCAGCTCTACTGCTAAGAATCTATTTTGCTGTTCTGTTAGAAAAAGTTGACTAAATGAAGCCAAATAATGAACTACTGGAACGAAGTCTGTTAGCATGGGCATGGTAGCCATACTAAATTTTGACAGCTGTATCCATCATGCTATTTGTCTGTAGCATTTGGGGTGATTCAGATCAAGGAGACTCTCTCCTGTGTCCTCAGAGCTCAGGGGCAATCAAGATAACATCAAAGAGGAGAGATTGCCATCCATACCAGCTTCCAGGGGCAGGGAAGAATGGGAGGTAAAGGAAAAGCAAGAAGAAAGGAAATAATAGCAAGTGGAAGACTGCCATTTTTATTTAAAGCAAATTTTGCATGATCCAGTGGACAGGGAGGACAGGGTGCGGCAGGCTGAGCAGGGCTGTGCAGAGGAGCAGGCTGCTACCTGTAGGATTCCCACTTCTCTTTGCAGAAGTCGCCAGGCAGTGAATGATCTGGGGGAGCTCCAGGAGAAGTGGCTGCTGTAAGGTGCGTAAAGCTGAACGCTGCCTTGGAGAACTGGATTCTGTACCTTCCCCTGCTGCAGCCTTCTGCTTGTAGCCTGACGGATTCTGTGGTCCTCATTTTTGGATAGTCAGCATAAGACTCCAGGAGCTGTAATGATAAAACCAGCATACAATTATTCTGTATTTTAAGAAATTCACTTTAGAATCCTAACAAATGCTGAACTGCATTTTTCTCAAACTTCTTGTCATTTGGCACTTGATAGATGAGCACAGTTACAAGCCTCTGTCATGTGAAATAATCAAAGTGGGAACTATGTACCTTGGACCTCTAGGCTGAAGCAGCAAGTTCAGAAGAAAGCCAAGGAGTGGGGATAAGTGAGCATTTTTACAGAATTGTCATGCCCATTGCCTTGATTTCCCAAAAGGTCACTGGTGCAAAACATGCTGTTCCTCTACGTGCTTGCCCAGGTAAACATCTAATTGTCACAAATATCATCCTGAATCAGTGAAGTTAATCCATCAGCTGGTATCTCTCTTTTCCTCTGAAAAGATATAAAAGCAAGAAAATACTAAGCAGAGAAATTGCTATTGAGTATGTATGTGTAAGTGTTGTCAAGATGCTTTGGGATTGTTTATTAGGATAATTTTGGAGATGTAGCAAATTGTGGTACAGTTTAAAAGCTCAGTGATGCAGCATGAATTGATTTACTGACAATAACTGGGGAAAGGGGCTTAGCCCAGTTGCTTTTGTGCTATCTCAACTAGAAAAACCAGAACAAAGTGAATGGATATCCTTCTGGGGTACCTACCTCCACATACAGGAGGCAGATCACTGCAGGTAGGCAATTAAATACAGTCATCTTCTCTACAAGTCTCAACATCGGAACAGGATTATTTTTAACTTTGGAGGAAAGGATCGCCATGGAAACATAATGAAGTATGGGACTGATCTGACTGATTGACAATGCTACAATAAAGGAAGATTGACATGAAAGGCAGAGATAAAATTCATGCTGTTCTAAGGCACAGCTCTTCTAGTAGCTGAATCATCAGGTTTCCTTTTCCAGACACTAATATTACAAGAGATTTTCTTGTCCTTATTCAAGAGGAATGTGTTGCAGAGGTCACACTTTCTCTTTGACACGTTGTCAGTCACAGAGATGGCAACAGTACTGATGATGCTTCTACTTACGAAACAAAAGTTTAAGACCTGGAAGAAAAGATTTGTGTTTCTGTTAAGTGCTGCCTTGCTATAAATCCATATATTAATTTGGGCTTTTCAGTACTAAAGCTAGATGAAGTTTTGCCCACATTTCTTTACGGAAAAACATGAAGTACTTGTAACCTTGAAATGCTTTGCAAATTCATTCCAGTTTTATCAATTTTTTCTTTGTATGGGAAGGACAAGAATGGATAAAGTCCTGGCAGAATAGCTATTTCAGTCTCTTATTTGGAAATTAACTTTTGTTTGGGAATGTCACATCATTTTATTTTTACTTATAAAATACTCACAGCATTGAAAGAAAACATTCTGAATCACAGTGAAGAAAATATTCCATCTGAAAGGATAATACTCACTTTGTTTACATTTTAAAAAGCAACAGCCTCTGACTATTTTAAATTTAGGCTGAGCTGACTGCCTGCAACTGGCAATGTAGAGAAAAAACAATTGCTATTTCCATTTCTTGAATTCATCATTTTAAGTGCAAACCTTCATTTTCTGCCCTTGCTATAAGGTAAATTTAAAAGTCTTATTCTTCTAATCTCACACGAGAGTTATAACTTCAGATGATGCCTTCATTTCTAGGACCAACTCAACAGGGGACTAATGCCATTAACCCAGTCTGCGATTCAAAATCCTGCAGAGAGGGCTGGCTTTGCCTGTTTGCTGTGCGCTGCCTGCTCAGCCCTGGCTCGCTTTGTCCCATGGCTCCCTCTAGCTCACGCCCTTCTGTCCAATGACAGACTCCCTCATTCACTGGCACTTAAGTCTATTAAGCATATTTTTCTTTATCCTATAGTGTTTCCTTTTCTATTTATTTATTGACCTACTTTTACTCAGTCTACTCATTATTCTGGAGGATTGTTCAGCTCCAAATCCCAAAGCTCTTGATACGTGCTAAGTCTCTAAATTGGCCAAGATCCACAGTTGGCATAGGCAAAACAAAGTTCAGGGACTTAATTTTCAGTCTTTACTGTATGATTTTAGGCCAAAGTGTCTGATGTAAAGTGGTCACAGGACAGCAAGATAATCACTTTTAAGACAGTTCAAGTATGCCAGTGATGCAGATGCTAAAACAAGCCCTGACCACAATGACCCTTCATGGCTGTTTCTGTTTTTCACTTTAACACCAAGCAAAGAATAAACTCCAATTACCTCATTGGAAAGCCCATGGGGAGCCAAGCCTGATGTTCTATCAACTGTAGACATTTGGTGGTTTATTGCTGTGGTATGGAGACCTATGGGATAGTGCACATTCTTCCTGCAGAACGCCTTCCTCTCATTCTTGATGCCGAGTCCATCATCATGTGACTAACAGCAGATTGCCTTGTAGGGGAAAAGCTTGTGGCTGTTTTGTGTCTGATCTATGTCCGTTCTGTCAGAAAAGCTGGCCAAAGTGCACCCTATGGACTTTGCAATGCAGCCTCTTGGGAGCACAAGCAACTTTTCTGATCCCTTAGCAATTGTTATACAAAAAAAAAGCACCTGGAGTGGAAATCCTGGGGTAAATCTCCACCATCGCGCAATGGGAGCACAGCAGGAGGAACCGCAGGGCATCTACAAGACGCTCACAGGACAATGGGAAAAGGAGAAAAGGAAAAAAGAGGACAAGTAGAAAGATCAAAATAACTGTATAGTCAAAAAACATCCAATGGGAAATATTTATTTACAGAAGCAGCAGGGGAAGATTGTTCTGAACCAATAACGACTACTCTGATCATCAGCAAACGCTGCGAGCTGCCAGCTGCTACAGTAACACATGTGGAGCAGCTTTGAGTACGAAAGTCTCTGGGCATGTCACAACCCACAGATCTCATTTCTTCTCTTCCCCAGACTTCCTACAAGCAAGCCTTTTAGGAACAGATTTTAAAATGTATGTCAGTACCTATCACCCAAGAACTTGGTGTTTAAATACACTTAAAGGTCTGAACTTTAGAGGTGGATATTTAAAGCCTTTCTGGGACCTAAAGACTTTCAACAGCACCAAGTTACTCAGTTGCCATTTAAATCAGGCTTTTATCCTTAAAATGAGGAAAACAATAGTTTAATGAACACAGTTGCTAGGGTAGCTAGAGATACCAAGTTCTGCCTCTCCGTACAGAAGCAGGCACACTCAATTACGCTTCTGTTCTGTTAATGCTCTCTACCCTGTTAATAGCTGGCAAGTTTTCCTTTGACCTTGGGGGCTGGTGACAGTATTGCTGGGGCAGAAGGTGCCAGGCACACTCTCCTCCACCTCCATCAGCTCAGAGGGGACAGATGTGCAGCACAGCAGCAATCAGGCAGCAGTGGGGACCCAATGATATGTCAGAAAACAGTGACGCCCCAGTTTATTCATGTTTATGATGTGCATTGGGAACTATATTATAACACAATTACGAGGCTGCATTAGCTTTTTTTGTTTCTGGTGTCTGGCATCGCTCATATTGATGCATAGATTAAAAGTAATTTTACGGACTGATGGTTATTGAAAAGTCTCTGGGAGACATTTGGTGAGCTGATTAAAGAGGGGTTGTGAGGCGTATTTCCCAGATGTGTCTCCTGGGCATGAAATTTCCTTGCATTCTCAATGGTAAAATGTTGTGGAGAGATTTCTTGTTACAGTTGTGCTGTGGCCCAGTAGGCTGGCATCTTCTTGTATTTTGAACAGTGGTGCTGCAGCTTGGTCAATTAAGATCTCACATAAGATGCCTCCAACTGACATTTATGAACAACAGCAATTTACAGACTTACAGGAGAAGATGAAGATTATTAGTATGAAGTTTGGTTGGAACTTGGTAATTTATATAGATAAACCTGAGTCTTTAAGTAGCTTCCCTGCTGCCAGAATGAAAGAAGAAATGTACATTAGAGCTGCTAACACTCATTGATAACCCAAACCACAATTCTCCCTCAGGGAATATTTTCAGCCTGTAAACAGAAAATCTACTGTAAATGCCACACTGATGATAGCTCAGTACTGCATTGATTCATTCAGCAGAGTACTGAAGAAATTAAATGGCTATTATACTATGAATTAATTATATATCCTAAGGTGTGGTGTTTTTACGATTGTGAAGGGTAATAGTAATTACACAACTACACACTGTGTGTTCAGTTATAAAATGCTATGTACTTGTTTTATTTTCCTTGCTTCAAGTGTCCGTGCTTCAAAATCCTAACCTTTTTAATGGAAATATCTGGTAATATCTCTAATGTTAAAGAGGCAGTGGTTTTAAAATGAAAGAGGGTAGATTTAAATCAGATATAAGGAAGAAACTTTTCATAATTGGGGTGGCGAGGCACTGGAACAGGTTGTCCAGAGAAGTTGTGGCTGCCCTATCATTGGAAGTGTTTAAAGACAGGTTGGATGGGGCTTTGAGCAACCAGATTTAGTGAAAGATGTCCCTGCCCATGACTGGGGGGGGGGAACTAGATGATTTTCAAAGGTCTCT
>VZSC01002511.1:131668-155139 GCA_013398225.1 Steatornis caripensis
CACCTGGGGAGGAACAACCCCATGCACCAGTACAGGCTGGGGCCTGACCTGCTAGAGAGCAGCTCTGCAGAGAAGGACCTGGGAGTGCTGGTGGACAACAGGCTCACCATGAGCCAGCAGTGTGCCCTTGCGGCCAAGAAGGCCAATGGCATCCTGGGGTGCATTAAGAAGTGTGGGGCCAGCAGGTCGAGAGAGGTGATCCTCCCCCTGTACTCTGCCCTGGTGAGGTCACATCTGGAGTGCTGTGTCCAGTCCTGGGCTCCCCAGCTCAAGAGAGACAGTGAACTATGGGAGAGAATACAGCAGAGGGCTACGAAGATGATGAGGGGACTGGAGCATCTCTCTTATGATGAAAGGCTGAGAGACCTGGGTCTGTTCAGCCTGGAGAAGAGAAGACTGGAAGGGGATCTCATCAATATCTAGAGGGTGGGTGTCAAGAGGATGGGGTCAGGCTCTTTTTCAGCAGTGCCCAGTGAAAAGGACAAGGGGCAACGGGCACAAACTGGAGCACAGGCTGTTCCACCTGAACATGAGGAAGAACTCCTTTACTGTGAGGGTGCCAGAGCACTGGCACAGGCTGCCCAGAGAGGTTGGGGATTCTCCTTCCCTGGAGATATTCAAACCCTGTATGGACACATTCCTGTGCACCCTGCTCTAGGGGCACCTGCTTTAGCAGGGGGGTTGGATGAGATGGTCTCCAGAGGTCGCTTCCAACCCCTACCATTCTGTGACAAATTGGCAGGATCAGCAGAATCCTAAATCAGCATTCACAACAGAGCACCACAAAAATGATCAGAGTAATGGAACATCTCTCCCATGAGGAAAGGCTGGGAGAGCTGGGGTTGTTCAGCCTGCAGAAGAGAAGGCTCCAGAGAGACCTTATTGCTGCATTTCAATACTTAAGGGGGGCTGATAACAAGATGCAGACAAACTTTAATAGCACCTGTAGTGACAGGACAAGGGGTAATGATTTTAAACTAAGAGAGGGTAGATTCAGACTACATATATGGAATACATGTTTTACAATGATGGTGGAGTAACACTGGAACAGGTTGCTGTGGTGGGTTGACCCTGGCTGGATGCCAGGTGCCCACCCAAGCTGCTCCATCACTCCCCTCCTTAGCTGTACAGGGGAGAGAAAATACAACGAAAGGCTCGTGGGTCAAGATAAGGACAAGGAGAAATCACTCACCAGTTACTATCACACACAAAACAGACTTGGCTTGGGGAAATTATTTTAATTCCTTGCCAATCAAAATCAGAGTAGGGTAATGAGAAATAAAACTAAATCTTTAAAACACCTTCCCACCATCCCAGGCTCAACTTCACTCACAATTTCTCTACCTCCTCCCTGCCAGTGGCACAGCGGGACAGGGAATGCGGGTTGCGGTCAGTTCATCACACTGTCTCTGCTGCTCCTTCCTCCTCAGGCAGGGAGGGCTCCTCACACCCTTCCCCTGCTCCAGCACAGGGTCCCTCCCACAGCAGACAGTCCTACAGGAACTTCTCCTATGCGAGTCCTTCCCACGGGGTGCAGTTCTTCACTAACTGCTCCAGCGTGGGTTCCTCTCATGGGGTGCAGCCCTTCAGGAACAGACTGCTCAGCGTGGGTCCCCTGCAGGGTCACAAGCCCTGCCAGCAAACCTGCTCCAGCATGGGCTCCTCTCTCCACGGGGCCACAGGTGCTGCCAGGAGCCTGCTCCATCACAGGCTTCCCAGGGGGTCACAGCCTTCTTTGGGCACCCACCTGCTCCGGCATGGGGTCCTCCACAGGTTGCAGGTGGAGGTCTGCTCCACCGTGGCCCTCCATGGGCTGCAGGGGGACAGCCTGCCTCACCATTGTCTGCAGCATGGGCTGTGGGGGAATCTCTGCTCCAGCACCTGGAGCACCTCCTCCCTCTCCTTCTGCACTGACCTTGGTGTCTGCAGAGCTGTTTCTTGAACATGTTCTCACTCCTCTCTTCTGAGTGCTGCTGATGTTGCACAGGTTTTTTCTTCCCCCTTCTTAACTATGTTATCCCAGAGGTACTACCACTGTCACTGATTGTCTCAGCCTTGGAGCCAGCTGGCATTAGCTTTATCAGACATGGGGGAAATTTCTAGCAGCTTCTTACAAAGTCACCACTGTAGCCCCCTTGTTACCAAAACCTTGCCACACAAAATACAGTTGCCCAGAGAGGTGGTAGATGCCCCATCCCTGGCAATGTTCAAGGTCAATTTGGACAGGGCTCTGAGCAACCTGATCTGGTTGAAGATGTCCCTGCTCATTGCAGGAGATTTGGACTAGACCTTTAGAAGTTCCTTCCAATCCAAACCATTCTATGATAAGAAAGGCCAAAAAAAGGAAACTGTTTAGAATGTCTTTGAATATTGCTGTTTGTCTTCTTCCACTTGACTACTTGAACACCTAAAACAAAAAATACCTTCATCTAAACTGCTTGTATCCAATTCAGTTCAATTGGGAATAAAACGTTACTGTTTTGAGGATGCGGAAGGAAATGGAGTACAACAAAGGACGTGTTCTTTTCTTTGAAGATTGCCTTCATCAACCCTTACCTGAAAATAAAAGGAAAACAAAGAAGTAGACCAGAAAAATCTATATATATTAAAGAAGTACTTCTCAAGAGGTTCTTCCAATATTAAAATCTCTTCTCCCAAGAGACATAGACATTCATTTCCAAGACTGACACTGACTCAGAGTGAGCAGTTAATACACAATAAAATGGAAAAGAGACACACTTGTCAGCTTCCCAGAAGCTGACATCAAGGACAGTGCTTCTAAATCACAGTTTATAGAGTCTGAAATTCAAGCAGCAATTAAACTTGTAAAGACATAGTAGAAAAACTAGCAGACTGAAAGTAGAATATTACACTCCTGAAATTAATAGCGTTTTTTGCTCTAGGATTGTAGAAAAGCTCTTCTTGACTTCTTCTCACTGCTATAGATATGAATTTGAATAAGCTTGAGACAGTCCAAGTATAACTATGAGTATAGCAAATTAAATCCAAATAGCTTCAGAACAGAGTGACAAAATAAATTTTAAAAACATCTAAAAAGTGTGCAAACACATTAGGTGGAAAGAGGTGTGTTTGCAATACTTGTGGGGTGGTGAGTTAGACACT
Source organism: Steatornis caripensis (assembly GCA_013398225.1). NCBI lineage: Eukaryota > Metazoa > Chordata > Aves > Caprimulgiformes > Steatornithidae > Steatornis > Steatornis caripensis. Next base: position 134,792 of record VZSC01002511.1, read on the forward strand.
TCCGCAGATGTAAACTGATCCCCTCTGACTGACAAGTTGTGTCTATACAGTCAAGACTACAGCAATTACGTGTCCAGATTTTCATAAGTGTCTAAGCATAATCATCTTTCCTTTCTTTTCTGAAAGAGATATAGTGGATAGTTCTGGCTGAGGTTATTCTCAGATCCTCCAGCTGGTCTATCAAAGTCACTGGAGTTGTGGCTATTTGAGACCTTCACCTGTTCTTCACTTCTTGCTGGGATAAGGAGCTGTGACATCTGTCATGGAGAACTGCAACTCACACTGCAAGTCAAAGACTAAGGATGTGCAACCAAGCTTAGGAAAATAGATCCATAGTTTCATGTCTCATCATAAATCTGTAGTCTAGTGTCTCTCCCACCCAAATCTGGTGTACTCACAGCCTAATTATCAGTCCACTCTCTGCTAGCAACTGATACACAACAACTCCTTCAAGTATTTCTGAATCATTGTTATCTCATGTGTTCACAGCTTGAAGTTAAAGAAACTCAAGTCACAAATTCAATAAAAAGCATATACAGAGACTTGCACTCATGGATATATCTATAAAGGTTATCTACTTTCCAAGCTTAATGTCTGCATTAATAACGTCTTGTAAACTTGTAACATGCCAGAAGTTTCGCAGAATGCGTATACAATCAATGATTCATATATTTAACATGAGTGTATTACTACTGCCAATGGGTTGTGTGCTTCCTGGCAGTAGTACTATGAAGTAGTTTGCCTGCCTTAAGGAGGAGCAACAGCATCTAAAAAAATTCACCTACCACCAGGATAAGCAAAAGTAAAAGTTTCCATAAGTTTCCAGAGCAGCACATCAGGAACATTTATACTTGAATCCCAAAATCTGACTCCTAAAATTATGAAGAATAAGGACAGCAAAGAAAACAGGATTCAGAAGGTTGTGGGGCTTCCTAGGAAGGCACAACCCCATCCTGGTGTACAGGATCACAGTTAAGGTTTACATTTCAAATCGAGGGTAACTCTAAGTGTATGCAGATGTTGCTTTCAACACTGGAAGCCTACATACATGTGATAACAGGCCAAAATCTTAGGATCCTAGGTAAGATACGATGAGTAAATAGTATGAGGTATAATTAAATATTGCTGGTTTCTGCATCTGCGGCCTCTGTTTCCAATTTAAAGTCTGATCTTAGGTCTGTCTACCTAATACAGCTTATCTTTGCTTTACTATTAAGCTTGTGTCATAGTTTAAAGCTGGGCTGGCTATTAAACGGACAACAGATGCTCTTTGTTATCCTCCTCCTTCCTCAAAACGGGGGGGAAGACAAAAGGGAAAAATACTTATAGGTTAGAAAAATTAAAACAGCTTTGATCTAATAATAATGTATTATAATAAGATGAATAATAATAATAATGAAATACATACAAATATATACAAAACCAATATCAAGCTCCCCCCTCCCCAAAGATGAATATGTCACCTGGAAAGTCCTGGACTGTACTCAGCAGCAGGTAGGAACTGGATTCAGGCATGCACAGATTGAGATTGAAGGCAGAAGAATCAGACAGTGTCATCCTCCTCTGACACTTGAGCAAGGAGCTGGGCAGAGCTAGAGAGCAACGCAACGCAACGCAACGCAACGCAACGCAACGCAACGCAACGCAACGCAACGCAACGCAACGCAACGCAACGCAACGCAACGCAACGCAACGCAACGCAACGCAACGCAACGCAACGCAACGCAACGCAACGCAACGCAACGCAACGCAACGCAACGCAACGCAACGCAACGCAACGCAACGCAACGCAACGCAACGCAACGCAACGCAACGCAACGCAACGCAACGCAACGCAACGCAACGCAACGCAACGCAACGCAACGCAACGCAACGCAACGCAACGCAACGCAACGCAACGCAACGCAACGCAACGCAACGCAACGCAACGCAACGCAACGCAACGCAACGCAACGCAACGCAACGCAACGCAACGCAACGCAACGCAACGCAACGCAACGCAACGCAACGCAACGCAACGCAACGCAACGCAACGCAACGCAACGCAACGCAACGCAACGCAACGCAACGCAACGCAACGCAACGCAACGCAACGCAACGCAACGCAACGCAACGCAACGCAACGCAACGCAACGCAACGCAACGCAACGCAACGCAACGCAACGCAACGCAACGCAACGCAACGCAACGCAACGCAACGCAACGCAACGCAACGCAACGCAACGCAACGCAACGCAACGCAACGCAACGCAACGCAACGCAACGCAACGCAACGCAACGCAACGCAACGCAACGCAACGCAACGCAACGCAACGCAACGCAACGCAACGCAACGCAACGCAACGCAACAACATCCTCTCCCCCACCAGCCCCATGCTGGTCTTAAATAGGCTCCTGGATCACGGGTGTGGGTGGAAGCACCAGGTGAGGCTGCTTAGGGCCATTAAAGCCCCTGAGTGCCCTTAGGCCCCTGGCCATAAAAGGAGAGGGATTGACCATTGTGATCCCTCAGCTTTATACTGAGCATGGTGTGTGTGGGATGGAACGCTGCATTGGGTCAAACCAGGACAGCTTGTCTAGTGCTGAAAGTAAGGTGAAAGGAAAAAACACGCTGACTCCCCAGAGGCAGTGGACCCAAAGAAATCCATATACGCTGCCTCGCCAACCCATATCCAGAGGATTGCTGAGAAGTAAAACAGAGTGTTTTCTGCCAGGCTGCACTGCCAAGTGCCAAGCTGTGGTAAAGAAGAAACCAGCGATCATTATACAAGGCGGAGATGCTGATGGATACTCCATGACTCAAAGATATTTCTAATCACAAACTAGCACAAAATGTGAAAGTTACCCCAAATCAACAAAACTGGAAATCCGTCTGGTATTGTTGATTGCAGAGCTTGCAAGGAAGTCATGAGAAGTCTCTTAGAGATATTTCTGGAAAGCAGTATTGAGAAAAACTGAAAGAAACTGGTGCTGAGCCAAGAAAAATAATTTCTTTACATCATAGAAACATAATCCAAAGCATGCTATGAAAGAAATTCTCTCAGTCTAGAAGGCAAGTAAATATTAAGTTATGTAGTAGAACAGCATTATTATAGACTAAATAGTAAAGCTGATGTTTGAAAAGTTTGAATTGAAAGAAGTAACAACCCCCTCCCATTTGTTGCTTTTAAAATCAGAGATGGATTTGATAGAATCAGATGGTATCAAAGAACTGCTTAGCAGCAGGAAATCTTTTCTTATCTAGCTGCAAAGGGACGCATCTTACAACAGAATATGGATATTCCAGGCATGTACATATTAATGAACAGATATGCAGACTCAGAAACTCCAGATATGGTTTTGCAATTTGATCTTGCTGACTTGGAATGGTTCAAAGAAAAAACAACGGGTTTATTTCATAACCATTACTTCGTATTTGCAGGGAATAAACAGGTGCAATATTGACAAGACAAACTAGAGAGCAGGTGTTTTAATTAAAGCAACCATAGGAAGGATCATTTGTGATGTCTAAACAGCCACAATTATCTGATCTCTGTGTCTCAGTGTTAATGGAGCTCATGTAGGAGGAATCAGAACATTTAGAAAATGCTGCAAGTCAATTGTTTTCTGTCTCCTAGCTTGTAGGGTTACTGCAGAATAGTCATTCTGCCTCCAACATAGCTTAAGTCAACATTAGAAAGTCCCCTGCATAGTAGCTATAGAGCTGATTGCCTTCATTCGCATTCAGCAGTTATTTATTATGCAAAGATCTGAACATTAAGAAGACCTCACTGTGGCAGTTAGGTAGTGTATAAGCTTTGTGGTAGTGTATAAGCTCGCTACACACAGATGAAATTCACCTTCAAGATGTGGGCCCGTGGAGGCATTCCACCCCTATGCCAGGGATGTAGTCCACAAACCAGCGTGATCTTCACAGCCTGTGGGTCTGGAAGGTCCCTAATGACGGTCCTGTGTTGGTGTGTCAGGGCTCTCTCCTGAGGTTGTGGCGAAAGGAGGAGAGGACAGTCTAGTTCTAAGGACCTCCCAGAAGGACTGCAGCTGCTCCTTACCACTCCAAGCTTGGTTAATGATGGTGCAGGGAGACGGACTTCTGCCTGCCAAGAAACAGGCAAGCAAGCTGTTCTAGGAAGATCTACATCCAAAAAGAAAAATTATCACTATTCTAATGCTTTGTTTCAAAGAGTGAGAGTTACCTCAACTGCATTTTTTGCTCCAGTATTCACTGTTTCTGTTGGTCTCGATCCAAACTGTAGTAAATAGGCTTCCATGCCACAAAACCACCATCACAAATACAATTCCACCGAAAAATCCCAGTATGGACCAGGTCCGAATTACCACATAGACTGAAATAATAACACATTCTAAACACTGCACTTCTATTAAATAAATAATTCTAATGATACCTTGTGAGAGAGAAATGATCATGGAAAGAAACCCTGTAAGACTGAAAAACTATCCATGATAGCAGAATTGAGACTATGAGTTCAGATTACTCAATGGGGATGCTTTTGCCTAGAGATGTTGTGGTGCTTCAGCCATAAGCTCTCCTACCAGCCCATCTCTTAGTGACTCTCATCTCTGATGCAGTGAAAGGTCAGCTCTTGGTGGAGCAGCAGACTAACTCCAGTTGCTTACAATATGATGTGTTAACATAAACTGACATTCAATTTTCATTTTATTTAATGTCTCAGGGTAGCAGTAGTAGCAATCCAGCAACCACTACATGAGGTGGGGCAGGTAGCTAGGGACAGCACCACCATAGCTGCCCCAAATGCAGTCACCCTTGTTGCAAAGCAAATTTTGTAAGTCAGGCTCTCATAGCTGGCATTATCGCGTATTGGGTGGGAAGGAATACTAGGGAAAGTTATCGTCTGCCATCTTAGTGCTCCTTACAGGTTGAGGGGTGTCACTGCTTGGAACGCTATTCCTTGGAAGGGTTTCAGCCTTCTCTATGCTTGCAGTAGTAGTTCCTTGCCAACTGGAAACAAGAACCTCATCATCGCCATGCCAAGCTCTGCAGTCCTCTTTTGTGAATTAAAGCTTCCAGCAATCATGTAGCATGCTGCAATGATTTAGGATATGATTCTTCTGCCATGGTTGTCACCTGCACTTTCCATGGGTTTCAGCTGTCCCTGAGGCTGATTAAATATTCTTACTACAAGAAAGTGGTATTTCAACTAAGTTAGAATGTTTGGAGATAGAACCTTTTTCTTTAAAAAAACCCCACCATTATTTCTGTTGGGAAAGCAGTAACATTCAGCTCTAAGCCTTTTTATCCAGGCTATTTGATTTATTCACAAAAACTCAAAGCTCTCTGTGGGGTAAGTTCTCTGCATTTTATAACCAGATCTGATTATCTGATGCCTGCCTTGTCTGGAAATATAGTATATTCTTTAAACCCTTTTGTCCCGTAAGTATTTCTGTTGCACTTTAAATTACCTTCCTTTTGATTGCTTTTTACTATAGGAGTTCTCAGCACTGTGATGCTCATCTCGTTGTTCCAGTGCTGAGATTTGTGTCAGAAACTTCCATAGCAAGAACCTTTTACGTAGCTGAAACATTTGTTACCCTCTGAATCCCGCTTTTCTGGGATTTTTTGCAAGGCAGTGCTGCTTCATTGTCCCTTTCAGCCACACACATCTGCAAGGCTCTCTCTCCTGTTAGAACCGTGCCCCCTGGATTACTTTGCCCTCCCAAATCAAATGCTGTGATTTCCCTCATGTTTTTCCTTCATGGATATTTATTAACAATGACCAGCACGTGAAGTGACATACAAAACAGAAACAAGCAACTCTCAGTTTAAGGCTGTAATTCTGTAGACATGTCTGCATTTATCCTTTGTTAATGAGTTTGTCTTGAATCAAATGGGACTACCCATGTATAATTTGCTCACCTGTGTAAAAGTTTGCAAGATTCTGGCCTAAATAAAGGAAATAAATATTCAGATTATTTGCAGAACCACAACAGGAACATCTGCTTAAGCCGACTCTTTCTCCTCTCATGTTTCTTCCTTCCCCACCTGCCACCACCTCATTACACCCTTTCTGAAGTTAGTGCTTTCTCCCGTGCAGTTTGGCTTACAACTTGTGTGGGACTTCTGATATGAGTTATTCTGGTGCTTCTGCAGGACAGGGGTATACTCTTTCGTTAGCTTGGAGATATCTTTCCTTGTTTGGCATCTAACACGCTTGAGGGGTTTCCGAACACTGCAAAAACACTGATGAAGAGGCAAGACCAGGACACAGACCATACAAGCTCCACATATTTTCAAACCAAATATGCATAAACTCTGCATGCTCTAGAGGAAAACACATTCATGATATGCTTAAGCGATACCTTTTGAATGTGTCTGTTTCTTCATTCTCTCTTTCTCACTGAGATTTCCACTCTACAATGCTCCCCAGGAAGCTAAAATAATATCTTATTTATTCCACGTTAATACTGGAGAAATTGAATAAGAAATGGCAGATCTGTAGGATACATCAGTGAGCACTTCTATGATCAAGCTGCAGCTTATGAAGCCAGCTTGCTTAGCCTTTAGGTGCTTTCTTTGCTTCATCCGCATATCTGATGATATTAGAAAATGCTTCTTTGTTTAAGAATTGTGCATTAAATGACAAAATTCAGCTGGGGCAACACCAGCCGATGTATGTTGCTAACACCATCCAGTGGATAATCAACAGCACGCAGAAAATTGAGAGAGGGGAACTGAGGGTGTTGTGTTCCTGTGCACGCATGTGTGTGTGTATGTTTGCCCATCACTGTACCTCTGACTAGACCTTAGAACATCAAATAAATAATATGACTCAAAACGTAAATTATTACATAAAGTATTTGCAAGTGTACCTTTTTTTTTTGAGTGTATGAAGAACGCAGACCTCTCTCAGTGAGAGAGGAAGAGCTCAAAGCAAGGTTTTCCTATCTTTAAGAGGGCAAATGATGACAATCTCTGAGAAAATGTTTTTTTAAAGCTTCCTTGACACAGCTGTCCTTGTCACAGTGTTTCTTTTATGCAGAACTTCCCTGCATGTAAAGCAAAACATCTGCCTATGTTTCATCACTGGTGACACCTATAACTATTGACAATTACTTTTCCCAGTTCATAACTGTTTGGCATTTATTTTAAAGGTAGCAACCTTAGAAAAGACAAAAATGACTGATCTTCTAAGCAGGCTCCAAATGTCACATTGTGAAAGATGATGTTTTATCATCAGCATATGGCATCTGCCTGGGCTCCTTAAAGAAATCTCTAGCTGGAAAAGAAATGCTCTCTAAGTAGGATCTTTGTGTCTCCAGCTTTTAGGCAGTCTTGACTGAAACACCATTCTGAACATTATTTACCTTCAACTTAATTTGATCCTCAGGAATTTACACATAGTTTAAAGTTTCAGAATAAATTCCTCAACTAACTCCTCATTAAATTTACTTGAAGGGTTCTTTTATGATTAAAACAAGCTGGTTCCCAGAAGACTGTATCTGCATAAATGTACACATTACTCTTTAAGACTACCCACATCCTGGTACTGTGGTTGCCTGTGCTTTTTAATGAAGAGTGAACTCCACAGTATGTTTGCCGTGCCAGGAATCAAGACATGTTCAGTATGCTGCCAGATAAGGAACTTATTTAAGCATTTATTAGGGCCTTCTTATTTTGTATTTTGTTAAAAACCCATTTTTTTTCTCAAGAAATTGTAGTTATAGTTGATAACGAAACAGGGGCAGAAGAGTAGCCGAACTGTGGAGTGATGGATGCTATGGTAACTAGAGCAGGTACAAAAAATGCTTTTAAGCAGAGCATGTAAGTGAGAAAAATTATAACAAGAGAAAGCTAATTAGCAATTTAAGCAGACACCTTTGACTCCAGAAGCAAAGGGCTCTGGAATGCTAGTAGCCGATATTGTTACGGCTTATTTGAAAGTGCTTTTAATTTGCTGTGGGTTGTTTCACTGCAATTCAAGGAATATAAATTTAAATTCATGCTAGCTTTTTGCCAGTTTCTTCCAGGGTAAATCCAGGCTTCTACAGCAAAAGATCTGCTGGGAAAAGTGGCTGTGGCAAAGGAAAGGAGCAACCAGCCAGCTATGGCCACTCAATCGTTGGTGAGCCAACTATTGATTAAAGGTGGGACTGCATTCAGGGAAGAGCCGTGGGCTGGAAAGTTAATGAAATGGTGACTTTAATGTGTTCATCTAGCAAATGTAGCCCAAAGATTTTCTAACTTAAAAATACCTCTCTCTCTTCAGAAAGTTCACTTTAGTGTAGCAGCATAGCTCGTTCACCTTTCATGTCTTCTCCAAGCACAAGTGACCAGGTTAAACTGGGGAAGTAGGCCTGAGTCCTTCTTATGTGTCCTGGCCTCTTGTGGTTTTTTCAGAAGATATTTGCTTACTTCTGTAGATGTATATACTTTCTGTGTACGTTCTACTGACACATACACCTTTGCGCCTTCAGATTCCTTCAGTACTTGATTTTCAGTATGTGTGGAGCAGCTGTCCTGAGCTGATGTCCAGTTTAGTCTCCTTCCAAATAAAACAAATCTTCTTCATCTTCTCTAAATAATACAAGTATATATGAGTTAATACGAATATCATATTTGTTTTTCACAGCCCTGTGAGAGAAAGTGAAATATTAATTTCTGTTGTGAAGATCAAATGTCAAAAGACAAGGCGAAAAGTAAGTATTATTGGTTTATGGCAGGGACCCACAGAGACTACCTCTTACGCCATAAATGTCACATCCATAAGGCACACTGCTTTTGCCTTATGTGTCCATCAAAGCCTAACATACTGAGTGTGGCATGAAGACAGGAGCTTTGCTTTGCATACACAATGCCACCAGCCCCCACTTGGAATTCGTAGACCCCTTAGAATAGTACTCTTGGTAGACAGCCTTTAACAGCTTGGTTGACCATCCTCCAGCAGGGTTTACTTTGCATGATGACATACTCCATTCTCCTTGCAGTCCAAGATATAGCTTACAAGGCTACTTAGCAGTTTACAGGATCAGGCTGCTCTGGCATTTGAGAAGCCAAAGCCATTTGAGAAGGTTGGTTACAGATGATGAAAATGGTCTGAAACCAAAGTCAGAGAGACATCTGAGAAACTTAACATCTCCAGTTCCTATTGATGTTGCACGTTAAGGGACAGGGATGCCCCTTACAACAGAATACCACAGAAAAGATGAGAAATGTTGCCACCAATCCTAGCTCCTTCCAGGAACATGTCAGGATGCAGGATGCAATGCCATGGGAATGTGAGGAACCAGCCAGGATTCAGCGCTGTCTCTGAGCTGGTAAGTTCTCCTGGAACTTGATTTGAGGGGAAGCCTGAGCCAGAGCCACCTGGGCAGCTCTGGGCATTGTCAGGTCCAGCATGCCTTACTCTGAGTCCAGGCTGCTCAGTCCCAGCTGGCTTCAGTGTCTGTAACTCGGTCACCAGCACTTAGAAGAGGAAGCATGCGAGATACCTGCTGCCATCCTAACTACCCCTGTGGTGTCACATGGCAAGGAGCCAGCCAGGTACCTCTGTACCCTTGGCTTGTGTTATCTACAGATCAGTAGATGCACTGCAAAGCGGGAGCTGATTGCTGAAGGAATGATCTCCTCTAGCTTAACTCGTCTGCCTCTACAGTGGAATAGGAGCAATTGATTAGCAAACTCTGGAATGTTTTGTACCTTTGCTAGAAGGCTCTAAGACCATTTTTATTACTCGTAGATTACAGTGAATTGGTTCTTGGTGGTCTTGAAGTTTTATAGTAGTCACATCCCATGACACGCAGCAGCACAACACAGAGCAGATCAGCCGTACACAAAGGGTTTGCTGTGCTAGCTGAAATATTTGCTTGTTCATGGCAAAGTCACAAGGAACAGTTCTATAGCCAGCATCTCAACAACAACAAATCACAAGAGTGTTTTTGCAGAGTCCATGTAACTGCATCAAATTTGGCCTAATATAAAAGACCATGGAACAGAGGCAGGCTTCTGTGTACATAACAAGCCCCTATAAATTAGAGGTTGGCCTTTCGCTTCCACAACTTCAAAGACTATTTTCTTTAAAGTAGCCTCAGCAGCTACTTTCTTTCTAAAGAAAATAAATGTTGTTTTAGTTCTGCTCCTGGGGGCTGCACACAGCAGTGGTAGTAACAGCTAGCTCAGGTGACAGTGAATGAAGCTGAAGAATTAAAATTATGTCCTCTTGGTAAGAAAATGTAGATGATAGATGAAAACATGTTTCTTGATCATGCCCTGCACAGAAAGTACATTAGAGTTCTGTGAATTGATCCTGGTTTATTAAAAAAGCATCTTGACTTTTAGGGGCAAGTGTCTTAAAACAGCCTCTAAATTTGTGTCTGCAGCAACTCAGGAGCATGGAACAAGATGAGCTGGAGAGCCTTTGCTTTTCTCTTGCCTCATTGCTGTTCTCTTGCCTCATTGCTGTTTTACCACTGCAGCTGCACAGACCAAGTCCGTCCCATGCTGCTATGTGAATGCTGGTTGATAGCTGTGGTTCACTCAGGTAGAGTTCTGAAGATCTGACTTCTTTTGCAGTTCAGGATGGTGCAGAAGACCCTGAGTAGATTGTACTGGCACTCAGAAGAACAGGAGAGCACACCTGGGCTGACAGACCACCATAAAAATAGAAGCTTCCAGCCAGGGAAAACGAGCCTAAATGCAACCAGAAGCATATGCAGGAGGTTAGACCCAGGATGACAGACATCAACAATGGTGGTTAGGGAGAGCATGAGGCAAATGCAGCTTGCCGAGTGGATGGGGCCCCTCCAGCAGCAGAAACCTGCATCCCAATTTTTCTTCCTTCTCCCACATACTGAGGTTAGTTGTGACCAGGAGATGCTACCCTAGAATAGCTGTGAACCCATTACCATGCTCCAGCATTTAAGGATACTGAAAAGACGAATTACTCCTAAGGCCAGAAAAAACACAGCAGTGCACCTTATTAGCCTGGTGACCACTTCCTTCCCTGCAAAAAACAGGTATTGACATGTAGGACAATTACTTTTTGTAGGACAATTACACAAGCCACGGTGACAGTTACTCTCCCACACCCTGTGGTTCACATCTCTTGATTGCTAGCCACTGTTATTGAATCCACCCGTCACACCACAACATTGTACTGGAAAGAGTGGCAAACAGCCAAAGAACTTTTCCAGAGCCGTAACACAAGATATTCAGCAGTTCCAGTAAGAACCTCCTAACCCCCATATAACTGACGTATGAAACTGATGAAAAAGATGTAGAGCTCAAAATAAACCCAAAATATGAAGCTGTAATTTGTTTGGGTTTGTTTTTATCAATTCATGATACTGATCCCCTCTTCATTTGTCTTTTTTTTCTACATGGAGCAGCAGAGGCGTTGAGTGTGTGTCTGAGACACCTCTTGGGGCAAGGCAAAATATTCACCTCCGATCTTGCTGAAACTGAACCTGGAGTTTGCTTAAGGGTGTGATCCTGAGCATCAGCCTCTGGTCATGAAAATCTGGCCAACATTTCTGCTGATTGTATTTCTGTGCTTTCAGGTTTACGTCTACCCCGGTCCACAGAGTGTGATGCCATGTGCCAACGGCAGTGACCTAGCTTGGAGCCAGAGGCACAACAGTTGTGTTACCGCATCGGCACAAGTATAATGCCACACTGACCTGTTTCCCTTGCTTTCAGAACCCCAAAAAAATGATCTTTTCATGGCTTTGTGCTATGCTACATAGATACAGCAGCTTGCTTGGTGTCTTACGCACAAAAGATTTCTCTTTTCCAGCAACTGCTACTCATTTTTTTTTCTCTACTCTTCTTAGGTTGTTGGTTTTTTTTTCTTTCCAAGATGATTTAAAGCTAAAATTCCTCTTATGTAGATGGGAGAGGTTTAGTCGTGCAATAACACAGTCCTTCACTCCTTACTCAGGTCAAGTGCCTAGGTAAACAACTGCGGAAGTGCTGCTTGTGCACTGACTGTTGGATTGGCCCCAGGTCTCATGCATTACAAAAGGATCTGTTCTGCAGGGTTTTACTGGCTGCTACCTGCTGATCTGCAGCCAACAGAGAAAGTGGAAAACACAAGGCCAAGCTCCATTCCTGGTGGAACCCCAGTAGATTTATGTAAAATGAAGGTGGCTCATAGGATGCTGTAAAATCCATGAAATGAGCGGCTGCTTTATTTCTGCAGAAATGCTTCAGCAATGATGATTGTTAGTTAACTGCTGCTACTGTGATCTAAAGAAACATAAGCATCGCAATTTCTTTAGACTGTACAGTATGGGGGCTCAACTTCTTTTGAAAAAACTTCATTATTGATCAGTCTACTTGATGGACAGTAGTTAGCAGCTCAGTATTTGGTTTTCAAATCTTAATACCTTTAAATTACTTCTATCATTTAATTACTCTATTGAAGTATTTTCTTGAAGTGAGAGATAATATCTTTGTGGGACAAAAAAAAAAAATCCTGTTATTAAATTTTAATATAGGTGAATCTCTCAAATGAAAATACTGTTGATACCAATACAATACCGCAGTGGTCCTCTAGCATGTCAGTTCTCCATGCTCGTGTGCCTCAGGAACTGTCTGCGTGTGTCTTTCTTGTCATTAATTTGTCAAAACTGCCTTTATTTCTGAGCTTAATAAAGTTTCTTGAGGAAAAATTTTTCTCAGAGGAGTAGTTAATTCGATCTTTTATCTTAAGCCAATGTTTTTCATTTAGTTTTCTAAGTAAATAAAAGGTCAATTAACACTTATAAAATAATGAAAGAGTCTCCATGTGTCTTACTCAAAATCTCTAAGGTATCATTGAGTGTGATTACATAGGAACACAGTTAATTTCATTTGCAGCTCTCTATTACCCTATTTGAAATGTTCCTTAAGATACTTCTCTAACTCCCGTGTTTGGAAAACAATATTCTATTTTAGCCCTAAAGTATAACACAAGAAGATTATCAAACAAAGTCCAGTCATAGTTAAGTTCTAGCTACAAATTGGTCTATGCACAGATGTCTTGCTCGGTTTTTCAGTCAATATAGAAGTGGAATATTATTCCGATTTTATTATCAATCAGAATTCCATTACCAGATACTTTAAGAAATGCTATTTGTTATTTAAAAATAAATATTACTCTTGAAAGCTGAAACTAGTTCGTATTTCCTCTATTTTTCTCCCTCAAATCTCAGTATTCAAGATTAAATGTTCCCTACAAAGAACAGTCACGTGCTCCTTTAGTGATATCCACACCTGTTAGACTCTCTCAGATGCCTTTGCCACTTACATTGCAGTTGATTGCCAAAGGTTGGAAGGAAAATAATCTCCCTGCCAAGGAAAAAAACATCTCATGCTTATCCTTTTTTATATATGCTTTAAAGAACTTCTCCATCTGTCAGGGACAGGATGCCTAGTTTTGGAATAACCAGTTCTTTATATTTATACTCATAGGTGATGTATAATCCAGTGCCAATAATCTACTGCCAATAGCAGGTAATTATTGACTGCTTCACTTTCCTGTGCAGGGCTGACTGCTTTGGTGGTATTACTAAACAGAGCCTCTCCAAAGTTCTTTCAGTTTTATGTCTGTGTGCTGTTCCTGCTTTGGCATATTAAATCTCTGACATCACTGGGGTTTCTGTCCAAGACAACGGTCTTGTTGAAAACAGAGCTCTGGAATTTACATTTGGATTGTGCAGCCACTGGACGACTTCAACTGTTGCAGAAATAGTTTATGTATACAAGCAAATGTTGTAAATGAGAAACTGGAATAAAATCAATATTGTAGAAGGAATTTGAGAAGGTTCATCAAGTTGTCTGTCAGCAGTCTCATTCTCTCTAATTCTCTTATTAAAAACAGCTTTTAGTAGTTTATTATATGAAATCATTTAGGCTGAAACACAAGCTGCGTTCATCTTGTGGCCAGAGAGTCTCCAAGAGCAGCAGAAGTTGTACAATTCCACTTCAGAGAGGGAGGAGCTAAAAACCAGTGAGGTAGCATAGAGAAATCCACAGCTTCCTTTTGAATCCTATGGCTGTGTGACATGACGGTATTTTCTATATGCGTGTGCTTTGATTATGCTTTAAATCAGCACACATCTGCCCCTTAGGTGGCTGGCGGGGGTAAGGTTTAATCTTAGTGTCGTGGTCTCAGCCCAGCCAGCAACAAAGAACGAGCCACGGAGCTACTCGCTCAGTGCCCCCACCGGGATGGGGATGAGAATCAGAAGAGAAAGGGCAGGCCTTGTGGGTTGAGATAAGGACAGTTTAATGCAACAACACAGAGAGAGAGAGAGAGGAGAATGGTAACAATAACAACTATAATGCTAACACGAAAGAGTACAAACAAGTGATGTGCAGTACAATCGCTCACCACCCAGAACAGGAACCCGGGCCCAGCTTCCAGCCTTGACGTTGGTGGTACCGAATACCTGCTTGGCTAGTTTGGGTCAGCTATCCCCTCCCAGCTTTCTTGTGAAAATTAACTCTATCCTAGCCGAACCCAGGACACTTAGAAGTTTCCCCTACCAAAGTGCTTTACTCTTTCATCTGGAGATAAAGTGGATTTCATCCTTAGATGATGACTAGCATTTTATGTATTCGTTCTCTTCCATCTGGGAATATAAATCCTTTCACAGTGGCATTTGAGCAGCTTTACAACTTTGAGCAATTAAGAACTAATCCTGTCCTCAACACATAGTTTTGTGTGCTGGATTATCTATGGCAGTGGGAGAGGGAGAACGTCTCTCCTGGCAGGCTGGAGCACCATGTTGACCAGTCTTTACTCCCTGGTAGGAAGGTGAAGCAGAGATTTCTGGCAGCTTTGGCCTCTAATTGTTTGCCGTTCTCAATACTCCAAAGCAACTACCCTCTGGGTTTGAACCAAAAGGCAACTTTCTCCTAGCATGCATCCCAAAACAGGACAGACTATCAAACATTGGCTGGGTTTCTAATACCACCACCACCTCTGCAAAAGTGGCTTCAGCTGCATTCTGGGTGGTGGCATTGGGCTATTTGTCATGAATACTGACTGGCAAGCACCAAATGCTCAAGGAAGCGAGTACTGAGTTTTAAGACAGTTGTATACTGTCTGGAGCCAACCTGCCCAGGAGGCTTTGGGCAGTCAGAGAAATAAAAAGAACATATAGAGATAGGCCTGAAGACATTTTGGGTGTAGTTGGTGACAGATCAGATGTTGTTACGCTCATTTTAGACCAAGCACACCTTTGCTGGCTTCTGGACTTCTGCCCCAGGTCCCATGGAGACATACTGTCCTGACACTGACAACTGCCAGGAGCCAGGGCCAGCTGGGGTCAGGAGGTGGTGGCAAAAGGGAAAAGGATGCTCTTGAGCTGCAGACACAAACCAAGAACTAGAAATTAGAAATCTCAGAAGACTAGTGAGTTACCTCATTTAGTCCAACAGAGAGACAAACAAGAGAAGAAAAAACTGGAAATCTTCGAGTAAGAAACGGAGAGGCTGTACACTCCTTCTCTTGAAACCAATTTGAGCAGGAGAACATGATCCCCAGAGTCCAAGAAAGCAGCATGGTATTGTGGGGAAGTGCAGGGCTGGTCTAACAGATAACTCCCAGCTAATCTGGGAACCATTTTTTCCCAGCAACAAGAAAAGGCAAGGCAGCTCACAGCCGTGCTCCTCCACCCTCCCAGCTGGGCTGAGCACTGCCTTAGCACAGCTGACAACCTAGCCCTTAATCTTGTTTCTCTGAATAAATAGATGACAGCCATGTATCATTCTTCCCTTGTTGACTTTTACTTCTGGCACCATTTATTTCCATTTCATTTTAAGGCCAGTATGAATTGTCTTGGGCAAAAAAAATGACTTAATAATTAAATTAATAAAATGAAAGAATGTTAAAGTAATACCATAAACACATCTTTTGGCAATCAGTCCAGCAAGAGAGGCCTTAGATCAGATTATTCTATAATTACTTTTTATAAATATACCTAAGCCATTCCTCAGCATAAACTTTCAGATACCACAGGCACTCAGCAGTCCGTTGCAGGCTGCGGATTCATATCTTTCAAAAAACTTTGCAAGCTTTGCTGCATGAAACTCTCCAGCCTAAAGACTGTGATATAACTGATTGCTTTAATATAATTTTCTAGCAAAATGTTCTGTGGAACATTGTGCCCTGAGATAGATAGTATCTGAAAGTGGTTGTTTCGGAGAGGTGTAGGAGGATCAGAATTCGAGACTCTATGGCAACTGAAAAGAATGGGGTCCCAGAGCCATAATAAAAATAATTCCCTGCGATAGGAAGTTCTGTTTACTCTTTGAAGCTGAGAGCAAGAGAAGAAAAATAATATTTAGTATCTAACCAATTGGAACAGGTGAGGCATTTTACACTCCGGTAGGAGAAAGTATGTGAATCATCCTGCAAGAGAGAAGCATGAGGCAACTAATGGAAAAGGGAAATAGTTTGTGGGAAGAAGAAAATAGCATACCTATAAAAAAAATTGTTCCTTAGGAGTACATGGGTTTCCTAGACAGAGACATGGCACATCACATCACAGGCCGTGAAGTAACCAGCCAGCTCACAGCACCATAAGGAGGAAATGAAAGCAAAAAAAGGACTGCAGACACCGCTGATGAAGGAAAAGGGCATGGCAGCACTTCAGTCAAGGCTAAGTAAGAACTGGGCCTGGAAGAAGTTAATGACTGGACAATACAGGAAATGATTTTCCAGAGTTTTGCACATTGAGCTGTCTGTAATAAAATGTGCAAAAAGTGCTGTCATTTTGCACAGATGACTGACTGAGGAGCAAAGCCCAAGACAGTCAGTTCTTTCATCTCAATAGTTACAGAGAGGAACAGATGAGATCTGACAATCCTCTACTAATGCCATGATACAAATTTTTTCTTTCACAGAGGAAGATTAAGAGCATTCTGTCAATTAACTTCTACGCTTCTTGTAATAAGCAGTGAAAGACTATTTTAACTAAGCCCAGCAGTAAATCAAAGATGTGTATACAGAGTAAAATTGCTTCTTTCCTTCTTACAGTTACAAAAAGACCATCTGACTCCAATGATAATCAGCCACTCCACACGATTCCCATTAGCTCAGTCCATGGAACACCTGAACAAAAGCCAAAGGAACTTGGACATGTTCCTCATTCTGCCTTTTCATTATGTTTTTCATCTAAACATCTGTTTTCCCATGTTGACGTATGAGCTCATAACTTGCAGGACAAAGACAACCCGGGCCTTCATGTAGCAGCATGTTTGTGTAGGTAGCACTGGGCTTTTTGACACTTTCTAGATATCAATTCTACCCTTTAGCCTGTTGCCCAAATTCACTTTGTAAGGAATGAGGAAGAGGCACTGAACGCTTCTTACATGGTGTAAGATTTTCAAAACATAACCAGAACTTACGGCATAATTTAATGAGGGATATTGGTTAAATGCAGATTTATAAGGAAAAAATTACGATTACTTCACGAATAGCAATGCTATGACCGCTATCACAGATCACATCTATTTAGCTGCACAACACCATAGCATTTTCAAAACAAATGGAGCACATATGCCCTATTCTGAAGCTCTTACATTTTAGGGCCACAATCCTATAAAAGTTTGCACTTTTCACAGATCATGGGGGCATTTTGCAGTACCCAGTGCTAAATATGTGTGTGTAACAACTCAAAGGACCAGGGCCTCTTAAACACAGAGCAATTCTACTCTATTTAAGATCATGGGACCCTATGGAATGAATGTCTTGTATGTGGAAAGTATAAATGCTTGCAGATCAAATAAGTGAATTTAAAAACAAGATGAAAGATAAAAAAGTTAGAGATTACAAAATGGAGTACAGAGTGGAGTTGCTTTGGACTGTAACGTGGTTCGTGCTAGTCCTGCTGGTGTTGGCTTCTCTTTGTTTACATTACAAACGCTGTGTACCAGAAACACTTCCTCCCCCCTATATGTATTCCAAGTTTAAATGAAGGTAGAGTCAACGTTAAGCATTGGAGTATTTTAAAAGATTTAATAGTATACAGTATTAAAGTTTTTCTTGCACTAATAAAATTAACATTATCTTTAGATTAGAGTTTACATAAAACCAAATATCTTCATTTCATTACTTCGTTCTCAGTTACACTGGAACAGGCTGCCCAGAGAGGTTGTGGAGTCTCCTTCTCTGGAGATATTCAAAACCCGCCTGGACGCATTCCTGTGCAACCTGCTCTAGGCTAACCTGCTTTAGCAGGGGGGTTGGACTAGATGATCTCTAGAGGTCCCTTCCAACCCCTACCATTCTATGATTCTATGATTCTATGATTCTATACATAAGGAGAAACTAGATCATTGAGATCAAGAAAGTAAAAGGTAGAGAGGGACAAGACGATGATAAATGGCACAGGAGTTTTTGTGGGAGGATCTTGGAAACTAATGAAAGAATGAGCATCTTCAGTAGGTTAAGTAGGCGAAGGATTAATAGTATGGGTGTATGGATTTGTGGCTATCATCTGGGCAACTTAACTAATACAGTACAGAAATGCTGAATACCAAACACGGTTCTCTGTATTTCCCCAGTGATATAAACAGAGCTGCAGGTGTCAGGAGAGTGGCGTCTGGCTCCAAAGGTGCAGGCAGGCTGCTGTTGCAGACCGAGAGAGGGCACCAGCTCCACCACCAGCTCCAGAGAGCTGGGATTTTTGAAAGCCTCTCCAGACGTTGGTTGCACAGAAGCAGAAATGACCCCAGTGCTCCAAGTGGCTCTGTATTCATCAGAAGAAGACCAAATTGGGGAGCAGCAAATGTACGTTCGGCAGACTTTGGGTTTATTCAGGTTTCTTTATGCTGTGGTTCTTCAGGTACAAATTGGATTATCTCTCCTCAGCTCATTTTAGGGAGCCTGCACTTTCCATCATTTCCATCACACAGCTAAAAGTTGCCTCAAAGTCACAGGCCCTGGTTCTCATGGGGGACTTCAAACACCCTGGTATTTGCTGGAAAAACAACACAGATAGCCATGCACAGTCCAGGAGGTTCCTGCAGATCGTTACTGATAACATTTTAACACAGGTAGTGGAGGAGCCAATGAGGAGAGGAGTGATACTGGACCTGATAGTAACGAACAAAGAAGGACTGGTTGGGGATGTGAAGGTTAGGGGCAGCCTTGATTGCAGCAATCATGAGATGGCGGAGTTCAGGATCCTGCACGGAAGAAGCAGGGCAAAAAGTAGGATTATAACCCTGGACTTCAGGAAAGCTAACTTTGCCCTCTTCAAAGACCTACTTGGAGGAATCCCGTGGACTTTAGGACTCTAGAATGCAGGGGGGCCCAAGAGAGCTGGTTAATATTCAAGAACCACCTCCTCCAACCTCAAGATGGGTGCACTCCTATGAGTAAGAATTCAAGAAAAGGGGGAAGGAGACCTGCATGGGTGAGCAAGGAGCTTGTAAAAAAAAACTCAAAGAAGGAAATGTACAGGATGTGGAAAAAAGGCCATTTGGGAGGAATATAGGAACGTTGTCAGAGCATGCAGAGATGCAACAAGGAAGGCTAAGGCCCATTTGGAATTTAATCTGGCAAGGGAGGTCAGGGACAACAGCAAGGGCTTCTTCAGGTACATCAGTAGCAAAAGGAAGACTAGCAAAAATGTGGGCCCGCTGCTGAACGAGGCAGGCACCCTGGTGACGGAGGATACAGAAAAGGCAGAATCACTGAATGCTGCCTTCACTTCAGTCTTCACTGCTAGGACTGGCCCTCAGGATTCCCAGTCTCTGGAGATAAGAGAGAAAGCCTGGAGAAACAAAGACTTGCCCTTGGCTGAGGAGGACTGGGTTAGAGATCACTTAGGCAAACTGGACACCCACAAATCCATGGGCCCTGATGGGATGCACCCACGAGTGCTGAGGGAGATGGCAGATGTTATTGCCAGGCCGCTCTCCATCATCTTTGAAAAGTCATGGAGAACAGGAGAGGTGCCTGAGGATTGGACAAAAGCCAATGTCACTCCAATCTTCAAAAGGAGGCAAGAAGAAGTACCTGGGAAACTACAGGCCAGTCAGCCCCACTTCCATCCCTGGAAAGGCGATGGAACAGCTCATACTGGAAGTCATCTCTAAGCACATGGAAGAGAATAAGACTATCAAGAGTAGTCAACATGGATTCACCAAGGGGAAATCCTGTTTGACCAGTCTGATAGCCTTCTGTGATGGCATGACTGGCTGGGTAGACAAGGGGAGACCAGTGGGTGTTGTCTACCTTGATTTCAGCAAGGCTTTTGACACTGTCTCCCACAAGATTCTCATGGGCAAGCTTAGGAAGTGTCGGCTACATGAGTGGACAGTGAGGTGGATCAGGAACTGGCTGAATGGCAGAGCCCAGCGGGCTGTGATGAGTGGC
>VZSC01002511.1:155282-182883 GCA_013398225.1 Steatornis caripensis
GGCCAGCAGGTCGAGGGAGGTGATCCTCCCCCTGTACTCTGCCCTGGTGAGGTCACATCTGGAGTGCTGTGTCCAGTCCTGGGCTCCCCAGCTCAAGAGAGACAGGGAACTATGGGAGAGAATACAGCAGAGGGCTACAAAGATGATGAGGGGACTGGAGCATCTCTCTTATGAGGAAAGGCTGAGAGACCTGGGTCTGTTCAGCCTGGAGAAGGGAAGGGAAGAGACTGAGAGGGGATCTCATCAGTGCTTATCAATATCTAAAGGGCAGATGTCAAGAGGATGGGGCCAGACTCTTTTCAGTGGTGCCCAGCGAACAGGACAAGGGGCAACGGGCACAAACTGGAGCACAGGCTGCTCCACCTGAACATGAGGAGGAACTTCTTTACTGTGGGGGTGCCAGAGCACTGGAACAGGCTGCCCAGAGAGGTTGTGGAGTCTCCTTCTCTGGAGATGTTCAAACCCCACCTGGACATGTTCCTGTGTACCCTGCTCTAGGGGCACCTGCTTTAGTGGGGGGGTTGGACTAGAAGATATGCACAGGTCCCTTGCAATCCCTACTGTGATTCTGTTATTCTGTGATCATGGATTTCTGGAGATGCCTATTTCTGTCATGTTTATTTACTGAATGTTAAAGATCTAGTCATAATTACTAGTGTTCCATCACCAAAAAAAAATAGCCATAATTTCAAGTATTAGCCACCACCACCACCCCATCAGCTACAGGAATCATCTCACATGTATTTCCCACCTAGGAGGAGAGTTCAAATGACAGTTTTAGCTGACTCTCGTCCCGTGACAAGCACAGACATTAAGAGCAAGGGATTCTTAAATCAGGTCTATGTACAGCAGATGCAAGCAAATGCAGTTTTTTTCTATTTTTGTTGAGATCTGTAGCATCTCAGATAAAAGCTGTGTGTTGTCTTTATGGTACACACTGGGAGGAAGCATTCATGCTGTGCAGTTTGAGGGGAAGGCCAGGGTAGACGGGGAGTTACGATCCCTGGGTAAAGGACAAATGAGCTCCCTTGGAGGGTGACAGACCATGCTGTAGCTTCTCCACAGGCTCAGCATCTGTGCAGCACATTGGGCCAGCTGATGCTGAAGACAACGAGGACATTCCCCTCTCATAGCTCACAAATACCTGGAGCTGTGTTTTTCACGCATTCTCTTGCACCAGCACTGGCACTGCACTGACACTCTCTGTGACACCACAACAAACCAGGTCAGGGAGCTAAACCAACACCCAACTATTTCTATTTTCCGGTCCTGGGTTTCTGCTTCGTAGGCTTCCTGGTCCCACTGCCTGTGCGAGGGCAAGGATCATCCCACTGCAGTGATGCTGAGCCCCTGCATCCCTTGGGGTGACACCAGGCCACCAGGCTATGCAGACACCTGCAGCGCTCTGGGACCTTCCTCTTCAGCCTCTCACTCTGCCTACAGACCAGTGCACCCACTAGCATATCTCAAGGGCAGGAGGACTAGCTCCAACCTAGAGAAAACTATACAAAACTGTATGGTGACTGAGGGTAGCTCAGTCTCACCAGCAACTTATCCTACACTGGAAGCCCTGGAGCACCCTCAGTCCATACCAGAATCTCTCATCGGTATGCTATGGAGTCATAGACTTTTGGGTGCTGTGCAACTGCCTAGCCCCTCTGCAGGTTTTGTTGGTTCTTGCTTCCAGTCTTTCTCCCTCTATTTGTGCTTTTCAGGCAGTAAAAGAAAAAAAAATCTGTTTCCAAGATGCAGAGGGATATGGAAATAGGAAGATGCCATAGTTCTCTCCCAGATAATCTGGCAGGGTCAGGAAGGACTTTCCAGCAGCAGTGTCAGGATTTTCTGCTGTGACAGAAATGTGGAGCTTTGATGGTTCAAGTGAAAATGAGAGCTACCTTTATGAAGGTTCAGTACAAACAATGGACATTTGGTCTCACTACACAAGCATTTTCACACTGTGATAAGTTGAGTTGTATCATAAGCTGAGTAATGCTGCTGTTGTACTTGTGACCCAGGATCCTTCTGAAGGATCTCTCTCTTCACTGCAAGGGGTGTGAGATGACCCTTTGCTATAAGTTTTTGCATAAAGAAAGTGTGATGGCAGCAATGGCTCACCAGCGGTGAATATTTTGGGCCCAGACACTTAAGAAGTCTTGAGTGATGTATACACAGCTATAGAAACTTGTGAACCTGGCTGTAGCAGGCCCTGCAGAAACACAGCTAGATGCCACCCCTGCCTTAAGAAACTTACAACCCAATTTGGGAGAAGACCAAATGGAAAGGGAGAAAGGAAAAATGTTAAATAATAAGAGCAAATATTTATAAAGTAACTACAAGCAGCTAGAGTCTTAAAGATTCAAACAAGTTTAAACATTGAGAGGAAACACTTTATAAAGGTATGGACAATCTAGGAAAGACTGCTCGGAGAGAAACAGTGTTTCACGCAGTTCCATGATTCTGCAGATTTGTATCATCCCCAACTGTCCACAAGTCTCATATCTGAGATCCTCCTTCAAAGACAGTGTAAAAGAGAAGAGTAGTTTCTTGCAAATTAGTTCAGAAAAGATAAAGCGGCACCTTTAAGGGGCATGCAGCAAACAGGCAGACACGGCGGAGCGGATGGCTGAAGGAAGAGCAGTGTTACAAGAAAATCAGTTATGAAGTGCTTTCACAGAAAATTTACAAGCAGTGAAACTCAAAAAGAACAAGTTCTAGAAATCTGTTCTTATGCTCTGCATTTATATTTAAGGACGATTTAAGCATTTATTTCAATTATAGCAGCTGTAGTACAAATTCATTCACATAGTTCTGTTCCAACTGTTCTATTTTGATTATTAAAAAACCCATCATAATGAATGAGAAGTATCCATCTATGTTCTTTAAATAACCTTCTGTACTGTGAACTCTAATTGCTTCACAGGTATACTCACAGCTCTATTAATTAAGAAAATGCTGTTATCCTCAGTACCATGAGAAATTGATTTACTGATAGAGATAGACCTTTAAAGTTTTGAGGTACGTATCTATCTCCCATGAGAGCCCCCAACGAAACAGAATGTGAGTGTCTGACGATCAAAGTGCTTTGCAGCATGGCTCAGAAAATTGAGCCCGCTTCTTTGCACCCTCAGGTATTCTAGCAAGAGCATCCTCCTGCAAGCACTCAACTGGATTCAAATTGCGTTGTTCACTCTATGTGTTGAGTCGTAAGAGGGTTCAGACTGTCCTTTCTCCATCCTTTGTTGCACACTCAACCTGGGAAATATTGTACATTAAGTTCCAGTAATGTGGGGATATAGGAACTTTGTGCTTTGGAGATCCCATGCCTAAATAAACTGTCCAGGACATGACCAAATTCCAACATAATTTTATATATCAGATGGTATAAACAACATTACATAAAGTAATGCTCATTATAATCCCACAGAGTGAAACTGTCAGCAGTGCTAAATCAGACTTAAACCTCATAGTTCCTCTTATTTACTGCTATTTTCCTGCTATATCCTTCATGCTTTGGTCCATATAAATCCGTAGAGGTGAAATGATACATGTGCTGCATACACCATTATTTATGTCAAATCTAGCTTATGTGTTTTGATTCAAGAAGAAAGAAAAATTACATCTCCTAAAGTAACAATTCTAAGGAGAGGATTGTTGTTTCACCTGATGCATAAAACCAGTTATGTTTCAGACTGCCAGCACCTACGGCAATGAAGACGGCAGAAGGAAAGATAAGCAGCAGTGTTTAGTCAGTGCACCTTTATCTTTTTCCCCATTTTCGTCTTTCTCTCCTTTCAGATATATGAAAGGGAAAGAGCACACAAGGGTTAGCTCTTAAACCAGACCAAAACCCAAACAAATCTCCTCCTGATCCTTATCAGGGCAATGACACAGCAGCACAGTATGGTTAGAAGAATGAATGATAATATTTTGTAGATAAGCATACATGCTCCTGAGACACCTATTTATGACCAAGTGTCATTTGCTTCCTATTCTTGACAGGAATTGTATCATACAAGAAATTGTATCATGGAAGAAGACCTACAGTGCATTCACTGCCACTTATGCCCCCCACCTGACCACACAGGTAATTTAGAAATACTAAGTTCTAAATTCTAAATACCAAATTCTTCTTATTCATGTTACAAGTCTAACAGTCCAATGTTACATACTGATGTAGGTGGTACTAAACACTTCATGCTGTATTTCACACTGGCATGAAAGCTAGACTTTGCAAACTGTTACATTTTCTTCTGGACATGCTTGTCCCTGCCAGTTACAAAGCAGGGGACACAAGACTTGCTAGTGGACAATTTCAATACTTATACCTTTGGCATACCCCTCGCAGAAAATTCTCGTAATTCAAAAGGAAATTCTGAAACTCTTACTCAGATTCAACTGCCTTCAACATAAATAGTTGGTATGTCACTCAAGTTTATGCTGGATAAACAATGGAAAAATGGTTTCACAATCTCTTTTGTGATGCCTTCTGCAGTATGGAATGGCTTCAACATTAAGTGTGGGTAAAACTCCTACTCACATAATAATAATACCAGTAGCAATAATAATATCAATAAAGCGTCATCCTGCATTATCTAGTTTTGCCAAGAGACTTGCTATCACAATAAAGAAATTAAAGATCTGTTTATTTCTAGGAGCATTTTAATTTATATTCACATAACCATATTAAGCAGCTATGTAACTTTTCCCATTAAGAGTGAAGATGTTGCCTGGGAATGATCCCTGTCCTGGCACAAGCTGATCATTCTCTAAAGAGTGTTCCACTGAAGAAAAGATCAAAAACAGGACTGAAGAAAATTGAAAATAAAATACTGGAAAGAAATGGCCTCCTAGAGTACCATATAATCAAAAGAACCCAGCCAGCTAGAGAAAAAGAAACCCAACTGCCAAGCAAAAAAAAAGTTATAAAACTCATTAGTTTCCTTTGCATAGCATTTTTAGAGTATCAAGGAAGAATAGTTTTGGTCTTCTCAGCTGAACGTCTAACGAATAAAAGCCTAGATGCTATAACATCTCCCATGTGGGAGCTCAGAAGCTTTGATTCATGAAGTGCCAAAGAAAAACTAGTATGGACAGCAAATTTGATATAATTCATGTAGAACAGAGTCTTTTACTGCAGCTCAGATCTGGAAAATAATTCAGGATCTGCAAGAGAGGTCACCGAATTGTGACTGTTTGCAAATATAAAGATATTTTCTACTATTTACTTTGCCTTGCGTTTCCCTAGTTGGAACATTTTTCTTAAGCAGTAGACAAATAATAATAGAATGAAGCAGATAGCAGTGAAATTAGAGCTCTCCATCAGCTAGTGTATTTTATGCTTCTCATACCGTGAGGCGAACTTTACTGTAACTTTTCTCACTCTGTGAACTTATATAAAGGACAGAGGGAACTAAGGAGCATGGTAGGACGAATAGCAATAAAACCAGACCCAAATTCAAGATTTACTGTAAAGTACATCAGGGCTTTAAATCCACTATACACTGGCCAGACTTGTATGAGTTGCTTTTGTTACAAAATTGACTTCAAGTCTGAAAGAATTCTGACTCATCAATTCACATTATTGGTGGCAATTCATGTGGTTCAGTAACAGGAAATACTAGTACCAAACACCGTAAACACATGCCTGAATGAGAACAGTTTCCCTTATTTTTGGACAGCTAGATCACTTATCATTACCTCACTTAGATATTTTTCAAAAAATACTTTAGTGAAAAAAGAAAGCATGCATCTAGGAATTCATACATAATTAAAGAGAAGCATACATCTAGGAATTCTGTACTAACTAAACAAATAAGAAATAAGGCAAACTTGAATCATGCTGCCCGAGATCTTTTTGAAACACGCGTCTCTTGAGGATGGGTTATTCAGGTTTTAGCTCCAGCTTTTGTTGATGTTCCAGGAGCACAGCGGCCGTACGGATCTGAATGACAGGATCACATTGGACAAGCAGTATCTGCCATCTGCTGGAAAGACATTTTCTAGCACTGATGAGGCTGGCGTTGCTTGGTTAGGCAGCCAAAACCAGGAAAATTGAACTAATAGCATTCTAGAAGAAGCTGAGAAATCAAAACTTAATCTGCAACATAATAAAGACTTTCACATGCTGGTTACAAGTGGAGAAAGGAGTCACAGGAAAGGAATGATTTACAGAGCGACCTGATGGAAGAGGACTAGAGCCTTGATCTAAGTCCTAATCCGCTTTTCTGTACGGCATCGTGGTCCCACGCTGCTCCCATTCTAGCTTGCAAACTCCACTAAAAACATTTTTTTATTCATAGCATTTAGACAGAACAATCTTCCTCTATCCACTCTGCAATTATTTGCCAGAAACACAGAATACAGCAATACTGCACATTTAAACAGAAAACGGTCTCGGTCTTCTCTTCTTGTTTTACATGAGAAGTAAAGCATTTAAGTTAACATCGATGATAAAACATTTTAAAAAGGGAATCAAACCTAGTGTTCCTGTAATGGTATTATTGATATAGATGGCTACTGTTACACACATATATGTTGCATACGGACAGACTTTCACATGAAATATCTTTGGGATTTTGACAGAACACTGTTAGATGGCTGTGCTTCATAATACCTTTGAAAGTATTCCATTAGGCTTCAAATTCATATTTCCATGATGTGAATGGATCGACTGAAATGTTATGATCACCTCTGAGCTAAAAGAAATTGCACACTGCCTTTGCTACTCTTTGGTGAGGAGTAGTACGCTACCTAATTTGGTTGATACATTAGTGTGCTGTAGTCAAACTGGCAGAGTTATTATGACAATTACCCATCACTTCCAAACCCACAACCCTGTTATCAGCTGCATATAATTTTGCCGCACATGAATTGCTCAGCCTGGAATTTTCCGTGCTGGATGTTGGCCTCCAGACAATTTTATAGAAAACTTCACTCAAAAGCTTTCAGCTATTTCTGAAAACACAACTAAGAAAAAAAATACACTGTTTTGACCACGTTAAAAAATTCCGGCAGGCTTTTCTTTAAATAGCTTTAGTATATTCATCCTTTGGTACAGGGACTTCCTGTTTGCAAGCTGGGTGGCCTATTTATCGAAGATTAACTTCTTGCTAACCTCATGAAGTTTTACCAAAGTTAGGCCATATTATAGACGTTGGAGCTTGTGCATAACAGATGTTTTCAGTAGAGACCTCAGTTTTGAATTAAGTTCTCCCAGAGTCCATTCACCCAAGCAGGCTCCAGCCTCAGGCTGCGCACAACTTTCCTCACGTTCCTGGCTTCAAGCTGTTGTCACTGCTGGATGAAGTCTGGGCGTGTGATCTGAGAGCAAGAATGCCCTTCCAACAGCCACAACGCTGGGTCTTGGTGGTACGGGAGAGAGAAAAGAGGAACTGGTCAGGACAGGAATGCTGTGTTTTGTGGGTGGGGCGGGGTGGTTTGGTTTGGTGCGGTGTGGAAGCTGCAGCATGAGAGAGGAAAGCTGGAATGGGCTGCCAAGGTGCTGAGAGCAGCGGCATGGGAATAATTAAATGGAGAGAAAAGGCTGGGTTGGGTAGCTTAGGATCTAGTTTGAGGTGGTATTGAGATGAACATTTAGAGGAGACTGAAAGTGAACAAATAGGTTAGTAGGAAGGACATATGAAAGGGAGATGGGTTTAATTAGTGTTTAGATATGGTGGAAATGGTGGGAAAAGTCTACAAAAAGTCTACTAGAACAAGAAGCTGAGATAAGATGAGAAATCTAAAGGAGGAGATTGGAAATAATTGTGAATGGGGAAGCTGAAGAAAAAAGACTAGATGAGGAGCTAGAAGAGAAGAAACAGTACGGACAAGGCAAGCAATGCAAAGAAGGAACGCAAAGCGGCCAGTCAAGGAGACAAGGTGGGAATAGAGCTGGGATTTAGCTGGATCAGAGATTAGTACCGGCTTGAGAATTCTGTCAGACTGAGTATTCCAAGCCATCATTTATTTCAAGATTCCTTGAGCAATATGGGACGTATGTCTCAGTGCACTATGTCCAAGGCATGGGCTGTAAGCTAGGCATCCCCAAATGATGTCAGTACGCATTATCTTTTCCTCCTGTTTCATTCACTGGTCTGCTCCGATGATGCCTTAACTGCTAGTGTAGTAACGGAAATGGTGTTGTTCGCTGGCCAAGATGTGCTGTGAACAGAGGCTGAAGTCTTTCATTTCAGTAAACATAACACCTATCAAAGACAGTGTGGTTTTACTTGGTTGTATCACTTCCCTCAGAAAGGTTGTGCATGTGTGTGTGTGCATGCATTTCTGTCAGGTTACCTCTTCTTCACAGAGTGGGAGGGAGGTATGAAGGAGTGACACAGTGATCTATCACCTCAACCTATTGTAGAGGTGCCTCCCTCGTTCTTGTGTGCTGCTTCAAAAATTAGCCTCAAGTATTTTAATGCTTTTTCTGGTATGAAGAGAGCTGAAAAGCAGAAGCTCATGTTCAGACAGTCAGCACATCAAGAACCACAGGCTGGAGACGCCAAGATGCGTGGGCAAAGCTTAGGGCAGCTGGCAGTGAGCACCAATAGCTGGCTGGAAGTTGCTGCATTTCTTGCACTGGGTCATGTGAAGATCCCACTGCGTCCCTGGCCATACACTAATTTTGTTGAGAAACGTAATATCAAGAATTCCCCACCAGTTTACTCATGATTTTTGAAGACCACATTGGTCTCAGGGGCACTCTACTGATAGACAGTTAGTAATCCATTATTTTTGGATTTTTATAACCATGGTTAGAATAGAACGTATTTTGTGACTTCAGCATTAAACAGGATGCCATTTTCTCACGTGACTGAGGGGCAGGGGGAGAAAGTAACGCAGAGAGAAACAGAAGCTTTGCTCCTGTTCACTGAAGGTTGTAGCGAAAACACCCATTTCGATGAGAGCAGAGGAAATATGGAATACATATGAGACTAGAAGAAACTTAGTCATATGTATAACATTATCGATGAGTGGATTTAGAATAGATACTGGCTCATTGCTCCCTGAAAAACTGCATGTAAAACCTCTAACGTCCTGTAAAAATGTGTGTTCTGCTAACTAGCGGGGGGAAAAAAGAAGGAAAAAGAATTCAAATATTTAAAATATTTCATGGGTATCTATCTGGAGTATAATTTTAAGAGAGCCTTACCAAAGCTTCCACAACTGATCTTTAGTCTCTTTAGACTGGATTTAGAACAAATATGAAAGAACAACCCATCTTATTCAGTGACAGACAAGGAAGTCTTTTAAACTAAGTGGGTGATGTGTGTACTTAAAGGCTTCCATTGCTCTCTGGTGGCAAAGGTTCCCAGGCACCAAAGCTTTCCTGAGTGGTCAAAAATGGAGTTTTTTCAACCTCCTCTAAATTCTAAGCTATTTTCTTTCATCTTTCTCGGTCCACGCTTGCCTGTTCCTGTCTTGGGTTCATGTGAGTGCAAAGAGAGTCCTGTGGTATTGCTGCCTAGTGCCCAGAAAAAGCTGTGCTGTGCAATAGCAGCTCTGTCTTATGCACTGCAGCTAATTAGTGTCAGGAGGAAAAAAAATCAGAAAGAAAAAAAATGACATCTTGAAAATATGCTTTTCTTTTTGGGATCAAAAAAATTTTACACTCTCCTGGGCTGGTGTCAGGAAGACAGATTCCAAATCGTGTAAATACACTTCAAATGTAGGGTGATGTATTTTTATTCCCCACGCACGAAATATCTCCCTCCCCCTCTTAACTGGCAACATTGAGGCAGAGCTAAAAAAAAATCTTTTGAGACTCACTTGGAACTTGCTGCTGCCTCTCTGTAGCCCAGTTTCTGGATGTTTGAGTTCCAATTCACAGGCACATGCCAATACAAAGCCCCATATTGAGCTCAGCGCGATCATTTGTGACACTTTTCTTCTTGACACGATTTCATGGTTTTGGCAATCTTTATGCTTCTCCATTAAGAAGCATTTCAATTCCTTGGTCTCTGGATAGTTCATCTTTGTTTTAAACTCCTTGCACTTGTTATCATAAGGCCAAGTTTCCAAAGCTGTAGAAGTGTTCAAGTTGGGAGAAGGGCACAAAACGGGCGAGGGCACGGCAAATATTTCTGAAAGAGGGCACTAAGTACTTGTGTGGAGGCGTGACTGCGTGTGTGCAGGATTCAAGCTTTCTGCATGCTGTGCCTGTGACCAAGGATAACATGACCAAGGATTATATACGTTCAATAAATACTTTTGAACCAAGTAGAGGGGATAGGAGATACCTACTAAGATTGATCATAAAGAAAGTAAGGTCTCAGGGACAGGAATTGTGTTTTTGTTCTGTTTGAACACTACACATCTCAGTGGATTCCTCAAGGGAACTCGCTGCAGAATACAAACAATAAGCAAGTGAAGAACTTGGACGATCCAAGGATCACCTAAGTAGTTAAATTGTAGCCCTCTTTTTGTTCCTTCTCTGCTTCCACACCTGCAAGGATTATTCAGCAACACCTAATGTTTAAGATGTGTAAGTCTAAGGTGAATTTTATCTAAAGACAAACTGAATGGAAAAGACTATGTTTTCAACACTATCAGAATTGTTAATATTAAGTAAAAGCACAAGATATTCAGCATGCTCCTTAGAAACCAGAAAGTAGTGTGAAGTCCTGCTATTCTTTTTGGTGGCTTATGGCTGAGAGGATTAATGCAAGAAAGGCATGGAGAACTACGCTTATCCAGCACTTTGGTCTTGGCATTTTTCTCCAGATGCTGCTCACCCGTTTTTTTTACTTGACACCACAGTGCAAAGCTTCCTAGGTGTTCTGCATAATTTTTCAGTGCTGGATAAAGCTGTTGACAGTCTTACGGCAGAAAAAATTCATTAAATGGGTGCAAGTTTGGAAATCCTGTTTTCTAACGCTTTACTGCAGCATCTTGACAACCACATCCAGTGCTCCTAGTCGGTAACTTCTTGTTAGAATGTCACATAACTGATTAAGAATCCTGATAATACAAGATAAGAAGCCTATTTTAGCGTCATTATTACCACTAATGCAGCTCTCACTTTTCCCTTGTACACTAGTATAGTGCAAGAAGTTGCTATCATGGTTGATGAAGGGAGTACAGGGGAGTAGATGAAAGGCTTCTTTTTAAGTCATCCCAGACAATTTCCCGACACTGTAAGTCTCTGACTACCCTTAATTCTCCTTATCTGTTCTTCTTCAGCACCATAGCATCTTCTCCTCCTTCCTGAGAATTAAACTACTCTAGTTCTCCCCTTCTTCAGCAGAAGAGGGTTCCAAAAGTTGATTTGATTTCTGCTGTAATTTTTTGAGGCTTGGACAGGTTTCAGCCTGAGAATGTTTTCTTATTATTGTTCAGTATAATTCCCCAAAGAACATCCCACACTTCCTGAGAGGATTTGAGAGTGTGATTTTAATACAGGAAATAGAATGTCTATTTTAGACACAGTAAAAATGAAGCAGCAATTGTTGAACAGTCTCCATAAATGACATAATAATAAACCCAAGAATCATAAAAGTTAGTCTTCAGGTTAGACGGCTGCAGGGTTTTTTACTTTAAAAGGACTTTACAAACAAAATGAAAAGAAGAGAAGAGGACATCCAGAATTTTCTTAAAGTCAAAGGCCATAGGCCAGTAAGATATGCTGACAGCACAGAGACAGCACAGCTGCAGGTAGAAAGCTTGGATGCTGCTCAGAAATTCAATGTGCAGTCTGAAATGTTTGCATCACACTGGCTCATGATCATGAACATGCTTTGAAAAATAAGTGCAATTAAACACCTGTGAGTATTTAGGTCTTCTTTTTTTTTAATGAAATGCTTAGGCCTGTTCAACTTTTGGAAGCTATGAAATGCTTCTTGAAGTTCAACATACAGAAGAATCAATGAACAGTGAGTACGATAAAACAGAACTAAAAGGAAATGTTCATGTATTTGAGTCAAACTTCTGACTAGCATTTTTAGCTAGAAGATAGGGTGGAAAATCCATATAGGTTGAAACAGTTCAACTTCTTTGCAATAAAATATTTCTGTTCAGAAATGCCAAAAGCTTTAAAGTACAATTTTTTGTTTCAAAAGAACACTTTCTCATTTTAAAAACAGGCTAAGTTAAAACAAGAAAAAGACTATACAAAAGACATAACTCTAAATGAAACAGGAAAAAAGGCATATTTCACATTTTGATTGGCCAAAATTGTTTCTGCCTTTTCAGAAAGGGGTTTTTGCCATTGTTCTGGTTTACGTTTCAGCCCAACATACCTGCTTACTTCCCATCTTTCTTTTTATTTACATACTGATTTTCAGGCTCTGTAATGTATTTTCTCAGTGTAAAATTCACTGTTTTCTCAATAGTTTCTCAATACTTAGAAGGCTGGAGCATACGACATAGAAGGAGAGTTGGTTTTCATTAGCCTGGAGAAGAGAAGGCTAAGAGGAGATTAATTGCTGTTTTCAGCTAAATAAAGAAGAGTTACAGAGAAAAAAGGTCCAGACTCTTCTCAGCTGTGAGTAGAAATAAGACAAGAGGCAATGGCTGCAAGCCGCATCACAGGAAATTCCAGTTGGATATAAAGATAATATTTTTCACAACATGCACTGAAACTTGAAACTAGAGAACCCGAAACATCACCATTCTTGGACACTTTCAAAACCTGATCGGAAAAGGTTGAGCACCCTGATCAACCTTCAAAGTTAGCCCTGCTTTGTGCAGGGGATGGGAATAGATGGGTCACTCCCACCTAATTTACTCTGTAATTCTAAACGTGAATGTTTTGCATAGTAGTGCTTTGGTTTAGATCAAAACCATACACGGAATGATTAAGTAACAACTACACAATTACCAAAAAGCACTGGTCTGGAAGCTAATGCACAAAACTTCATAGAAATCTAGGCGGTCTTTCACGTTCTACTTTAGACTTTCAGGTTGAGCTTGGCTAATGTCAAGGATGAAATTTTCAAAAGTGAACACTTCTTTTCAGTACCTATGTTAGACATTTTAGATAGGTCTACTTGTATAAGTAAAAGAGGACAAGCAGTAAATTTTAATCATTTACTCCAAGCACTCACAGCCCTTAACCATTAGTTTGCATCCTGGGTTTATTTTGGACCACTCTAGCTAACTTTCCAACCAAAATTCAAGCAGTGTCCTCAGGATAGTTTGCTGCAAGCGCTGTTGACAAGGTTAGGCTTTGTCTGACCTACACAGTCTTCATGTGTTGAAACATCTTCACAGATCCTTATGGCGCACAGCAAAGCATACACCCCTCAATTTTCATTCTATAAAAACCTCCCTCTGGCAAGCTGCAACACAGGCCTCACATTGTTTCAGAGAGTTTGACCTAAAAAAGACCTACCAAAAAATAGCAGTTATCTCTAAGGGTCATAGGAAAATCACATGGTACCCAAATGAAACCCAAAGGCACGACCTATTCAGCACAGACACAGCCCGTCAGCTGTAGGAGCCTTAAGCTGAGTGTGAGCCAATGTGTGCCACTCCAGGGCCAGAAAACAAAATGATTCCTGGATTCTTTTATGGAGCACTACAGACGTACATACTACAGACAGCGCAATCTTTCAGGGAGTCAGGTTTCAATGACTTTTAAATGAGGCTGAGGTTTTTACTCTGTATAGGAACAATTCCAATCTGAAGTAGAGTTTAAAATCAGGAAAACTTTTTTTCCCATCAGATTTTCTTAAAAACTAATTGGTATGTACATTCTCACAGCAAGAATAACTAAGAATGCCAAATCAAGTACCCAAACATTAGGAAATGCCATCTCTAGCATTGACGGTGCAGACTGAATTCACAGATGTTCTATGTATTATTCGTAGTTTTATGACTGGTTGTTTTGTTGGGGTTTTTTTTCTCCTCCCATGGGACTATACAGCTTTCCATCTACTGAAAATGGGACTGAAAAAACCGGATATCCTAGCTCAAGGCAAGGGTTTGGATTTCCTGGGACTCCAAGAGTACAGCTGCCCATAACAGGTCTTCTCTGTGGTAGGCCTCACAGCCAAGGGTGCTCAGGCTTCACAGCACCCTGCTATATGAGCCATCAGGAGGACAAGACCAGACTGTCCTGAGAGATTTGGGGTTGTTCAGCCTGGAGAAGATAAGGCTCCATGGAGACCTTACAGCAGCCTTCCAGTACCTGAAGGGGCCTGCAAGAGAGATGGAGAGAGACTTTTTACAAGGGCATGGAGTGATAGGATGAGGGGTAAAGGTTTTAAACTGAAAGAAGGTAGATTTACATTAGATATTAGGAGGAAATTCTTCAAGATGAGGGTGGTGAGACAATGGACTGGGTTGCCCAGAGAAGTTGTGGATGTCCCTTCCTTGGAAGTGTTCAAGGCCAGTCTGGATGGGCCTTTGAGCAACCAGGCCTGGTGGAAGGTGCCGCTGCCCATGGCAGGTGGGTTGGAACGAGAGGTTCTTTAAGGTCCCTGCCAACCCAAACCATTCTGTGATTCGATGGCTCGATGATTCTACAATTATGTTTCCTGTGGAAGCCCCAGGAGTGCTGCATGAAAAGCTCACCAAAAGGGAGAAGTTTCCCTCTGTGACTGTCATTTCCTGGAACTGGAATTTTCAGATAACATTTCATATTTTGGAATATTCCCACCTACCTCTAGGTCAGAATGACAGAAACAAGCCCAAGCCTATAACAAAATTATTTAGAAATTAGAGTAGAACACAAGAGGAACAACTAGAAGAGCTTGAATATGTCCACACTGATGTCCCTGCTGCTTCTGTCACTGGGGTACTGACAGTGCAGGAGACTCAGCAACATAAACTGCAGTGCAAAAGGCTAAATGCATAAATGAGCCTGCACATTTTGATTCAGTAATTGTATTGCTACTAAATGAACCACATGGTGTCAAGCTAACCGTGTGCCTGCCATCTGTATAAACAGCAACCACCTCGATTAAAATGCTGTATTAGGAAAACTGTCTTGCCTACAAAATAAAGCTGTGAAAACTCTCCAGAGATAAATGTTAGAAGACATGTTACAGGGGATATTTAATGTGCGCTTGACAAAATGCAGAAAACAATGTTGTATAGCCAGTGATATGAGTTAATAGGCCTATAATTCGGTGTTCGCTTTCTGTTAATTCGAAGGGGTTTTTCCCAGCTGGGTAGCAAGTCTTTGCATATTTATTTTTCTCAGTGCTTACGGCTGATGATAGAAATTTGAATGTGAACAGTCTGCCCAAGTGTTCTTCACCTCCCAAGACACTCCTGAGCTCTATCAGTCATAACAACAATTTAGCTTTGATGACTAAACACTATTTATGTCAAAGGTTTAATGAGAACAGATTTACCCTTCATACAGGGAATTAAGTTTATCATTTTTGTCAGAATGTTTCTATATTTGAATTATATGATTATGTACAAGAATGTGAACTATAATGAAAAATAATGTAAAATTAATAAAGATTTTGAAGAACACAGTACTTCTTAATAGTGAGTTTTGGCTTAGGATTCTGTGTCAGCTCAAAAACCTGATCATTTCAAAAGAAAAATAAATAAGGTGAACTTTCAAGGTCAAAGCAGGACATGGATTACTCATCTTCTAACTAAATTGCCCTCTTCCTTTCCCCTTAGGTGGGAAAGAAATCCTCCCTGAAGCACGGCACTAGAAAAACTGAAATTGTTCAAAGATTTGCTGAAATCATTTCCTACTCTGAGAACACGTCACTGAGAGTCAGCCCAAGTCCCCCAGCCATAGCACAGATGAAGAAATTCTCAGGGGACAATTATTTTTTTTGCAACCTACACCTTCCTTCAGCAGCCCCTTTTGAGCCTCTCCCCAAATGGAGCTCAGTGCTTTGTCTCTCTCCCAACCCTAAACCTATGTGTTGGTGGAGACTTAGCCCCAAACACCCCAGACATTGTGTTGGATGAGACTTAAGACCAAAATATCCTAGCCATGACTCAGATAAATATGTCCCCGTGCCAGCTGAAGCTCAGCACAAGATTGCAGCCACAGCCTAGGTGGAAATGATCTCAGGAGATAATCCTTTTGACACCCCATTCTTCCCTTTGGCAGCCACTTTCCAGACCACTAAACTAAAGCTCCCACTCTGTCTCTTCTAACCCTTACCCCAAACCTAGGGGTAAGTTGAGCCCTAACCCCCCAAACCTAGGGGTAAGCTGAGCCCTAACCCAATATTTTCAGCCATAGCTCAGGTGAACACGTCCTCAAGGGACAAATCTTTTTTTTTCCCCTGCCCCTTCCTTTGGCAGTCCTCTTCCAATTTCAGTCCAAGTGGAGCTCCAGACTTTCTCTCTTCTCCCAACCCTAAAAAAAAACCAGATCCCTAACCACAGGTGTGAGCTGAGACTTAGCCCGAGGCCCCTACCCATCAATCAGATCAGAAGTTTCTCACAGGGTAATTCTTTTTGCAATCCCTTTCCTGCTTCACTCCAAGCGGAGAACCAAACTTTATCTGTTCCCTGTCCCTAAGCTTAACTGCAGCCCCAAGTCTAAGACCCAGCATCAACTGAGACTAGCCCAAATCCCCAAGTCATAGCCAAGACGATCAAGTTCTCAGAAGAGACCTCCTTCAGCAAACCTTTCTCAGGTTGACTCCAAGTGGAATTCTAGGCTCCGCCTTGTTAAAACTCTTAGTCTGAATGCAAAGATGGGTTGAGCCTTAGCTCCAGACCCTGAGCTAGCACCCAGACGAAAAAAATCTCAGCGAAGAATTATTTTTGCAGCCTACCCCTTACACTGCCTGCTCCTTTGCTGCTGCAGACACCATATGATGTTCTAGGCTTTGCCTCTCTCACTAATCCTAACCTCAACCTCCACCAACATGCCCAGCCATGGTCTGGATGAAAAGATCTCAGGGAAGGATTCTTTTCATGGCCTAGCGCTCTTTGGCCACCCTTTGTAGCTCCACTCCCAAGTGCATCTCTAGGTGTAATGACTCTCCTGCTTTTAATTCAGTCCTTAACTCTAACCCCAATCCTCAGCCAGGGCTGAGCCTTAGCCTAAGGCACCCAGCAATGACCCAGATGAGTAATTTCTCAAGTAAAACTCTGTCTGCAGACTGCTCATCCCTTTCCTGGCTATTTGTTAACAATGCCAAGGATGATAAATGTTGGATCAGGGACTTTTTATTGTTGTTCCCTCTTTCAGGATAAATAATTAATATCTGCGTTAGTATTTTCAATGAATTACATACTGAGTTCACCTTAAAGCAACTTGGAGTCACAACATATGTGAAGTAGTATAATTGCCTATTTTTCAAGATTTTTCAACTTCCTGACAGAAGAGAAAGCTTGCATGTTGGGAATCTGCTTACTTTATTTAAATGCTGAGAGGCTTAATTTGCTTCTGCTGTATCCATCTAAGTTCTAATGAATACACATATGCATTGAAGACACGTGGCTTCAATGTTGTTTGAGATAATCATAAAAACCACATGGAACAGGTATTTTGAGATGTGTGAAGTAATAGTTCCTTTTTCCTCATGCCATGGCAAACGGCAGGTGCTGAGTTTTAAATATGTTCATGGAAACGTATTATATAGGGTATGTCTAGTAGCAGTTGTGGTAAAACAAGGAATGTTTGCAGGGGCAAGAGATTAGACTTTTAAAAAAATAAAATTAAGCTTTGTCTTCATTATTTTTGGTTTTGTCATTATTTTCTCTGTTGTAATACGTTGTTCAAACTTCTGCTGTAATCCTTGGGAGAACGTAATGAGAAAGATGTTTTATATTCAGCACTGCAAGAAACAGCCCTTGGGTCAAATCTATTAAGACAACTGAAGATTAATATCAAACTAATATTAGTATCGAAATTATTATTAAATAGAACGTTTGCTTTTTCACTGACTGTCGGAGTAGTATGTATGTTCCCACCATATTTAATGAGTCACAAAAACTTCCTTCAAAATATTTCAATTTGCTGCAAATTGTATGCCTATTTCTGGCTGTGTCTCATTAGTTCAGAATAAAAATATATTTATTAGTTTCCGATTAACTTGCTTCACCCGCCGAATCAAACTGAAAGCGGCTATTTTCAAGTAGCGAGTCTGCTGCCTTTTTTCCCCCCCACGTAAATCGGTTTCCTCGGACTGCTCGGCTGTTCACTGCGCTGCCACTCGGTGGTGCCACGGGGCCGCGTTTAAAAAGCTTCAGGCGGCGTGAAATTCAGCAGCCGCGGGTCTTGTGGCACTGAGCCCCACCAGGTTCTTGCAGTGTTTCCTTGAAAATGAACAATATCTACTGTTCTGTGGCTTGGGTTTAAAAAAACAAAACAAAAAATCATTGTAGCTGTATGATGCTTTCAATTTTATTAGGCGTATTTTTTTCAGATAATGTATTTTGAATTAAAACTACGTGATCACTATTCCATCACCTCTATCTATGTAGGACAACATCTTAAACAAAGAAACTACTTACAGAATAATTTATTTGATATGCTAGGGTGGCTGAATTGTGCAAGAACCAGTACAACGTTAGCTATTACGTTCCAATAAATACACATGGTCTATGCTAAAGCATAAAAGGCTTATAAAAACCCAAAGTATTATGTCTTTGAACAACAAAAAAAAGTTAATCTTCTACAAGTATATAAACGTCTGCTGAGATTGTTGCCACCACTACTTCCAGCAATATCCTTTGTCCCAACTGAAGTCAATTAGAAAAGAAGGAATCGACTGCCTGGTGGTATCATAAAAAAACGGCGACGGAGAACCAATGTAGGAGTACTTTACTAAAAAACTTTGAGAAGAGTAAAATCATATAAACACTTGTATGTGAAATACATTTTGACTTTACAAAATACAGCAAAGTTATGAGTATATGAAAAAAGCGTAAGCTATCACTGTGCTGTTTAAACAAATGAACTCTATTTTACTGTATTTTAAATTTCAAGTATCCCATGCAGATTTCAATACACTGAACTCAGATATTTCTCAAGCAGGCTGTAAGTAGAACTGCAAATGGAAAGAATGGGACACAGCACCACTTTCCAGCAATGCACCACTGCAGAAGACTACAGTCAGGGTAAAGCCACTGAACGCCAGCTCGGAGGTTCTGACAGCTCAAATTCTGCAGGAACTCTGGATGCTGTGAGAACGCATTTCTGAAAAATCAAAACATGCATCTGGGGGTAAATTTTTTAAGAGTTCATTTTTAAAGTATTTGGAGAGACGCATTTTCTTGAGTCCCCAACAGCAACAAAACTCCCACCGTGATGCACACAGTTGTATTTTACATAAAGGTATTTAATTTGATGTACTAAGCCAGTTTGCCGGAGTTAAGATCTTAGAAAATACGGCTCTTAGAAGACATCTACGTGGTATATTACCTTGACTAGTATATTTAGAAATAACTGAAAGCATACCCATTTTTTTTGTGACGTTTTCAAATGCTTTCTCTGCAGGAGATGGCCTCTGAGGGGCCCTGATCCCAGCCTCTGAAGCCTGGCAGGAAAGAGCATCTACCTGCACGTCCCAGCAACCCCCGGCACGGCCCCGGGACATGGCTGTTGGAATTAAAACCGGTAGCAACAGCACCCACAAAACGGCAGTTAACGTATCCGCACGGGAGCTGCGCCACCTCCCCGGGGACGACCGCAAACTAAAATAGAGCCGATTGGTGACCGTTATCGTGGAAATGCACCCACGCACTGCGGGTCCGCGAGGGCTCTGCTGGGGCAGCGACACGGGCGGCGAGGCGGCCCCAGCACCGCGCCAGGCGCAGCGATGCACGTACGACGGGACGGGCGTTTTTCCGTGCCGGGGTGCCCACAAGGGAAGGAGCACGGCCCGCCGAAACTGCGGGAGAGGGGGCCAAGCGGCCACCTCAGCATCCCACGGCCGGGCGCAGCGGCCCGCGCCGGTGCCGTGTGAAGAGCCGCGGGGTCTCCCCGCCCCGGCCGCAGGGGCGACGCGGGAAATTGTGCAACAACCACGCAGCCCTTCGGCGGCNGGGAGGAGCAGGGCGCCAGGCGGCCGCGGGGACGCTGAGGGGGCGGGAGGCGGAGAGCTCCGCGCCCGCCCGTCAGGCGTCACCCTCCGCCCCACGCGCGGCGCTGGCGGGGGCGGCGGCGCGCTGCGGCAGCGGCGGGCGTGCGGCGGGTCTGTGACGTTGAGCGCGAGGCGGAGGGCGGGGAGGAAGAGGAGGAGACCCGGGCGCCTCCGGGGCTGAGGGAGCCGCGTCCCGCGGAGGCTCCGCTCGCGTCCCGTCCTCCCCCCCATCTCCCCACCCCCGGCGGCTCCGGCTCGGGCAGGCGAGCGTGGCTCTCCCGAGGCCCGCGATGCGCTCCGTCTGAGCGCTCCCTCGCTGCCCGGCCCGGTTTGGGCCTCTGCGGGGCAGGGGACCGCGATGGCTGCGGGAAGCTGGCAGGAGACGGCGGCCCAGCAGGCCGAGGAGGCGGCGGCCCGGGTGCGGGACGTCCTGTCGGGCGGCCTGGGCCTGCTGCGTGCCGAGCTGGGCCTCGAGCTGGGCCTCGACCCGCAGGGCCTGCCTACCTGGCTCGCCCTGGTGGTCCCAGCCGCGCTAGGGCTGGGGCTGCTGGGGCTGCTCCTGGCTGTGGCCTGCGGAGGCGGCCTGCGTCGGAAGCCCCCGCGGAGCGCGGCGGAGAGGAAGGGCGACGACGCGGCCGGCGCGGGCCTGACAGCCGGCGGGGGCCAGGGCAAGGCGGCGGGGCCGGGCCCCGGGCAGCTGCACCTGAAAGGCGACGAGCAGAAGAAGCGAAACAAGAAGAAGCTGCCGGAGAAAACGGCGCGGGTGAGCGGGGCTGCGAGGGCCACGCCGCTCGGAAGGGAAGGGGTGAGGACACGGTGAGGCGGGGGAGGCTGCTGGGCCCGGGCGCCGGCGGGGGAGCGGGGATGAAAGGCTCTTTGACAGCGGCAGGATGGGGACGGCGGTGCGGTTTGCAACAGCACCCTGCCGGGCGCGGCGAGTCCCCTGCGGGAAGG
Organism: Steatornis caripensis; assembly: GCA_013398225.1. Classification (NCBI taxonomy): domain Eukaryota; kingdom Metazoa; phylum Chordata; class Aves; order Caprimulgiformes; family Steatornithidae; genus Steatornis; species Steatornis caripensis. The sequence continues at coordinate 176,204 of VZSC01002511.1, forward strand.
CGGAAGGGAGGTCGCGTCTGGCGCCCCCCGCGCCCTTGCCCCCCCCCTCCGCCCCCGCGGCGGCCTCCCTCCAGGCCTTGCCCCGGTGACCGCTGCTCGGCGAAGCGCTTGCACGTTAGACAGGCACCGGTGGAAAGGAGGAGGACAGCCGGCGAGGTCTGGAGGCCGTGGAGCGCCCCCCGCCTCGAGCCGCCGTGCGATTCGCGTGGGTGATATGTGCCTGTGGAAGGGATGCGGGGCGGGGGGTCCTGGCTTCTCCGGAGCTGACCCGTATCGTTTGGGTTACCCGGTGGCGTGGAGACCTGGAGGAGCAGTACGCACACGCGGAAATTACGCGTTAGTAGTCCTGGGTGACGAGAACATTGTTTTTTATTATTATTAATTGAATGCTTGCAGGCAGTGGAGGCCTTAGTATGGCTTAGGTTTTCAAGCCAAGAGTTGCAGTCCAGACAGGTACAGACTATTGGAAATAGCATTGTAAGCGTCATAAATGCTGTGATGATTCAAACTTGAGTAAGGCTTTTCGCTGTGTCTTTTAGACAGAAGGTGTTGACATCAGTCTTGTGGTGAGTTTGCCTCAGTAGGAGTATGTCCGATGTAGTTGTTACAGTAAGGATCATCTCCTTTAATAAGGAAATCTGTGTCTTAGCAGCCCCTTAAAAACAGATCGTTCCTGTCTTTGCTTTTTTAAATCCTCAGTGTGTGGTGTGGGAACCTTCCATCTTTGACAGTACGCGTGCACTTTGTGAGAAAATTAGTACAAGGCAGCAATCGTCAACTGTCCTTTTAAAGCTTCCAGTTACAGTTTTGGGGCTTGAAGNGCGACGACGCGGCCGGCGCGGGCCTGACAGCCGGCGGGGGCCAGGGCAAGGCGGCGGGGCCGGGCCCCGGGCAGCTGCACCTGAAAGGCGACGAGCAGAAGAAGCGAAACAAGAAGAAGCTGCCGGAGAAAACGGCGCGGGTGAGCGGGGCTGCGAGGGCCACGCCGCTCGGAAGGGAAGGGGTGAGGACACGGTGAGGCGGGGGAGGCTGCTGGGCCCGGGCGCCGGCGGGGGAGCGGGGATGAAAGGCTCTTTGACAGCGGCAGGATGGGGACGGCGGTGCGGTTTGCAACAGCACCCTGCCGGGCGCGGCGAGTCCCCTGCGGGAAGGCGGAAGGGAGGTCGCGTCTGGCGCCCCCCGCGCCCTTGCCCCCCCCCTCCGCCCCCGCGGCGGCCTCCCTCCAGGCCTTGCCCCGGTGACCGCTGCTCGGCGAAGCGCTTGCACGTTAGACAGGCACCGGTGGAAAGGAGGAGGACAGCCGGCGAGGTCTGGAGGCCGTGGAGCGCCCCCCGCCTCGAGCCGCCGTGCGATTCGCGTGGGTGATATGTGCCTGTGGAAGGGATGCGGGGCGGGGGGTCCTGGCTTCTCCGGAGCTGACCCGTATCGTTTGGGTTACCCGGTGGCGTGGAGACCTGGAGGAGCAGTACGCACACGCGGAAATTACGCGTTAGTAGTCCTGGGTGACGAGAACATTGTTTTTTATTATTATTAATTGAATGCTTGCAGGCAGTGGAGGCCTTAGTATGGCTTAGGTTTTCAAGCCAAGAGTTGCAGTCCAGACAGGTACAGACTATTGGAAATAGCATTGTAAGCGTCATAAATGCTGTGATGATTCAAACTTGAGTAAGGCTTTTCGCTGTGTCTTTTAGACAGAAGGTGTTGACATCAGTCTTGTGGTGAGTTTGCCTCAGTAGGAGTATGTCCGATGTAGTTGTTACAGTAAGGATCATCTCCTTTAATAAGGAAATCTGTGTCTTAGCAGCCCCTTAAAAACAGATCGTTCCTGTCTTTGCTTTTTTAAATCCTCAGTGTGTGGTGTGGGAACCTTCCATCTTTGACAGTACGCGTGCACTTTGTGAGAAAATTAGTACAAGGCAGCAATCGTCAACTGTCCTTTTAAAGCTTCCAGTTACAGTTTTGGGGCTTGAAGGGTTTACTTCTGTAGCTTTTGTATCGTTAGTATGTTTGTAATCCTATTTATGTCCAAATGGATTATAGGAATGAAAGTGCAACAGATGTCCCCTGCCTGTTAAACTGTGTCTTTTAATTATATCTTGCCTTATAAAATCTGAATTGTTTACCTAATGACCAGAAAAAGGAGAGAAAACGCATTTGTACCTTCGTTTGAGTCTGTGGCAGTATTAAGACTTGAAGTTTGGTTTTCCTTTTTAATGAGAAGTTAAGGCTGGAATATCTTAAAAGAAAACAAAAAAAGTCTGCATACGCCACCAACCTGTTGTTGAGCAGTGAACTACTGAAGTTGATTTTGGAAGTTGCAAGAGACTGAACGCTGAGCACCAAGAAGAGGAAGCGTTGCGATTCAGAATCTTTCCAGTGTAGCTAGGTCTCCATTTTGGAGAAGGCATGTTAAAGATGCAGGGGTTTTTTCCATCTTGAAAAGCAAATCCTTCAAGATTTAGTAGATCTGTTATGCCTTCTTGAAAAGAAAGACTAATCCTAGAAATCAGATTTTGCTTGGTTTATATTCTTTAAATTCCAGTTTAAAAACAAAATATAAACTCCTGCAAGTCATCATTGAAGACATTAAAAAAATGCCTTAACAGAAGATAGAGTGAAGAGGTAGATACATTGTTAACATGACAATGATCTGCAGGACTTAATAAAAGCAAAATTTTTATTAATTTTATGTAAAAACTAACTGGCATTTTTGGTGATATAAGTATTTGTACTGTTTCAAGCTTCATTTATTCAGGCACAAAATAATGGAAGTTGAGGCTATGTAAGAGCAAATATTTTCATAATCAAAAGAGTAAAATAGTTTTTCAGCTGTCAAACTATCGTTCTGTATTGTTAAGATTTTTAAAGTTATTTTTATAATACTTTGTTATTTCCATGAAGAGTTGGAAAAGGTGGCGGGTTTTTTCACAAAGAAAATGCACAAACTGAATCATTAACTGTAGTGCAAATAAGTTTATACCAGTGGCAAAGTTTAATAGGCCTGCATCATGCTCTTTTTCCAAGGTAAGCTCATAGAGACCTGTACTAGCATGTCCCAATATTTTCTGACTTGCACATGAAAAATTCTCAAAGTAACATTGGAAATTTAAAGATGCAATGAGAATTTTTACTGATTGCTGTGTAGTTGTTTTCATGTTGTGTTTTTGTACCCTGTGATGCTAATACTGAGGTCTGTGAAGGGCAAAGAGTAAGCGTATTATATCAGTAGATTTACTGCAGGGTTTGCTGTGCCACGGTCTAGATTTCCATTGTGGACATTTCGGAAAGCTTAGAGCAACTGGTCTGTAGCATTAAAGGGCACACTACAGGTGTCTAATTAAAAGCTTTAGGGTTACTTTAGTACAGAATTACTGAGCTCATCGTATGGTGGATGATGTGTTGCTCATCAGTCAGGATCAGAAATGTTCTTCACTGTGCCCTTTCTGAGGAAGAATAGTATTGCTTTGTGTGTTGCACATGGCTTTATTCAGTCCCTGTGTAGGTAGAGTTCAACTGACCTAATAGTAAAATACGTTTAGTTTAATAGCACTGTGTTGACTGGATACAGTAGCAACTATGAGACTCCAATACTTACTTGCTATGGGCAGACTGACAAAAAAACGACACTGAAATAGTTTAGCATTCATTAATACTGTCATTTACGGAGTCAGTTCTGGCTTTCTCCTGCTGCTTAGAGCAACATAGTATCATGGTATATTTACTTTAGATTCTGTGCAGTAAACTTGAAGCCTTGCTTTTTTTTGCTTTTTTTGCTTGCTTTATTTGCTTCCTGGCAGAGGCAGAGCTCTGTGTCTCCTGTTGCAGAGTTCTTTGGCCCCGTTAAGATTTTCTTTTTCTTTCGAAAAATCTCTTCATCTTTAATTTTAATTCCTTACCCTTCTGAATAATTGCTGTTCCTCTCCTACTTTTTAAACCTTCAGCAGAAAAAGGTGAAACTGTTCCGATGTGGTTTCTGTACAATTTACAGAACACCACAGAAACTTGAGAGATCTTCTGCGCTCTGCTACAGCATTAGAAAACCAGTCATACCGTCTACTTGTAGATGCAGAAAATACCAAATTGACTGTGTACTTCCTATTGTTTGAAGTGCACCTGGACAGTAAATGCTACACATTTTAGTAAAAGCATTTGCATTCATTTGATAAAGTTTCCTACTTGGTCTGCTCAGAAGAACTTCTCAGGCTATGACTGTTTTATGTTTATTGCACTTAGACTACATAAAGATTTTTTCATACTTTCGACTGATACTCACATGTTGGTTTTGTGTATATGTTGATTATCACATTGCAGGAGAAGTAGACCTGTAGGATTCTCCGGTGCTCAAAAAGAAAATTGCTTAGTTTCTTTGTTAAGAAAATTATGTTGGTGAACAGATTATTTCATTGGCCAAAGATATTCTAAGTAGGTATATCTTTATAATGTGTAAGTAACTAAGGACTTTGGCTAAGATGGCCTTGTAAGACTCAAGTGATAGCAATTTCATTACCACACTTGAAATGTGAAACTGAGATATCCATTGCGCTGCACCCTGTTTAGAGAACAGTATTTTTCATTTTAACAGTCTTGGCAAAATCTTTATTCTACTTTTGGATTACCTTGACACCATCAAATGAATGTGTGAGAAGTTTATTTAAATATTGGGATTTTAAGGTCAGCAGGCAAGAAATGTGTTCAGAAATCAGTAGTGTTATTGACAGCACTATTTCTGCCTTGTTGCAGCTTCCCTGTAGCTTTTAGGATGATGGGAGAAAAGAGGACATATAATAAACTGCACAGTTTGAATGTATAAATGTTGTGGATTTTTAATATATTACAATAAACTTTTAAACTTAATTTTTCTGGCTGTAGTTGTCTTTTAAAAAGAAACATTTCTGAGTACTATAGAAAAGCTTTTTTCTTTCCCGCTTCCGTTCCTGTCTTTGGTATATCCAAAAATGGTCACATGAATTTTGGTTAAAATTCTATGATTCATCGGTGGGCAGAAAATAAATGTGAAAAGCTTCCACTAAAAAGGAGACTATTACAATTCAGGGAGAAATGTATCCAAAGTACAAGTTTTTAAATATATTTCTAATGGTTGTTGTTTATATGATCAGACAACATTTTAAACAGTCACGTGGATTAATTTTTTCAGAGGTTCTTAATGGATATGAATTAGTTCATTACTTCAGAGAAGCAGCTGATTTTTTTTTAAAATTAAGGATTAAATTGTTATTGAATTGTTGAGAGGGATTAAGAATTTAAGGTATATGTGTAACATATTAAGGTATACATGTAACAACAAAGAAGCAAAGCAAGGTACAGAATTAAAAAAAGTTGGTTGAGTGTAAACATTTTTGACAGAAGTCCAATGCTAGATGCAGCAAATGTGTTATCTAACTCTGCTGCTAAATAATTTAGAAATAGTGATTTGTTCTGCAGCTTAAGCTCTGAAGCATCACAGGTGCTAACATGGATTGAAAGACATTACACCGCTAACAACATGACTGTGCAGAATCTGGAGAAAATAGAGGGGTTCAAGAACGGATTTTTGACAACAGGTTTTTTGCAAGATTGAATATCATGTGTGGGATTGAGTTCTGTGAGCTTTGTTGAGAGGAACTTTTAGAGAGAGTTTTGTAAAATATGCTTCATTTTCAGAATGCTGAGGGACATGTACTGCATCTTAGATGTGAAAAGTCTAGTTTAAAGCTGGTTGTTGGAGGAGAAGAGGGGTTAGGTGACCTGATCTTTCAATTTCTATTAATAGTTGCAAAATAAGAAGTTGGCATGCTGGCTAACTATAGTAAGCAATACTGTGTTATGCACTGGTGAAAGTATGCTGAGGGTGATTTGTAAGTGTAGTATAACATGACAATACTTAAATACCTATACCATTTAAATTGAGGGTCAGATCTGATACTTGAAGGAATAGGTCACACTGAGTTGTAATATGGCCTTTGTTTTACTTTAAAGCAATCAAGTTCATGTGATGCAGAGTTAAAATAGCTTCTGGTTTTTTAGCAAGAAAAATAACTAAAGATTATATAGTTCAAACTTCATTTTAAAAGAAATTGCAGAAATTAAAGCAACTATAAAGTAGTTATGCTTAATGTCTTATTTAATTTTCAGTCTTTAATTTATCTGAATCATTATGAATGTGAATCGATATGAAACTTGTGTGGAGTCAGTATCAATTACTAGTCTTGACAACTGTTTTTCACTAAGTGAAATTAATGGCTAATAGTAGTATAATGCTTTGCTTATTTTCATCTTTGCTCCAGTTAAGCACAGTAACTTCATTCATAGCTTGTTGTTAACAGTAAACATGACTTCAAAATTACTGCATTTTTGCATAGGTAATATATAGGCAGAGGTGTATGCATTTGCTGTCAAAGGTGATGATAAAGACTAATTTAATGGCTGTCCAGAGTTTTAACTTTGTATGTTAAATAATACATGCGAATCTTATTTACTTGATTATGTGAGGGGGAAATGGTAGGCTAATGTAACTACTATGATTAAATCTGGCAAGGGAGGTTAAAGACAACAAGAAAGGCTTCTATAGGTACATTGGGAGCAAAAGGAAGACTAGGGAAAATGTGGGCCCGCTGCTGAATGAGGCTGGTGACCTGGTGACACTGGACACGGAGAAGGCAGAGTTACTGAATACCTTCTTT